>OX030950.1:155685593-156255593 GCA_943735915.1 Pherbina coryleti | reverse complement strand
AGCAACAGCAAAAGCAAAAGCAAAAGCAAAGGCAAAACCAAAAGCAAAAACAAAAGCAAAAGCAAAAGCAAAAGCAAAAGCAAAGGCAAAACCAAAAGCAAAAACAAAGGCAAAAGCAAAAGCAAAAGCAAAAGCAAAAGCAAAAGCAACAGCAAAAGCAAAAGCAAAAGCAAAGGCAAAACCAAAAGCAAAAACAAAAGCAAAAGCAAAAGCAAAAGCAAAAGCAAAACCAAAAGCAAAAACAAAAGCAAAAGCAAAAGCAAAATCAAAATCAAAAGCAAAAGCAAAATCAAAATCAAAATCAAAAGCAAAAGCAAAAGCAAAAGCATAAGCATAAGCATAAGCATAGTATAAGCAAAAGCAAATACAAAAGCAAAGTAAAAGAAAAAAGCAAAGCAACAGCAAAAGCAAAAGCAAAAGCTAAAGCAAAAGCAAAAGCAAAAGCAAAAGCAAAAGACAAAAGCAAAGGCAAAGGCAAAGGCAAAGGCAAAGGCAAAGCAAAAGAAAAATCAAAAGCAAAAGCAAAAGCAAAAGCAAAAGCAAAAGCAACAGCAAAAGCAAAAGCAAAAGCAAAGGCAAAACCAAAAGCAAAAACAAAAGCAAAAGCAAAAGCAAAATCAAAATCAAAATCAAAAGCAAAAGCAAAATCAAAATCAAAAGCAAAAGCAAAAGCAAAAGCATAAGCATAAGCATAAGCATAAGCATAGTATAAGCAAAAGCAAATACAAAAGCAAAGTAAAAGAAAAAAGTTAAAGCAAATACAAAAGCAAAAGAAAATGCAAAAGCAAAAGCAAAAGAAAAAGTAAAAGAAAAAGCTAAAGCAATAGAAAAAGCTGAAGCAATAAAAAAGCAAAAACAAAAGCAAAAACATAAACAAAAGCACAGTAAAAGAAAAAAGTAAAAATAAAAACAAAAACGAAAGTAAAAGCAAAAGCAAAAACAAAGGCAAAGGCAAAAGCGAAAACACTATGTATAAAATAAAACGCGGACATGAATTAGGAAAAGGATTAGGACATTGACTTGGACATGATGGCCTTGGACGATGAATAGAACATGGATTTGGACAAGAGATATGAAAAGGATTGTGTCGAGAATTTAGTGAAGGATTAGGATGAAACTTTTTTTACCAATTGGGACAAATATTTATACATTTTACACGGTCGATAGGTTCCTGAGAAATCTATGTAAAGCGAAAATGAAATTTTTATATGAAACATCGTGTAAAGCGAAAGAAATAGCATTACAGTGCTGATAAGTTTATTTATTTATGTAATGATTTATTAAACGTAAACTTAGAGCAAAATATTAAATAAATCATAAAAATAACAGTTTAATTATAAGAAATATAAAATATCAATTCATTTAAAACATTGAATAAACGTAACGTACAAATGTACTACAAACGTATGTGCAACAGAGAACAACTTGATTGCATTCAAATGGCGTTTCGAATGTATCCTCAATATATTTACAAGCACCGAATGTGCCTTCTGCATTAAAATTAATGCGCGAATACATGCAGCAATCGCTGCGTATACGAATACCATAGAGTACGAGTAGTCGCGATTACGAATGCCTACGAATAGGGAATACCCAACGAAGCGAGACATGAGCAACATTCGCCAAAAGCAAGGAAAATTCATGGTTTTATGTCCATTCGCACAAAGAAAAAAAAATGATAAATAATTAAACAAAGGGAAACAAACAACACAAAGCGCTGCTAGAGAACGGCGGAGAAGTATCAAAACAACAAAAATGCCTGCCGCAACAAACATTCGAGTGTTAAGCGAAGCATCCGAATGTCTGCATTGTCTGGAGGCTGCCTTTGTATATCGACTCATAACCGCCAAAATATCTTAAACGACATAATATCCGATTTATGTTTTTTGATGAAAATCGATAATTTGCGATGGTTTACATCGTCTGTCAAAATTTCATAGGTGTACGAAATTAGATTATGAATTTAAACCAAAAGCAATTTTAGCTTAAGTACACACTACATGTTTGTTTACATTTTTCATGACAGCAAAGTGTCGCTTAAGATGAAATTCTCTTAAAGAAATGAATCAATATAAGAGATAAAATTATTAAAATAAAATTAATAGCAATGAGATAAGAGATAAAAGATAAAATTAATAGCAAAGATAATTAAAAAAAACCTTCTCCTGTAAAATTTTCTTTTTGGCGCTTAAGATATTTTTGCGGTTATGAGTCGATATATTCGCAATCGTTGCAAACTGTGCTTAGCACCAATCGTTGTTTACGAACTCTAGCGGTATGCGTGCATTAGTTTTTGCGTGCATTAGTTTTTGCGTGCGATTGTGGCTGACGACGATTGTTATTCGAATGGCAAAAAATGTCGATTGGGCTTGTGCAAATATCTGATGTGTAACTTAAAAAGTTCTATGTATTTTATAGAAATTAAAAATGTACAAAGTACCAACAAAAAACGAGAGAAGAAGATCAAGAAAAAAACAATCTTCTTCTCTCGTTTTTTGTTGGTACTTTGTACATTTTTAATTTTTATAAAATACATAGAACTTTTTTTTAAGAACAAGATAAAAATTATGATCAGTAAGACTCAAATACTCAGATTGCTTCATTGGTATCACTGTCACTTGTACAATTAGCAGTCTTCTTTTTCGTGACGTCTGAATGGTAAAAAGTCACTTTCATCACAAACTAAAAACCGTTTAAGATCGAAAACATGCTAAACGAGTACCGTGTAAAACGGAGGATAAGTTTTAAATCTTGAGACGAGGATTATAAAAAAGATCGGGACTGATATTAGGATATGTATTAGGACACAGATTTGGGTAAGGATAGGAACAAGGATTTGTACAATTATAAGATCAAGAATTGTGACAAAGATTTGAGCAAGAATTTGGATAGGGATTATGAAAAGGAAAAGAACAAATTTTAGAATAAGGTTCGAACTCACCGATTGGATGGCTCCGTTGAAAATTTCGAGATGAAGGATCTCTTTCATGCAAAGATGAATTATATTAAAAAGAAACAGAGAGACTGTATCAAATTCGCTTAAAATTTTTGATGTTAGATTTTGAGTTGATCATTTAAACAAAAATGAGCTATTTCTGTGACCAACCAAAAACTTCTCTACTTAGGATTTAGTTTTTTTGCAATTCAAATTAGAAATCATGACTATGCATCTATTATTAGAAAAAAAAGCATTTTCTCTTATCAAAATTAATTTGAATCGTCTAAATTTCAAACAAGCTTTAAGCTCCTGTCGACTTTTTTCTAAACGTCTCAGATTCTCTGAAAATTCCCAAACTCCAGAACGATGCGCAAAACCAAACCAATAAAAAATAAAATGGAAAAAAATGTAAATTAAAAAATAATTGCGGACAAATACGAGAAACTAATAATTGGTTAAAGTTTTTGAGCTACGTAATAAATTGTTTTGGTAGAATTTTTAGAGAAAATAAAATTGCTATGAAATCAAAACTCTGGCAACTCTCTGGAAACAACAAGCGAAGCTGTTGAGTTTGTGGCTGCTAGCAAATAATCACCATTGTCCACTAGTGGCATGGAATTTCTTTACATAGAAGTTGTGTGTGTGTGTGTGTGTGTGTGTGTGTGATAGTGTTTGTTAGTGTATGTATAAATTTAGTGCTTTGCATGTATTTATGCAGTCTATCTGTAGACTAACAGCAACTAAAAGCATTGAATTGCATAGCATTAAAAATATTTACAAACAAACATAAATAGTTTAAAATTTATGGCGAATAGCTACTATTTCATGCTTTCAAGGATTATGTTGAAAATGTTCAACAAAATGTTTATTAATTGCTTTAATTTCGGGGCTGCTTCTTTTTTATGCGCTTGAATATGTGAGTCTGGCAGTTTTTGACTCTTTAAATAAGTTTTAAAGACTGTTTTGAATTCGTGTTTTTTTCATAATTCTGTTTCAATGATGCTCATGTGTTTATTTATTTAATTTAAAAATTTAAACACTTGCCAAAACTGTATGTTGTTGCATATGAGATTTTTTTGGTTGCACAACTTTTGTGCAAAAGTTTTTTAGTTGGTGCTGCTTGCTTGCATCTGGGCCCATCTGTCTATTGGTCATTTTGTCTGCATTTCTCTGGCCATCTGTCTACTAACTTTATTTTTACTAGTGTGTCTCTGACTGTTTTGCAGTTTGTTTAGAAATTTCTGCCGACTAGGAAGTTGAGAGAAAAAAAAAACAAAAATTTAAGAAAGTTTTTGACAGCTGACATTTGGGCAGACAGATGTGCAGCAAGACAGAAATTTAGAAAACTATGAGAAGAAATACTCTTGAGAACCGAAGTGGCAAGTACAGAACTAAAGAATTTTATTCTTGATTAAAAAACCACAAGAATTTGCATCGGACAGATATCGAGTGTAGTACGCCATCTGTTGTGTTGTAGTGGAAGCTTAGCGATCGCTTAATTCAACACGATCTCCACTAACGTTAATAACATAGGTATTATTAACATAGACCAACAGATGAACAGAGACCAAAGAGCATACATTAATTAAGAGTTAATTAGTTAATTTATGCTCTTTAAATATGCTCAGCAAGTTAATTTTAGTAGAATTTACCAACCTGTGAGAAGAAATACTCTTCAGAGTCCAATTGGCACTGCAAAATCATAGAATTTAATTCTTGATAAACAGAGAAATCAAATTCAGCCAGCTATTGAGTGACTAACATCTGTTGCGTGTTAGAGGAACTTTAGTGATCGTTGAATTCACCACGATCTCTACTAACGTTAATAACATGCTTTTAACAGAGAGCAACAGATGAATACATATGAACCGTGCGTAATTTAATAACATTGCGTGGTGAATATGTTAGCATAAAATATCATTAATGTGGTCATCAGAGGTGAAGTTGAATTGTGTGTGTTAAAGCAATATTAGTGCTATTTTAAGCCTAATTTCAACAAACAATAATAAATACGTGCAAAAGTGACTAGTTGAGTTTCACTCAGCAATTTTAGCATTAGTCAGTTTTATATTGTTTGTTGAACTACGGCACATGTTACTAAATCGTCCAACATTTAATCATATGCTTAATTTTCCCAATAATTTATTTATCACAATTTTGAACACACTTAGAGGCCTTAATTTTATATCCCATATGGTCTAGTGGCTAGGATATCTGGCTTTCACCCAGAAGGCCCGGGTTCGATTCCCGGTATGGGAAATTTTTTTGTATTGGCTTCTTTTATGAAATATTTTTTTAAATTTGTTACATAGGGTAGTTGTCCATCCCTAACTTATTGAGGAAATCCACTTCTGTACATAAATGCATAATCAGCATAACCAGGTTCTTGATATGTTAGTAAGACAAACATATCATGACATTTTTCTTATTTAATACATGCTGGTGCGATGAATTAGGGATAATTTCTTTTGTTATGAATGAAGAAGAATATTTGTCTGAACATTTGAGGAGAATTTTAAGACAAAAATTAATAAAAATTTAAGGTGAAAACTTGTAATGGCTGGGGATAATTATGTCTGGCTCCATGTATAAGCTCCATTCCATTGAACTGGAACGGCTATAGAAAGGTCCTAGTGCAAGGATAAGCTGAAAAGTATTCTTATTTTGGAGATCACATTGCTCTGTTGTAAAAGATTTAGCAAAAAATTATTCGAAGTACTCATTAAAATAAACGGGTGGATAGCATCGTGAGCCTAATCTCATGGCTATTGTGTAGGTAAATGATGATGATCGCAGCTCATTTTAAATCTAAATTCGAAGTAAGTTGTCTCGAATTTTTGGAGTTGTCTCGAGGTCATATTTAAGGGGGCATATAGGTTACAAATTTTGAAAAAAATAAAATTTTTTTCGGGAATTTTTTTTCATAGAAGGAAAAAAGATATCGTTTTCAAATTATGCACACATATTTACTAACATTTAAAGAATAAAAAAATTTGTTTCAAAACTTTTGAAGCGTTTTTTGACGTTATTTGATTATTTAAAAAAAATACCAAAATATGACAGTGTGAAGGATATCACCAGTCTGGCACAAGTGAGGAAAAATTAAAAAAAATCAAATTAATCATTGTTGAAGTGGCTATCGCCTGAACTAGGATAATTTTTGCCGCCGAAAAAGAACAAAATGGCGACCGATTTTGTAACCTCGAAAATCGATTTTTTTCAAATGGCCGCCATTTTGTTTTTTTTTTTGGGCGGAAAAAAATTATCCTAGTTCAGGCGATAGCCACTTTAACAAGGATTAATTTGGTTTTTTTTAATTTTTCCTCAAATGTTCGAGATTGGTGATATCCTGCACACCGTCATATTTTTGGCATTTTTTTTTTAAAAAAATCAAATAGTCAAAAACCGCTTCAAAACTTCTGAAACAAATTTTTTTGTATGCTTTAAATGTTAATAAATATGTGTGCAAAATTGGAAAACGACATCTTTTTTCTTTCTATGTAAATAAATTCCAGAAAAAATTTTTTTTTTAATTTGTAAAATATATGCCCCCTTAAACTTTTATTTCCGATCCACTCTGTTGTAGATAAAGTGTCAAGTTGTAAATTTTTATTTTTATTCAATAAGAGATGGATGGCAAAAATAAGGGCCAAACTCTCCCAAAATCAATAATGTTTGTTTAAACAATGTTTTTCGACTGATTAAACAATAACAAACAGTTGATTTTGAGAAACAAGACATACTGCAATAAATTTCTCAATCAAGAGTGTGGTGTGTCCACGAAAACCTAACTGCACAACTACACAAGTCCTCAAGTCCTAACTGCAATGGTAAGTGCACTAAATCGTGAAAACCCCTTTTGTAAAAATCCTTTTTATAAAATTCATAAAATTATTGAAGATCGTAGAACAATTAAATTTTTCTATCGTCTGGATCTAGTTCTGTTTTGCTGTCTAAATGCTTCAATGACTCATCATCTGTACTATGTGTACTATCTACGATCTGGTACCTAGTATAAACATCTATTGTAACTTATAAACTGACTTAATTCGTGATGCCTTCTGTTGTGTGTAAGAGGAACTTTAGTGATCGTTGAATTCACCACGATCTCCACTAACGTTAATAACATGTTTTTAACAGAGAGATGAATAGAATAGATGAATACATACGAACCCGTCATAATGTAATAACATTGCGTGGTGAATATGTTAGCATAAGATAACTTTAATGTGATCATCAGAGGTGAAGTTGAATTGAATGTTAAAGCAATATTAGTGCTATTTGAGGCCTAATTTCAACAAAATATAATAAATACGTGCAAAAAGTGACTAAATAGTTTCACTCAGACAAAAACATTAGTAAATTTTAGCATAAATTGTATATTATATGTTAAACTTAATCACATTCTACTAAATTGTTCAACATTTAATCATATGCTTAACTTTGCCAATCATTTACTGTCTACGATCAATAGCTGGTATAAACATCTACTGTAATAGAGTTTATGTTACACTGTTATCTGCATTAGATCAACATCCTCGATAGTATAGTGGTCAGTATCCCCGCCTGTCACGCGGGAGACCGGGGTTCAATTCCCCGTCGGGGAGAACAATTTTTTTTAAAATATTGTCATTTCTACCCAATATCGAAAGAGCTTTTTTTATATTTTTGTACCAACGAAAAAATGCTACATTTCAAATAAAAGCGTCATAATAAAACTAGTTTTTGTTCTGAGAACTTACTATATTTGAATATATGAACTATTTTGAAAATATTGTAGTGAATAAATCTTCATTATAAACTGATTAAAAACAACCATCAGATAATCAAAGAAATTCGAGTGACATAAAATCAGCTCTACGGGCTGCAAAGAAGGCTTAAGTTAATTAAACGCCGCATTATAACCACTGTTAATAACACCACGCCATGTAATCCCACAAGAGTTCATCAAGATAGGATATGAAAGAAAAAAAATTATTACTTCATACTTTAATACATTTTCCATTGCACAAAAGTCATAAATAATTCCTTTTATTTTTTGCCTCTCTAATAATTTGACATGCGAATAACTAAAATTAGCTCCTGCGGGAATATATAAAAGAAAATACATTGGATTCATCATCAACTGGTTTGAAATAGGAAAAATAAGGCAAAGGACTAGAAAACAATGCAGCAGACAGGCATTAAGGAGAAAATAAAAAATCCACCACCAACAAGAGCAACTAAACAGCAACAGCAATAACAGCAACAACGGTCACAACAACTAGTATCAACAGGATCAACATCACGCTATGCAGACAAGTGTAGAAAAAGACAAACACAGAGACAGATAGACGAAGGAACAGACAGACATGCTATATCCTTACAATTGCAAAGCCAACAGCAACAACAACAACAAAAATTATCCTGACTTTTAACTGCTTGTTGCTCATACCTACATAATAAAAATAAAAACAATTTTAATATTTAATGCATTGCATTATGTTACGTTACATTGTGTTGCGTTGCGTTGCGTTGCTTCATATTTGTTGCAACAAACACATATGTATGTATAAATGCGGCAAAACGTAGTGCATTTGCACTGTCTGATTATCTGTCTGTCTGAGGGCATATTTTCTATTTTACCATTTAACAAATCTTACATACCTAACTACACATCAAAGTCAATTTGTTTTCTGTTTATTTACATTCAGTCTGTCTCAGCAATTCTCTGTCTTCTTCATACTCTGGAGATTGTCACAATCTTAAAACACATAAATAAATATTTGTTTTACTTAATTAATAAACTCGTCAATTAAAAACGGTTATGAAAAATGTACAAATATTACAAGCCGTCAATATGATTTTATTGCAACATTTATGTTGCATGTCAATGGCGTTGCATTGAATTTTTACTCGGTGACTCGGTGAGTATATAAGCTACGATAAATGTTTAAAAAGGAAAATGAAGGATTTATACTTGACCTTACAACAAAAATAAAAAAAAATTCTGATGTTGTCAGGTCGCACATTGGTTGAAGTTCATAGAACGAGCGGCTAAAAATAGAAGAAGTTGTCGAAGGACAATGAAACTTGGTATATAGGCATTTTTTGTTTAAATCAAGAAAAAAATGGAAAAATCAAAATGTTCCGCCCACTTTTACGCCCACCTCCCATACAAAGAGAAAATTAAATTTTGACCTACGGTATTGTTTTTTGGCACATATAATTTTTAAACACTCAGAATCATTTGTGTGAAATTTGAAAAATATCCGCCCACTTCCCATACAACTTGTATTGAAAAAGTGGCATAACTCCCTTGATTTTTACTGCATCAACTCAATTTTCACAAAAAATATATATTATAATTGTAGAATGGGCTCCTAAAAATATATACCTGACCCGCCCACTTTTACGCCCACCTCCCATAGAAAAAAACAAATAGAACAAACATGAATAAGTAATTTAAGCATAGTCTTTTAATAATTTTTTAACATCATTATCGTACTCCAATTTTTTGATTTGCAAGTAGGAGCAGCTGAATTTTTTTTTTACTATTAGCTGAGACTTCAAGCTGTAACTTGACATCTTTCGTTAAACAGGGCTCCACAGGGCTAAAAAGATGCAGTACACTGAAGTTGATGAACATAGAAATTGTGATGATGTTTATATTTCGTTCTACGAAATTTTTTATATGGCACTTTTTCCAACTTTTTTTAATGCAAATGTCATCTATAACAATTGTCACTTACGAAAATATACAACAAAGTCAAATGATAAGATTACTGTGACTGTACCAAAAGATTGAATATACAGTAAATTTGCATGCCATTTTAAACAAGCGAACATATATGAACTTCGAGCATGTCTGTCCAAACAAATAATGAATATATCAGCCTAATATTAAGGAATCATAATATTCAGATATCTGACAACAAAATACATGAAAAAAATTAATTTCGGCCAAGCTTATGTAAGAGAAATGTTAAATCGTTGCATGGAATTATTACTCACTGTGCAGATGTGCTAAGATAAATTTTGTTTTACGACAGTATAGATGTGTTATTACGCCTCACACCTAAAAAAAAAAAAGTTCTAATCGTCATGATTTCAGGGTTGCAACCACATAATGCAGTAAAAATGCTACAACCATGAAAAAATGCTGCATGGAATTTTTACTGTGTGACTACTGGCGTAAAGGTAAATTTTAAGGATCGAAAATAAAGGTGAGGTCTTCGGGCACATAATAAAAATTAAAAAACAAAATGTGGGACGTCATGAGGCTTCATCAGTGAACCGCCTAATGTGACACATATGCATCACTTTTGCTGGATTAATTGCATGCAGCTAAGGCAAAGTTAATGCACCAAGGAAAAGCACAACCAATGGAGAAGCAAATAAAAAAAAAGCAAAAGCAACAACACCAACAACAACACCAACAACAAAAACAACAACAACAACAACATCAACATCATCAACATCAACATCAACATCAACATCAACATCAACATCAACATCAACATCATCATCAACATCAACATCAACATCAACATCAACATCGACATCAACATCACATCAACATCAACATCAACATCAACATCAACATCAACATCAACATCAACATCAACATCAACATCAACATCAACATCAACATCAACATCAACATCAACATCAACATCAACATCAACATCAACATCAACATCAACATCAACATCAACATCAACATCAACATCAACATCAACATCAACATCAACATCAACATCAACATCAACATCAACATCAACATCAACATCAACATCAACATCAACATCAACATCAACATCAACATCAACATCAACATCAACATCAACATCAACATCAACATCAACATCAACATCAACATCAACATCAACATCAACATCAACATCAACATCAACATCAACATCAACATCAACATCAACATCAACATCAACATCAACATCAACATCAACATCAACATCAACATCAACATCAACATCAACATCAACATCAACATCAACATCAACATCAACATCAACATCAACATCATCAACATCAATATCAACAAAAAAAAAACTGCAACAGCAAAAATCTATTTAGTTATGATTTCAACAGTTTTTTCGTTCCACTGCTCACAAACAAAAAAATAATACAATGAAACCGGACTATGAAACCGGAAAAGGACTGTAATAAGAATTAGGATATGGATTAGGAAAAAAATGAAGATAAACCTATAACATAGCTTTCCAAACTAGGAAAGGGATTCGGTATATTTGATTAAGTCAAGAATTTGGTCATGAATTAAAACAAGAGTGTGGACATGAAATAGGAGTTTAAAAAAATACCGTCAAGTCAAAACCTACGGATGTGTCTACGACGCCGCCAACTCTTTTTTTCAGAAAAACCGGTCATGTCGCAACTGTACCACCGAAGGAAGATCATCCTCCATCACGACAATGCAAGTTCTCACACATCAGCTCAAACAAAAGAGTTTTTGAGTTTACACATTAAGTGAAAAGAATCCTTTGCGAAAACCTTCGCTCCGAAATCAGAAAGACTGGTCATGTTTCATACCCAAAATTAATACATATACTCACCAATTGACCACCACCGACTTGATTCCAACGTGGGTGCAATCGATGACGCCGATTGTACGGTGAAATTCGGGAAAGCAATAAAAATCAACGTCAGCTAATTTATGTTCGTTCTGGTAGATGTTCGATAAGTGCGATGCACACTCTTGGCAATATTGTGCTTACACCAGCCTCTGATGCACCCATAATACCCGCAACTGTTATTTGCTACTACAACCATAAATCGCGCAGCGTTATTAAAAATTTTTGCTGTGGTAATAAGTATCGTGGTCTAATATTATTAAAGTATCTGAGGTGTGATCTTACCCTCGTAAAGCTTAAAAAGAAAAAGATAAAAAATAGTAATGAAATCAGCTTGATTATCGGTGTTGCAGTCTTGACCCAATCAAATTTAAAATCGGCATAAAATTTCGCTTCGAAAGTTGGAATCGAGCGAAAAAGTCCATATCGTCACATAAATTAATTGAAGCGCACAGAGGCATGCGATAGATCCTACATTCACGAAATGGAGGAGCTTCGTTAATTTCAAGCTTACTTAAATCGCCACCAATAATTGCATCACCACACATATCCGGGAATAAAATGTGTCGGACGGATATTTTAATATTCAAAACCATTACCACTAGAAGAAATCAAAAAGCATAAGTTCGGGTATTAAGATAACCGGTCTTCCGAGCTGAAACTGAGTTTCATATCAAAGTAGAATCAAGAGAGTACTAAGAAGATACCTGCTCTAATACTTGGTCTGGTGTTAGAACTCTGTGAAGAAATAGACCGTTAGATCTATTAAATAGATATTAAATAGATTTAAAGCTCTTCAAATGCAGAAACCTGGGTTGCATCGCTTATAAACGATCCCCTATAATAAGTTCCATCTAAAATCAGGGCTTAAGAAAATAACTACCAAGTGCATAATGCAAAAAATAGTTGACGATAACTTTTGCAAATATTTTGTTAAACCCTTAGAATGCAATGTGAAAAGAGAGAAAGAGAAATTGGTCTCAGATATCTTGAAACGATAACTTAAACCGCAAAAGTGCTGCCAATATATCACAATCTCTCCCTTGACCGCCTGCACATAATCCCCATTAATTCTCATTAGTTAGCTTTTACTGAATCCTTCTTTTTTTATATTTTATCCAGGATATGAAAGTAACGCTGAGAATGGGTTTTTTTGTTTGTTTACTTTTTTTACTGTTATTTTTTTTTTTATTTTTTTTTATTTTCATGTATGCTATACTTCCTTTTTTTACTACTGTTTAGACGTTTGTATGGCGTTGGTTATAATATTTAAAGACACCCTCGGGGTTGATTGGTGCTCGATGGCAAACCCACCGCAGCTAATACCAGACACATAAATTTTGCGTAACTCCCTAAACTATACCGCAGAGCAAAAGCAAAACTTGCTAAGAACTACAAATAAACGTTCTAATAAACGCAAAATACCAGCAACAACAATAACAACAAACAGACGTCGCAAATACATAGATAAATAGATACAAATCGCATAAATTAGTTAGCATGGAAGAAAAAACTATATTTGGGAATCGTATTTTTGTGGTTTTTTAACATGCATCGCGGTTCAAGTGGAACCCATTGAAAACACAAAAACCTTGGCACGCTTTAAAGAGGCAACCGTGACCAACAACCCTTAAATTCGTGTCGGGTCGCTTGCGATAGTGTCAAAATAATGTCGAATGGGAATCAATATTTTGCTTTTGTTGTTCTTGTTGTTGTCGTTGTTGTTGTTGTTTCTATTGTAAGTGTGCCATGTGCCAGAAATGCATTTTGCGGTTTATTGTCTGTTCTGAAAAGGCAATGAAAAGAGTTGAGTTAAAGTGTGAGGCGGCTTACTATATTGGGCTGACGTGTTGTTGTTCTTTTGTTGTTGCATGTTTTTGGAAATTCGACGAAAATAAACGTTGCGAACATCTGACAACATACGAAAGTATGAGCATATGTTTGGAAATTGTTTGGTTGAAGAAAAATAAAAACGGCTGGTCTAAGTAGTAGGCTTCATATGATGATCATACACAGTGTGTCAAATAATATTCCAGCCAAGCTCTAGAAAACATAATAAAAACACGATTTCTGTTTATTTTTCAGTGGTTTTTATACAAAATATTCTTCTTCCGATTCAAAACGCTTGTTACAGCGATTCAATACTGATTCAAAAGCCTGCTCGAGCTCATTTTGCGGGATTTTTTCCAGCGCCTAATCGGTAAATTGCATGTTTATAGGAAAGATTTTGAAAATCTAATTAAAAAAATAAGACGCCTGGCCGATGGTTTTAAGACCGGGACCTCTTCAATCAACAATGAAAACAGGAATCCAATGCCAGATGTCTACACTAAGAGAAAAGAATATAAAATTTATACAAAAATGTTTTTTAATTTATCCAAAAAGGAAGTAATTTTTGCACCAATAACGCATTTGCTTAAATCGACTACGTAAATATTAAAAATTTATTTAAATACTTTTTTAATTAAATAAAATATTAAAATATTTAAACAGAATTAATAAAAAATATGTTAAAATTATGCACGAATTTTTTTAAATATCTTTCAAATATTTACTATTTGAAAATAAAACATCGCATTTAACCCATTAACGCCCATAGCAAAACGACGGTATGTTTCTATGATTTTTCATTATAAATGTAATTAAATAGAGTAAAAGTAATTTAAAAAAAAAAAAATAAATGACTGGTCATTTCAGCCCTTGAAAGGACTTTGACCTAGCTTCTTATGATCAATTGTGTTGTGCGTGTTATTAAGTTTGTACACAAATGACCGAGAAACGGATTACAGGCTTAACGCCGACTCCGAACGGCGATGAACGGAATGTTCTTATTCTCAAGAAGCTTTACATGGCATTTTGATTACTCTCTGAGGTTTGCCATTGTCTGCAGAGAGGTGGCGGCCGTACAGAAAAATTATTTTAATTCAAATAATTTTCTGTTTTCTGCTGGGATTCGAAGCCGGGTCTCCGAGTTCGTTGACATAGAGCCCACGCACTTTAACCAACTACGCCACGGATGCCACCTTTAGATGCATGCGTAGACGCCACCGTAAAAGTAAGTTATAAAACAAAAAAATTAAAAATAAAAGGGAAGAAAAGTTGAAAAATCATCTGTACACGATTGTGTACAACGGGAGGATCAGGTATGAAATTTTAATAATGAAGTGTAAGACTTTGTCATTGAAAAATTTCTCAAACAGCCTTGTAGGACTAAACGTTTCAAGGAAATCTGATATGTATTGTTGCCTTTCTTGGATTACTTGTGTAATTTTATGAACTTTAGAATAAATATGTCATATTTTTCTCCAAGCAGGAGTTTGAGCTCATTGTTTTTAGCTCATTTTGGGGGTTCAACATGGGTAGAAAGGGGTTCATCGTCGCTAACATAGCGCTTCGACTCTTTATCGAAACGTTGACGCCGTAATAATTCAACCATACCTGGTATATCGCGTGGAAATACCCAAAAAACCAAATCATCTTTTGCACCTTCTTCCTTGACACTTACAACAGCAGGATCAGACGGACCTACGATCAAGTCAAGCTCCGTGTCGTCATCTTTTGCAGTCATAATGGATTGTAGAGCTTCTTCTAGCAGCAGGTAGTCATTAAACCACCACTTTCCAAATAAAAAATTATGTGTAACCAATTCGCCCATTGTACATAAGCGTGTACACTAACATTGCTGAACACTTTTTGCTACATAATATTACAAAATTTGATATTATTTTATCTTATTCTAATAAATAACAACATAAACTTAACATGAAATGGAAAATTTAATAAATTTCGGGACTAATTTTTAAAATCTGGCAAAAACAATGACCGGACTAAGTTACTTTGAGAATAACGTAAAAAAAAATGCACAAATTGACATTTATTTTCGCACGAACAGCCAATTTTGTTCTATTTTATAACTGCTAGTGACATTAAGTTTCAATTTTAATAAACAATTCGATTAAGCATTTATAGTTGCGTTCACGATCCATATTTAAACACCTGTACACGCGCGTGAACAGAGGGCGCTTATGAGTTAAAGAAAATTTATATGTAATATTATGGCCCCAAATGTCAAAATAGTATAAATTAGAGAAATAAAAATTAGAAAATAAAATAAAAAAAAAAATATGCAGGCAAATATCAACCGATGCAAGACATTCGTGAGAAAATATCCAGTTGTCACTCTAACCTTACACAATTTTATTATGCAATCACCAATCGTACTCACAAATAATCTTGGCCAAACATCCAGACTATATTACCCTTGCAACAAAAACTAAACGAGAACTATAAGAAACCTGCAACAGCAAGAAATAAACTGCAAGAACAGAGTGCGATGCTGTTGCTGCTTGTCGGCTATTTCAGCTGTATGGAATATGTGTGTAGGTTTGTGGTATAACTAAAATTTAAATACGGAAAAAAACGAGTTGTAAAAACATTTGATTTATCCATGTAAATATTTAAATAAAATTTATACTCAGGCGTAGATACTGCTAATATGCGTTATTTCCCTTAGTGTGGAATACACTGATAAGAGTCGAAGATTAAGTGATCGGTCAATATGACAATATTACCTTAATGCAAATAAGGAATGTATTCTTTTCGGCTCAGCCAAAAGAAGAGGTGACTGAATGTCGTCAGGGCTCTTTAGTCGCTATTTTGTGTTATTAAATTATCGAGAACTGGACCTACAAGTTGTATGCCGACTCCGAACGGCTAAAGTACATTTTCTCAATAAGCTTTACATGGCATTATTAACTTTTTGAGGTGAGCCATTATCAGTAAAATTAATTTCAATTGAAAAAGTTTTTAGTGTCAGCTAGGATTCCAACTTGGTCTTGAATTGCCAATTCCGCCTGTTCTCACGAGCAGCCTGTCTAGGATATAGGAGGATGGTCGCAGGCAACCCATATCCTGGAGTTAGTCGCCCAATCTGGGGAGTAGGTGGACCGTTTGACTAGGATCTATGGTAGCGTATGCCTACGAAGGAATAGCAATGATTCTTAAAATTTGTTAACACGGGGATAATCTTGACGCTCGACAGACGTACGATCACAATTTCCACTGGCGCATTGTCATTGGTCCTATGGATGTCTTATAAAGACAAAGTTATAACGGTGGTTAATATGGTGTGTTATTTGGTGTACAGAGGTGTCAGAGTTGGGTACTCCAGGGTGAAAAGTATATCTTAGTAGCTTCGGAGTGCCAGTTGGAAAAGGTGCGAAAATAGGAGTGACCATGTGTCACACACAGTCAGAAGTGATGTGGTTTACGCTGTAGCACATGCAATAGTGCTAGCTTTTGCCACCATTATCACGAACGATGGGTGCAGATGTGTCGGTGTGTGTTGGTGAGTGTCAAGGTAAATCCCTTTTGCCCGGGGAGACTATCGCAGGGATGGACCTTCGGGGAGTATCGTGCTGGCTGTGGTAGTTTACTGCCGCGAACAGGTCTGTGTGATTGACGTGGAGTTGCGCTTAATCAACCGGATGGCAATGCCCATAAATTGTCAGAAATATTAGATGGGTCATTTCCACCAATACATGTGAATGGTGACCCAACTAATCATCCATAACGGGTACAGTTTCGTTCCAGTATTGCTTGCTATCCATACAGTATATTTATTAATTTAAAAACTTTGTAGTACTTTTGAAACTACTACACGCATAGAAATTTTTTGTTCACCGCAACTGAAAAATTAGCCAACTAAACTTCGTTAGTGAGTTGCATTTATCACAAACGAATATTTAGTTGTCAACTTAAAAATATATCTTATATACATATATACCGCAAGCTATTTCGGTCATTATTATTTATTTTATTAATTGTCTTTCCCCCTATGTCGCCCGTCTTCTTTTGGATTGTACTCATCGCACCTCTGTTGCTATCACCGTCCGCGTATTTAGCAAATTGCCAATTTGCGTATATAGAACAGTTTGTCCATAAAGTAACTCTGAATTATAAGCGTTGTGTGTATACAAAGAAGGGAAAAACAAAGGAAGTTTTCAGTTGGGAAAAACAATTTTTCAATTGCTGCAATTTAAAAGTCATTCGCGTATATGACAAACGAAATTAATTACCTGCAACTAAATGACGCGTTTCTCACAACTGAAAATTTTGTTTATTTTTCGTTCAACGTTTATGACAACTGTTGAAACGTTTGCAATAAACGATTTCAAGCACGACAAACGAAGTTCGTTTGCGGCAAACTGGCGATAAACGTTTTTTTTCTTTGCGTGCACACACCATCTTTTTGTCGATTACAAAGCCGCCTTTGACAGTCCAATAAGGTATCATCTATATTCCACCATGTCTGAATTTGGTATTTCTGCAAAGCTCATCCGCCTTTGCAGAATGCCACTGATTTGTTTTTCTTGTTTTTGTTTTTCTAAGGTCTTTTCCAAGATTTGTCGTAGCGCAAATATCTGGTCTATGGTGGTTTTTCCAGGTCTGAAGCCACACTGATAAGGTCCAATCAGCTGGTCTACGATGGGCTTCAGTCTTCCACATAGTACGCTCGACAGGACCTTATATACGATATTTAGAAGGCTTATCCCACGGTAGTTGGCGCAAATAGTGGGTTCGCCTTTCTTGTGGATTGGGCTGAGCACACTGAGGTTCCAATCGTTTGGAATGCATTTTTTCGACCATATTCTGCATAGAAGCTCATGAATGCATTTAAATAGAGCTTCGCCTCCATTCTTGAAGAGCTCAGCAGGTAAGCCATCGGCTCCTGCGGCTTTGTTGTTTTTAAGCCGAGCTATAGCTTTCAAGACTTCACTATGGTCGGGCAGCGGAACTTCAACGCTGTCGTCCAAAATTGGGGATTCCGGGCTATCATCTCTATTGGCGGGATTGTTGTCGTCGTCGCCATTTAGTAGCCTAGAGAAGTGTTCCCTCCATATCATCAGTGTACCATGGATATCTATCACCTTATTATGCTCTTTAACTTAAAAAAAGATAAAAATGCAACTGAAGAAAGCAAAACAGTCAGACAAAAATTAATGGAAGTTTATGCCGAAGACAATGACAGAAGTGGTTTGCCCGTGCCGAGGCGAATGTAGCATTGGTCTACCAAATGAGAAGACAATGCCAGCAATGGTGAAGTTAAACGACAAAATGTTATTGGATGTCCGTCGACTGAAAGTGCGCGAGATAGAAAACATGAGAGGCATTTTAAAAAGAGCTGTACATCGCATATTTACTGAAAATTTGAACATGAGGAAGCTCTCCGTAAGATGGGTGCCGCAATTACGAAGGCGTCATGAGTGATGAAACATGAGTTCATCACTTCACACCTGAGAGAAAGAAACAGTCGAAACAATCGCCTAAAAGGGGAGGATCAGCTTTATAATATTCATAAATTATCTGCAAAAAGGAAAAACAATCAACGGTGAGTATTATGGGAATTTATAACAGTGTTTGAATGATGAAGTCAAGATAAAAAGGCCGCATTTGGCGAAAAAGAAAATTCATCCAGACAATGCACCAGTTTCCATATTCACAGAGTTAATGATCAAATTGCTTCCTGATGCTCTCTTTTCGCCAAATTTAGGCCACTCGGACTATTTCCTGTTTTCAAACTTAAAACAATGAAGAGATGGTGTCCCCGTTTGATGGCTATTTTAAGGAACTCAACGGTTCTAAAATATATTTTTTCTAAAAATTTTTGTTTTCTTTGCTAGGTCCGGTACTCCTGGAACTACTCTCCACGTAGTTTTGAAATTCATATATTGCCACTTTAAATTTCAACTCATTTGTGCATCATGGTTTCGTTTTTTTTTTTTTTCTAATAACAATTGCAAATGTCAAAAAATATGCAATGATTGGAAAAATCCTATTATTTTGGCATAAATTCAATAAATAACTCGAAATGCAGGGAGAAGGCAATAAAACTAAACCATGACAAAACAAGCGCCAAACATTACCGCATGACACCAAACCAGCCAAGCATTCAACCAGCGAAATTAATAGTCATGCAGCATTTAGGCAATTTATAACATCTGCTAGGCTTGCCAAACGGAGTAATCAACAAAAAATTGGCAAAATTGCAAGAATAGAGGAAATAAACCGCACACACACTAACACACGCCAACATAACTAGATATTATAAAATATTTTTTTATGATGAATTTAGAATCGAAATGCAAAAACAAAAATTGCAAAAAGTGACAAGCAAAGCGAATGAATGAGTGCACTTGTACCCTTAGAGGCGTCATGAAAACACCCTCTTGTGCAAGTGGCACTTGCACCATTGTATCTCCCTGACGAATGCTGCTGGCATGCTAAGCAACCTTAAGCAGATCGCAGCAGAACTCATAATTTAATAAATGAAAACAGAAATTTATAAAATATTTATTGCATTTGCCCAACATTATCAGTTGGTGGGGTGGTTGTACGTTGAGAGGGGGAAGATACCAAATGCGATTACAGCTCATTGCATTAATAGTAACTACCGATGCGCCAGGCTGTCTTGATAAAAATCAAGTAAAAAAATCAACCACTTCTAGACATCCTTGTGTCCCAGCAGAGCCGCATCGAATAGATAGATCCAATTTTCTGGCTTAGCACGCGCGTCCGCACGCCACAAAATATGCTTCAATATTTTCAGTTACAATTTTTTTTTTAAATTTTTGCAGTTTTTTTTTTCTTCCTTACGTTACCATAACTAATGCATACAATCTGCGTAAAGTGTTTATGAGTTCCTTAGCGTCGTTGTAACCACTTGCATGGTGCCCAGACAAACCCAGTCTGGGTAGACCCATAACTACCGAACATCATTGCCCTCAGCATTACCGCCACTGCAAAGTCATTCATCTAACTCTGCTCATACCACTTGCTGCAACCTGTTCTGCACCAACCCACACCTCCCCCACACTATCACTCTCCCTTTCCCACTCCCTGTTACTCGTGCAGAGCGCTCTTATTTTAAGGTTATGTTAAGTTATAATAGAATTTCCATCATTTTCTGGTTTAAAGCTTGTTATTTCGTTAGCATTCAACATAAAGTAATTTTTTATATTTACCCTCTAAACTTTTCTGTTTTTTTTTCCACCCTCAGCCATACAGCCACACATGTAATTGCTGCATATGTGTGAATGTGTGCTTGCGTTTTTTTCTTTTAATGTTATCCTTGAAGTTTTCCATTTGTTCACAAATCCTTAAAGTATTTTTCATATTTTGTAATTCCGTAAGCCAATTTATTACGTTCGATATATTATTGTACGTTGAGCTTTCTTATTATTTTTTTACACACATTCATTTATACTACATACATTCAAGCAAACATACAGACAGCCACTCGTATGATAACAAGGGTGATTTTCTCGTCGAAATCGATAAATTGTCTTATTGATATGCTTCGATATTGCGTGCGATTGCAATGTATACCTATCTTGATTGGTAGAATTCTGACTCTGTCCAGAATGTACAATGGAGCGAAGTCCCTACATAAATTTGGCGGACTCTGGTTCGACAAGTGATATTACTATCACGCAGGCTATTGGTATTTTATTTTCGGTTGATTATGGTTGAGACGTCCAAAAACATTAAAGTCCAATCCAAATTCGCTTTTCTACATTTTCTCGCAAAACACCCTACAAATTCCACACGCAAAGAAATTGTTCGTTTATCGCAACTGAAAAATCCATCAACTACACTTCGTTTGCGAAGTTATATTTGCCGCAAACGAATATTCAGTTGTCATCAACTTAAAAATATATCTTATATATATATACAGTCTGTTAAGTAAGAGTAAATAGTGTAACCCTGAAATTTTGTCAACAAGCACTAGTAAAAAAGTTAAATTGGTGGTCGAAACTTTGTCAGAAAAGTATGTTAGGCATAATGAGTGCTGCATACGCAGAACGCTTCGAGGCAGTTTTCCTCTGCAATCATCCAAAAGGACCAAAAATGTCCTATGCAGCGGTGGCAAAGTATTTAAAAAAGTCAAAGGTTTTTGTCCAGAAGTGGGTGCAACGTTTTAAGGAATCCAAAAACGTCGATGACCTTCCCGATCGTGGCTCAACAGTGACCAAGAACGTGACCAAGAAGGATGAATAAATTATAATGAGTTTGTTTTCGCGGAATCCTTGTGTCAAGGGCAAGCGAAATTGAGGCTAAAAGATCTAAATATATCGCACGTAACTTTTCGTACTCATTTGCGGGCAAATAATTTGAAATGGTGAAGCACAATGAAGAAACCACTGTTGTCCGAAATACACGTTACTAAAAGAATGGCTTGGGCAACATTGATCGCGATTGGAGTAAAGTACTCTTCTCCGACGAATATTCTGTTTTGGGTTATTCGACCGGCTTGGTCTTCGTCGTCAAGTAATTTTGTCCAGCGCATCGTTAAACATCCCATAAAAATTCAAAAAAGGGTTTTGAAACATCCCGATGCTTCTCAAAAAGAGTTTCGGCACCTCTTTACTGAGAACCTTAATGCTGCCAGAATGGTCAGAATTTATGAGAAGGCTTTATTACCGACTACCAAATGCCAATTTATAATCAAAAACGAAGACTGGATTCTGCAGGAAGACAATGACCCCAAACACCGCAGCCGCCTCTGCATCGACTGGAAACGTGAAAAAGGCATCGTCACATTAGATTGGCCTGCACAATCGCCTGATGCTAATCCCATCGAAAACGTCTGGGGCTACATTAAGCAGAAGCTTCGAGGGAGACCCACCTATACTTTAAAACAGCTTTCTCAAGAAATTCGACGCATTTGGAGAGCTCTTCCTGTCGAATATGCCGAAAATTTAGTGGAAAGTATGCCACGGAGATGTCAAGCGATTATTAAAGCTTCGGAACATGTATAATGACCGTATTTAAAGAAAAATTTACTTAAATAAATTTTTAGATATATTATGCAGTACATGCTCTTACTTAACAGACTGTATTGTATGTATACTACAAGCTACTTCTGTCATTATTATTTATTATATTAATTATCTTTCTCCCAAGTCCTTCCGTCTTCCTATGGATTGCTTTCATCACAACTCTGTTGCTATCTCTCTCGGCGTATTAAGCAGATTACTAATTTGGTTATAAAGCAGTGGTGCTCAGTACACGGTTTCCCATAGCCAGCGGGCATCGTGTGTTGTTGAGCTTTTGCTCACGAAGTAGCAATCGGCTCGCTGTGTTTGTACACTGTGTAAAAGGGCTTACACATCGGCGAATCTGTTCGTCGCACAACATGGCGGCGCGAATGTGTGTGAAATAGCTAGCGTTCAAATTGATTTTGGTTGTTTTTTGTCATAATTTTCGGCAGCATCCCTTGTTCGACAGAGAAAATCAAAAATTTTTGTAAACACGGCCAACCGTGTGACAAACTGTCGAACATCGCTTCTTAACTAGCGAACTTGTGTAAACGTGGCCGCCGTGTGACGAACAGATTCGCCGATGTGTAAGCCCTTTAAAAGTTTGTTTTTTCTGCTGTGCATTAAATCCAAGTCAATATGCTTTGAGGGCTCATGTGGTTAGGGTGTTGCTCGCTGTTTTATTTATGAATATACGTAAATATATTGCAATGTTTCAGGAAAAACATTAATACATTTCTGTTTGATGTTTTCTATGTTAAAATAGCAAAAAACAAACGCAAAAATAAAAAAGAATTTATTATATTGAAAATCCAACACTCGACAAGAGTTCCTTGCAACAAATGTTGTGAGAGCTTTTAACAACTTATTGTTTCAGTGTAAAGCTGTGCACTCGGAAAGCTCTCTTTGTTGTTGTTTGAACCTTGCGTTGATCACCACTGTTATAAAGTAACAATTTCTCCAAAAAGTAACTCTGAACTATAAGCGTTGTGTTTATACAACGAAGGGAAAAACAACTGGAGTTTTCAGTTGCGAAATTTGTCGCGCTTATGACAAACGAAATCAATTTCCTGGAACTAAATGATGCGTTTCTCGCAACTGACAACTGATTATGACAACTGTTGAAACGTTCAAAAATAACGATTTTAAGCACGACAAACGAAGTTCGTTTGAGGCAAACTGGCGATAAACTTTTTTTTTTCTCTGTGTACATCTGGCCGGACAAATGGTGGCCATTTTGAATAATTTTTTGCCAACTTATACTTAGACTTCTAATAAATAAGTATTACGACAAAACCATTTGACGTTTTGCTTTCGTAAAAAAACCGTGAACCAGAAGATATGAAAGTATTAAGTATAATATCAAGCACTTAAGCACTCTATTTCATCGCGAACAGACACACAAACACCTTCTCATATTCTCGACATCCACTATTTCTCTTTTTTTATAGATATGAAGCAATAAAGTTAAAATCCTTTATAACTGAAACTACTTAAAAGCTAATCATTCAAGTATCAAAAACGCAGAGTCAAAATATGTCACGTGACGGTAGAGAATAAATGAGAAGAATGAAAAAATAATGTGATTAAATATAACATAACAAGCTTTTCTTTATATTCGGGCTAAGTTGAAATTTAATCATAAAACGTATATTACTCATAATGTTTAATACATTTATTGTTCTATAAAAGTAAGCATTAAAATAATCATGAAATTATTTGCAATTTGTTTGCCTGGCGGTAAAAAGACCAAAATAATAAAGAAAAAACATGAAAAATAACGGTCACAATGAGCCATTAAATCGGAGTTAGGTAATCATAATATTTTTAATAACGTGTTCGTTGTTTTATGGGTCATATTAAGTTAAAATTTATTATATAGATTATTTTAACACGTTGTTGTGACCATTAAGAGTGGAGGCTAAAATTGGAAGTTAATTGGTTGGGAGGATATAAAAAATGTAAAGCAGAGCTACGAGTGCAAAGTTAGTGCTGTTTACAAAAAAATTAGCGGAAAAAATTTATTAGTCTTTTAGGAAGATTAATGTGTTATTTGATTATAATATTTATAAATCTGAAGTATTTAGGAGAGTCAAAGTTTCGTGATTGACTGACTACTTAAGCAGATGCCAAAAAATTGCATTTATTAAGATGTGACGGAGTGATATGAGTCAAGTAAAAGTAAAAGGCTCCAAAACTGAGGTATTTCTATCTCAAATTAATTATTATTTTTTTTATAGGTGGGTGAAAATGTAAGAATTTCATAAGTTTCCAGCATGATAATATTTGACAGAATTTGATTTCTTGAAGCTTAATATTCCTTGCTTTTTACTTGGAATTGAAAAAGTACCTAATTGACTACTGTAGCTGTAACTACACCTTACGAGCTAGCATTTCAACTCTGTGTGTTCAAGTGTCACCTCTTGCGTGACAAAATGAATTTAATTATACCTATGACTACAAAAAAAAAAAGTTAAAAACTTACATTTCGAAAAAAGAAATTGTTGGCAATACAAGTAAAACTAAATTTTCAATCTATGGCAAATGAAGTGTAAAACTTTTCTCCAGTTGCATTTGTTGTTTTTATTTATTTCACTTTGTCACATGCACTTTGGTCTGACAGTCTGGTCTATAACGCTGCAGTGCTCTCCCCCACACATAAGGTCCTAACGTATAATATTTATTGTTCTGTCAGTACTCAGAAAGTTTGTAGCTCCTTATGTTGAAATTGAAGACTATTTTTCTTATATTTTTTGTTGTTATTGTTGTTTTTTATGTGTTTATGTGCTGTTGAAACTTTTGACTTTTTCACCCCATATGTTCACTCACCATTGTCGTTGATTTTATAAATTTTCGTCATTGTTAATTCGAATGCTTTTTTAAATTGTTCTTACCCACGTGACGTTAAGACTATGACATAACAATTTTGTGGTCCTTTTAGTCAATTTTGATTAATAACAATGCATTACTATTGGCATTGCCTGCTGTTTCAAGCCTGCCCATTTATATTCCACGCTTGATTGTTATTTACTTTGTTCATTCTGACTTATTAAGTTCAAAAACATAGTCCTATAGCATTTTACACAGTGGGCAAAAGCCCAGAATGCCCCATATAAACTAAAGGGTGTATTAACAAGAACTGTTTGCAAGATATCTCCTCTTTCAAGAGTTTCAGTTAATATAAAACTAATTTTTGTTAAAAAATTTGTAAAAAACTTTTTTTTCTTATTTATTTTCTCTTCTTCCTGTCGTTTGATATCAACATACTTTTGAGACAAGCAAATTTATCTGAGGTATTATGTTGGATATGATGAGTGCATCTTGGGAATTTATATGGTCTTAAAAAATTGATCTCTTATCAGCAATTAAAAACTTTAATTGGCACCCGTTACATTTAAGAAGCCAAAAAGTGTCAATTGCAGGATATTGCAAGATTCTATAGAACGAAAACTCTATAAATGCATTCCCAAAACTGTTTTGCCAATAACTAATGACTTGTATGAACAAAGCACTACATAAAGCTCCTATTTGCACACCCGCCCATAGCTTTAATATTTAAAATTTTCATTAAGGTCCACACAATGACCAAAATTGGCAGAAAATAATAAAAAAAATTATTAAAAAAGAAAAATTTATAAATTCGGCAAATAAACCACAAACGACAGAAAACACTAAAAATAAAAAAATTAAAAAATATAGAATGTCCAGGCATAGATGGAAGCTTTGCTAGGCAGACAAACATATGTAGTGCGGAGATCCCAGGATAAAGGCCGCAATGATGAGAAAATTTCAGCAACCAGCCAACAAGGGAAAAAACTAAATCGAGCGAACAAAAATGGACAAAGAAAAAAAAAAACAGGAAAAATATTTAGCAGCATTAAGTAGAGTGGCGTGGCTTGCCAATGGACAAAAAGATAGACAGACCTACAATCCGACTGTCTGATAGTCAAGCAAACAAACGTATGCAGCTAGGAGGCTGGCAGAAATGCTACAGCGTTGTCAGTGTCACTGACAACGGGCCACTGTGCCGATTCCGAGACCGAGCCTGTTGGCCTGAAGACCGCCCATGCCTGGCCGCCACTTGCACATGTTATACATATGCGCTGAGAAGTAACGGGCTGCTGTTTTTTGTCGATAATACTATAAAAGCACTTCCGGGTATCATTGTAAATAAGTTGTTGTTATTGTTGTTGTTGTTGTTGTTGCTGTTGTTGTACTTTGGTTACCGATAAAACGACCCTTTTCCAATTATTCCAGTTGAATGCATTTTCGGGATTTTATTTCGGATGAAAATAAAAGAAAAATAACATAAAACTGACAAGAACTTAAAATGGTACAATTTGAAAACTCAATAGAGGAGTGCAAGAATGTAGTGTGCTTTTAGGCGTACAGCAGACAGCTGAACATAATTCCAGGCAATTAAGGAAATTATTTCAAAAATTACTGAAGTTGAGGAGAAAGCTTTAAAAAAAAAAACACATATGTATGTTCGTTTGACTCATATCCGTAGCCAAGATTCTGCTACGGACGGGTTTTGATATAAAAAATATACAATAGTCGATTTACTAAAGATTTTATATATATTTTTTTTTACTTAAATTCCTAGTTACAACGAGTATTTTTTTAGAGGTAAAGAATTTCCTAGAAGGATAGCTGACAAACCAGTTTTCAAAGTAAACACATACCATCCAGAGACTTACACTGGAACAACGTTTACGAATCGTGGAATTTTATTTTCAAAATTCGCGTTCTGTGCGGCAAACTTAACGAGCATATCGCACACTTTGCTATGAGGCACATTTCTGGCTTAACGAGTACATAAATAAGCAAAATTGGAGAATTTGAAGTGAGAACAATCCTGAAGAGACTCTCCAGGCAAACTTACATCCAGAAAAAGTTACTGTCTGGTGTGGTTTGCATGCCGAATAATCATTGGTCCATATTTTTTTTTAAACTAAAGGTGAAGTCAACGTTACCGTCAATGGTGAGCGCTACAGGCAGATGATTCCCAACTTTTTGGTTGCACACGTCAATATAAATCTTCTAAGTGCTTAATAGTTCCAGCAGGATGGTAAAACAAGCCATACAGCGCGTGAAACCATAACTTTATTGGGACGAACTTTTGGTGACCGAATCAAATCAAGAAATAGGCCTGTCAATTGGTCACCTTGGTCATGTGATTTTACTCCTTTAGATCGCTTTTTGTGGGGGTGTGGGCCTTTGCTGATAAACCAGCTACGACTGGAGAGTTGGAAACCCAAATCGGAGCGTTATGGCGAATTGACCATAAGGCCGGCTATGATGGAAAAAGTGGTGCAAAAATGGAAAGACAGGATGTTCTTGAGAATACGCAGTTGCGTTGTAATTATTGTTCATTTACTAAATGCCATAAAATTTGCGAACTAATAAAGCCAAAATATTGGCCATATCATTAATATTTCTGTGTTTTATTTAAAAACAATTCTATACCGCTAAAAAAAAACCCTTTTATATGAAACATATTTTTAACTTTCGTCACCTATAATCCAAAATGCTATAGAAACAAGAACAGAAAAAAATTGTCGAAAAATTTGTTTCTCAGATGTCATCCATCAGATCTTGCCGGTTTGGACATATGCCCGAAAAATGTTGTGTTTTTTTAACAACAAAAGTTAGTACTGGCATTATAAAAAAAAACCGAGGAGATTATGTTATCTAGGGCACCGTGATTTGACAATGGATTTATGCAGTACTTTCAATAAAAATTAGAATGACTGAAGGAAAAATCGATTTGTCGATTAATATTTGAGGATCGATTTTTTAAGATAATTTGTTTTGTTATAAGATCTTCGAAGAAAACTGTCTGTATTATGCTTAATATATCACCGGTATTGATGGTGTCGTACCATTTTGAAGATAATATAATAAACTTTCAGAAAAATTTTAAATGAACGCAATCTGTTGAGTAATTCACATTTTTTAATTATTTGTATGAAAAAGTATAATTTTTTTTAACATAAAACCCTTAGTTTCTTTAAAATTACCGTTATTGCTATGGATTTATAAAGGTAACTTTAAGTTTCTATGGATTTAAATTTTATGGTGTCTTTTTCTATGATAAAATGATTTGGCCTTGTATGGAATGATATAAAAAAGAGGGGAAATTAGGATTTATAGGACATCGTGATTTGACAATGGATTCGTGAAGTACTGATGGTAATAATAAAAATGGCTGAAAAAAAAAAACTGATTTATCGGGTTGTTTTCAAGTTATCGATTTTTTAAGATAATTTTTTATAATATCTTCTAAGAAAACTGGCTATATTTTTTCTTACTATATAAGCAATATTGATTTTAAAGACAATATTATAAGCTTTTAGAAAAATTTTAAATGAATCAAATCCCTTGAGTATTTAATAATTGTTAGCGATTATGTAAGAGTAAAATGTTTTCTTACATAAAACCTTTATTCTCTTAAAGACTGATTTTAATAATTTACATTAGAGAAAAAATCTTTAAGGCTCAAACATTATTTCATATAATCTTTTTGATTGTTTATTGTGTTTTTTATAATTATATGATAAGCCCTTATATGGAATGTTGTTATTTCAAGCATACCCAGTGAACCAAAACTACCGTTTTCGAATTCATTTATGAACCTTTTTGGGTAGAAACGTTCATTTTCGGCACTTATAAATGAACCTTTTTTGTATCATTTGTCGGACTAAAATGCCTCTCAGAAATGATCCATAAAAAAGTTATTTTTCAAAAGTTGGAAATTAACCCTTTTTGTATCAATCGCCGAACTGAATTGCCTTTCGAAAACGAACCTCTTGTTTTTTGTTTATAAATGAGTTGAAAATGAAAAATTTTTAATTATAAATTTAATTATTGCAAAATATTATTTATTAGTACATATTTATGATTTGTATAAAAAGAAATGATTTTCTTTTACTGATGTAAAAGTTTATATGACGTTTGTATGAAGGTTACCATTTGAATTTTCTATTATAAAAATATCAACAAAGGCTTAAATTCTTCATTTTTTAACTCATAAAAATATAAAAAGTAGTATTTATGATTCATTTCGGAACTCATTTTTGAAGAAAAAATGGTTCGTTTATGGGAAATTGTTTCTACTGATATTATAAAAAAATTATTATTTTTGAACTCATCAAGTAATATTTATGATTCATTTCTGAACTCATTTATAAACCAAAATGTTTCATTTACGATGAATTTGTAGTTACTAAAATGATAAAAAAAATAATCACGGAGTAATAATTCTAAATAAATAAATAAATAACTGGCCATTTCAGCCCTTGAAAGGGCTTTGACCTAGCTTCTTATGATCAATTGTGTTGTGTGTGTTATTAAGTTTGTACACAATTGACTGAGAACCGGACCTACATGTTTAACGCCGACTCCGAAAGGCGATGCACGGAATGTTCTTGTTCTCAAGAAGCTTTACATGGCATTTTGATTACTCTCTGAGGTTTGCCATTGTCTGCTGAGAAGTGGCGGCCGTACAAAAAAATTATTTTAATTCAAATAATATTCTGTCGCTGCTAGGGTACTGTCTAGGGTTCTGTCGCTGCTAACCTACTACGCCACGGACGCCACTATATATTAATTATAGTCACAGTTAAAAAAAAAATATATATACTTTTGTATATGAAAGGAGAGGTAAAGAACTAGGCTTTAAAAATAAAATATAGTTTAAGCACCTTGATAATACAAATTTTTGAGAAAATAATGGTTTTATTGGCAATTAAAATTAAACATAATATGAAATCGCTTATAAAATTCAATAAATAGATTAAACTACTTGGATTCGTAATTTTTCTGATATATAATTAAATTACCTTTTAAATAACGTGTCAATATTATAAATTCATTGGATATTGGCGAGATCTAGGTGTTTTTTTAACAGAATAAATTTTAAAAATCGATTTCTTGAGGTATTGATTATTATTTCTTTTTTTTTTCTACACTGAACCAAATATTGTTCTTAAAATCAAAGAATCTCGTTCATTAAGCGAAATTCATTGATTTTTAAGAACTATTCATTGCCCCAAAGAACGAATTCTTTGGCTCAATGAATCGTTATTCTTTATTTTAAGGAACAGTTCATTGTTCGTGTTCATTAAAATTTTGTTCCAGTTCTTGTGTTGCAATATCTAAAAAACCATTAGAGAATTTTATCTCAATAAGAAACTGATTTTTTTAAATATATCTTGATATTGTTTTAAAATTTCTAAGGACAGACTAACTTATTGTAACAGTTGTATGTGTCATTAATTAATCATTTTTCTTCATAACATATCAAAGAAATAACGTAAGAACAAAGATTCATTGAACCAAGGAACTCGTACTTTGGACCAATTTTAATGTATAATACATTGGCACAAAGAACTTTTTCTTTGTTATTAAGTACGTTTTTGGTTCTGTGTACCAAACATATTTTTTTTCTTGTTTTGAACAAAAAAAAACACTTTCAAATGGTAGCGCCTCAGAAATCGTAATCGACCCAAGCACCCTTTATATTCAAACAAATTCACTTACTTTAGATGTACGTAGAACTCTTCCATTGGAAAATAGCAATTTCGTTTAAACATTTATTTTTAAATTCAAATTTTAAAATTTTTATATTACATTTTTAATGTACATTAATTTTAACATAAATTAGCACTCACACACTTTTTCCGACTCTTTGATTTTCACATCAAATTAAAATAATTTCTTTTAACTTGATCTCACACTCACTCACACGCACTCACTATTTACACTTTTCACTAATCACCAAAAATATCACTTATTTTTCTATAAATTTTAACACCGACTTTACGCATTTAACAGCTCACATTGGCTGCCTTATATTGACTAATCGAAAATTGCCAAAAAACCTTTACAAGAGCAGGAGTAAATGAGATCCCCCTCTTTTTATATAGCTTTTTTTAATGAGTCTGACTTGTTACACGCTTTGACTGAAAAGCTAAGCCGAGCAACAACAATAATGCAAGCACAACTAAGAGCGACTACAAGACAATGGCTGCTGTAGCATTAAATCTATAATAATCAATATAATAATAATGTTGAATTAAATAAACAATATTTATATAAATTCATATATTTTAGAAGGACCTATTCAAGAAGTATTGGCTAGATAATTTAATTTTATTAAAATTATTTTCGCCCACAAAAAATTTAGAAGAGCGCGAAAAAATATTTTCTCAGCAGCTTGCATTGTTTTTATTGGTTTTACATAGTTGACTTCATTGCTGAAAATCAAAGCAGAGCAACAACAAAGAAAGCATGTTGGAAAGAGAAAGTAAGTAAGAATGTAAGTTTTTTAAGAACTGTAAATTTTAAAAATAACTATATTTTCACAAAAAAAAAAAAAAACTGCAGCCAAAGAGCAGAAACCACATTTGAGCGATGAAATTGCTTTTAAATAGAGGTTTTGAATTAGGGCTGCAGTGTAATCGCAGTACTAAGTAATATTTTAAGATTTAGGCATATTTTAGAAGATGTTTTAACCCTTTGATTCATACATTTTTCTATTGAATATTTTGTATGAATTTTCTTACTCGAGGGTTTTCGGGGTCACTGATTCGGAGTTCTGAAGTCACATCTTGAAAAATCTGAAAATTAAAAATGATGGATCCAATATGGCAGACCACTAGTGACCATTTTCTATAAGATTTGTATTAAAGTGGTTATAATGTATGTGTATTAGTGTTTGGGGTCGCTGATTGCAAATCTGGAGTTAGTTTTTGTAAATTCTGAAAATTTAAAATGGCGGATCCAATATGGCGGATCCAAATGGCAGACCATTAGTGCTCATTTTTTAGCAGATTAGTTCTGTATTGGTTAACATTATTATGTATGGGTTCTTGGGGTCGTTGATTGCGAATCTGAAGTCATGATTCGATAAATCTGAAAAATAAAAATGTCGGCTCTAATCTGGCGGACCATATGCTTCATTTTTCTTTGAAATTTGTTCTATAAATTTCTTAGTGTACTATTTACAAATATAAAATAAGAACTCTCGCTTAGTGCAACCTACGATTTATTTTCAAAATTCAAATACAGTAGACTCTCACAAATTAGAACCACTTTGTTCCACGGGTGTTTCTAATTTCTGAAATGTTCTAATTTCAATTTATCAAAAAATTTATGTTAACGCAAAAGAATTGTTATTTATTAATACTTAATTTTTTTTAACATAAAACTCATATAATTCCCGTTTTTATATATGTACATATCAATGAGCAAAGATCACTTATGAATTTAATTAATAAAGAAACGCTCAGAAATTAGAACCAGGTTCTAATTTCAGAGCTTTTGATATTGGAATAGCAGGTTCTAATTTCTGGACAGTTCGAATTTGTGAGAGTTCTAATTTCTGAAAGTGTACTGTATTGCAGTTTACTAAAAGTTGCTTTGATTTTCTGTCAATAAGAGATTATTGGCCCGAAAGAATTGACGTGAGAAATCGTACGTATAGCTTGTTTGTACAAAATTTTCATATATAAAATATAATAAAAAAATGTATCTTGATAATGGAGATGATAATGATAATGGAAACTTCAGATTCGTATTTTGCGACCTAGAAAACCCCTCGAAAATTAATATTGATCTAAAAATTTTGTGAAAGCAAACTGTAGGTAGTTAGTGGTCCGCCATATTGGATCCACCATATTGGATCTGCCATATTGGATCCGCCATCTTAGATTTGTATAATTTCAAAGTTTGACTTCAGATTCGTAATCTACCATTTAAAAAACCCCTAAAGAATGATTACTAATCTTAAAACTGTGAAAAAGCATACTTTAGCAGAAAAATGGGTCCACCATATTGGATTCGCCATCTTGGATTTGAAAAATTTCAAATTTTAAGATTAGATTCATAATCAGCGACCCAAAAAACCCCTAGAACCACAGTGGTAACCAAAAACTATAGTTTGCAAAGATGTCCGTCACAAAGAATAAAAGGTGGGACCGTAGCGGTCCCGCTGTGACTCAACGGGTTAAATAAATTTGTTATGTATACATTTTTTTGTATGTTATTTTGACATCAGTAGCTATGTTTGACAAATATTTTTCTTATAAAAAAATGTCGGTCAAGTTTGTGTTAAAAAAAAGACGAAAATTGGGCCACATCATAGCTCTGCTCCGGATCGTTTGACAATAATATTTAATTAGAAAATAATGTTTTATTTCATTCGAAAATGAATTCATATCTTTTACCAAAATTAAATGAAAATATCAAATATAAAGAAATTATGAAGCGCGAAAAAAATTTAAAATTTACGTTTTTTCTGACCTTGCGTATAAAAACTAAAAAAATTTTGTAAAGTCGCTCATTTTGGTAAAAGATGTGTACAAATACATTATAAATCAAATAAAAAATAAAAACGAAAAACGATCAATTAGTTTTTTTTTCAGTAGTGTATGTATCGAAGTATGTTTCGATAAAAACGCGTTCAAACTAAAAATTTATTCTTTACAAAAGGCTCTGGCGGAACGAGTTTTAAGCGTTGAAGAGTCTTTATGATTAGCGAGATTGATTATATTTTTAAAACTTACTTTAACAGTCTTACAACAATTATTATTTCCTAACAAAAAACAAAAAAAAAACGATTTTGAAAAATATTGCCTAAAAAATACTTTAACCTTAATCGGCCCCTTGTGTACATTTTACACACACTTTTCTATTTCAGTCTGATAGTAACTTATGTCATCAAATCGAGCTAGGATTTTGGCTGGTTTTTCAAAAAATCTTTTTTTTAATATATAAAATAATTACTAATAAATAATTTATAACGACTATCCTCCTTACAGAGAATGACTTTATTCTATGTCAAAATTTAAACCACTGATATGTGTGTATACATGTAAATTTTACATATATATATATATTAATAAAAACAACAATACAAGCAGTTACTGAGAAATATTTGTAAAACGATTCCCTTCAACAAGCGACACGATGTTGCGTTCGCGACTTCGGCACAAACAAACGCAACAACCATAACAATACGAGTAGCATAAGTAGCTACTGAAGCATTTTATGTATAATTTTCATATAAAAATGAGAGATTTTCTTCTTACATTTTGTCATTTTGTGACTTTATTGAAGAAGTGACAAGATCCAAACTTGTAAATTCGTTTCTTTTGCTATATAACTGATAGTTTTACATATATTTTATATTTTATCTTTCTACGATGAATGTTACAGCCTGTATGTATACCCCAAAGAGTTGACAAAAACGCTACATGCTCTTGAAAAAATTTGTGGAAACGACCCCATACAAACCGCACTGAAAAGCTGGGTATGCGTCCATCTACTCGCTGGCGCAATTGACTCAAGAAAACTATGGCAGATTACAATGATTGCGTTTTACATTCAAAGTAAGCAGGGCTGCAAAATTATAAACCATATGCTCAATGTGGAATGTTTATCGTATTTACACAAAAATACTTCAAATTACTCAATTTATAATTACAAAAATCTTAAATCCTGAGTATAAAAAAGTTCTTTTAAGAAATAAAAAAAATTAGAGAAATTTTTAATTTTTAAGATTTATGTACAAGAACCATCCCTGAAAATAATGAGCTTCTAACTCTTTTCTTTTATTTCTGCTCTCAATTTGTCATAAGTAACGACCTGTCATAAACCGCAAATAACACCAGGAAAGTTGAAATATTTTCTACTGTTCTTGTCAGTGTTCGGACTTTACTGCAATTGCAGTAGATCTACTGCGCTTTTTAGCAAAATTTAATGTTTTACTGCGTCACTGCGGTTTTTTCAAATCTACTGCGATTTATTCTCAACAAACATTTGTTATTTGGGTTATTTTTGTATTTCTCTTACAAACACAGGCAATTTCTTATGTAACTTTGCATTACGTCAAGTATAACTCAACCTTTAATTTATTTATTTATTTATTGGCCAAACAAGGCAATTTACTTATACTAACAGGTTTTATTTTTTTTTTGTTTGTGTTTTTCTCTCCCCTTTCCTTTTTTTGGTGTTCGAAGATATGCAATTCAACGTGGGCGTAATCCGCCCACCTAAATGACATGATTTCACGAACACGTCAAAAGGAAAAGGCAAGAAGGAAAGTAAAAATAATAGGTACTTACATACTAGTATACTAGTATAGTATATTTATACATAATTAGTAGTGGTAGCTTATACTTAATAGGGAACAAACCAAAGAGGTATAAATGGTGAGCATTAAAAGAGATGGGGAAGTACTTTAATTTTACGGTAAGGAAAAGAGGAAGGTGGATTTGAGTTAAAGAAATAGATAGCAAGATTAGTTTTGTTTTAATTTGAGGAGAGCGATTTTGAAAGGGTACTCTTGAAGGTGAATTTATTCATGGAGGGTAAGTAACAGTCGCTAATATTATTGAATATTCTACAGCATCTATTAATGGGTTCATTGTATGCATAAACTGTATGGTGTTGGTATTCTTTCAACAATCTTATATGGCTAGTTAACCTTACAGGATCATTGAATGTTATCTTATTCGATATATATTCGATGTTAATAGTTCCAGTTAAAACATCAAAGGTAAAGCAAGAACTTAGTAACGTTCTCCTTGATGACAGAGGCAACAAATTCAGAAGGCCGAGTCTATGTTTGTACGGTGGCAAGCTTCTGAAATCACGAGGATCAAAGTAGTCTCTTAGCGCAAAAAGCAGGAATTGTTTTTGGATTGATTCGAATCTTTCACTATGTAACTCAAAAGCAGGATTCAATATGTATTTAGGTATTTTTTTATTAGGATAAAATTTAAGGACATGGTTGTTAATAAAAAAAAAACTACTGCGAAAAAATTAGTTTTACTGCGTTTTTTTCTTTAATTTACTGCCATTTACTAATTTTCAAGTCCAAACCCTGTTTCTTGTGTAAATTGTATTTTTACGCACGTAGGCATAAAGCTCTCTCATAAGCTTTAACGCATTTCCATTGCATTGCGTTCAGCGAGTAGACGACGCATATGCAAATGCAGTGAACGAACTTCGAACGAGCGAACGAAGTAAATGCTTACGTTTCTAAGTTTGTTTTAAGCTTATTCGAAGTTTATTTGGATGATTCGGGAAGCTTCGGCAAGCACAAAACAAATATCAGTTGCAAATTTTTTGAACATCTGCATTAGTTGAAGAGCTTTATTGTTTTTGTAGTTTAACGGAACATACAGTGATGGAAAAAATAATATAATCGGCTTGTATATTTTTTGTTTCCAGAGTTTACAAATGACTTAAATATTTAGGGAACATCTATTAGAATATTAAAACAATCAGCTTTAACGCAATCATTAAACAAAAAATATGCCTTTCATTGACTGTCCTTGTAAAAATTAATAGTAGAAAAAAAACTTGTAATTGATATACGAATACTTTTTTCCTAAAATCTACCAATTGTGTTCAGTAAACAAGTTTTACTTAAATATTTTGTCGTGGCTCCACGGTTTTTGAGGACTTCGAATGGAAGACGGCCCATGGAATCCACTAGTTTGGCACAAATTGAGGGAATAATAGCATACCAAACTCATCCTGCACTTTATTCACAATTCTTTTTTGTGTTTGGACTTATAGGCAGTCATTTTCTTTTTTAATATTCCCCAATGGTGTTCAATCGGAAAGAGGTCAAATTACTGCGAAGGCCATTCTAGTAAATTAATGCTATTGTTCTGGAAGCATTTTTTTTTTGCAGGTTTTAAGGTATGTTTAGGATCGTTATCTTGCATAAGCTCTAATTTCAACAGCATTTCTTCATCGGGAAGTGGTAGTATTATGCTATTTTATATATTTACATAATCTGTGACGCATATTTTACATTCAATCAAATATATTGGACCTGCAACCGACGAGGAAAAGCAACTCCATAGCATTATACTATCACCACCATGCTTAAAGGTTTTTATGGTGGTGCTAAATTAACGGTGCTTCGGATTATGTGCAGTATTTTTAGTGCGTCTCACATTAGGTCATCGGATCTGAACAAATTTACCTTTGTTTTCTCTGAACACAATATGTATTATTCCAATTTTTATACCCCCACGTTTAAAAAATGTAAAAGGGGTATATTAATTTTGTCACTCCGTTTGTAACGCCCATAAGGAGGCGTGACAGGTATAGAAAAGTATATATTCTTGATCAGCATCACCACCCGAGTCGATTTAGCCTTGTCCGTCTGTCTGTCTGTGATCACGATTATAGCCGTAATTTTCAAGCTATCATATTTAAATTCGATATTTAAGCTAAAAAATAAAGGTCTAGTTCGAAAATGAACCAATCGGATGAAAACCACGCCAACTTCCCATACAAAGTGACTTTATCAAAACAGTAAAATTTTTTAGAATTCCACAAAAATTAGTATATGGGCTTGAAATTGAGCTGCATATGAGCTTTGATATATAACATGCACTCTGACTATGAAATTCAACTAAATCGGATGAAAACCACACCCACCTCCCATACAAAGTGACTTTATCAAAAAACAAAAGCGAAAATTTTCTGTTTTTACAAATAAACATGTTATTGACTGCTTAAGACCTTGAATATACTTTGGTTCGACCGTGGGTGTATTTTAACTTCGGCCCAGTCAAAGATCATTTCTTACTAGTTTCGTATCATATGCTTACTTGCAAAATCTACTTTGTTGCTAATGTTCTTTTTGCTTAAGTATGGCACTTTCTACGCGGAATGTGTTTTCAAATATTTTTCTGTTAATCTATTCCCTATTGTGTGACTGGATTTAACTCCTTGCTGAGTTCTTCTGATGAAAGCAATGGAATTTTTCTTAATTTTTCGAACAAGCAATTTGTCAAACTTTGCAGAGGTTTCTTGGTTTTCCGCCTCGTGTCTCTTCCTTTGGTTCAAAATGAATAGCAGAATAGACGCCTTTTTCTGAACACATCAATAACTCTGCCTGCGATGAACTAATTCTATTTAATTTTTAAAATTGATAAAATAGACTTTACACCCACAGACCAACAGTACTTAAGGTCTAAATAGGTTTCGCAACTGATATTTTTCCGAGTTATGCACAAGAGTAAATAAAATAAAGTACCGCTATCTAACTTATGGGTATAGTGGGTTAAGTGCAAATGAGTTGGTTTAAAACAGTGTTTAACAGCTTTGCCCCACAAATACATTCTCATTTTGCTTTTACAGTAGCGAGCTTTTAAGCTTTCACTGAAAGAAAATTGCGCGGTATTTTGAGACTTAAGCAAGTTTACTTGCTATTGCGCACAGTTTATATTTCAAGTTGTAAAATAAATTAATTCATTGAAAAAATTAGGTATTCATTTTAAAACGAATATGGGAATAAAAAAAAGTCAAATACAGACTTGAGATCAATTACTCAAAAAAAAAAAATAAATAATAATCAATAAAAAGTATATATATACATATGTATATATTCATATTTTGATCATTAAGCTTCAGTTTTATAGTGCCTTTTAGCGTTATACTTTTTCATTGCTACTTTACTATCGCACACCATGCAATTTTGATGAAATAAAAATGTATTGGGCCACATGTTAAGAAAATTTTATTCGGTGTAAATCTGATTTTTATCAGATTGAGCGCAAAAGCAGACGAGCGGCATAGACTGCTTGCTCGAAGGAGAATTTCAAACTTAAGCTTTCGTCGTACTGTATGAGAGTTATATTCGTGCTTTTGCTTTTGTGAATCTATTTCGGGGCAAAGCTGTTTAACACTGGTTTAAAACTTAAAAGCATTCTTCAAAATGTCAAAGTGCTTACCGTTTCTATTCTTTTTTTCCATCACTATATGTATATTTTTGTTTTTTTTTTTAATTTATTTAACAAAAACGTCGACTAAAGTTGTTTACAAATGAACAATTAGCACATACGTGTTTTTAAGGAAAAAATATATGACACGTTTTATATAAGAAATAAAAAAAAAAAAATTAAAAAATAGAAAAAATAAAAGTTGTAAATGTTTTTATCATCACTGTATATTTGCCCGTACCTTATATGGACAGGCGATACAGTGCTGGGTATTTAGTAAGAACTGAAACGTTTTACGCTTAACGAAAAGTTTTCGAATGAATGTCTTAATCTCTTGGCCACTACTGTTGTATATACTAAACTGGTTTTTTTACACTAAGAGGCTAATTTTAGCTCACATCGCTCTCTTAAGTAATTTTTTGTGCAATTAATAACACATCCCATATTGTCTAGTGGTTAGGATACCCGGCTCTCACCCGGGAGGCCCGGGTTCAATTCCCGGTATGGGAAATCTTTTTTGTCTTCTTCCTCATTATATTAATTTTTATTTTAATTAAATATTCTTATGAATTTTTAATTAAATGCTTTGTTTTTGTATTTTTGCTGACAAGTTTAGTGTTGTCGCTTTTGTGCGCCATATGCAATCAATTCAAGCGTTCAAGCAACAAGAGCAGCAACAGCAACGACCACTCAACACTGCAAAACTTCTTATCGAAGAAGAGGCCACAGACCAGAGAGCAACAGCTGCCAACTGTGGACCGTTTGGCAAAGTGGTTATCATGTTGTTGGTTTTGCTTTTGTTTCCTCTTTATTTTTGTTTTTGTTGTTAAGTGTAATGCGATTTTTATGTAAATTTTGCAAAAGTTGGCAGCAACGCGTTGCCACGGTCACGGCCAATTTGCCGTCAACAACAACAAAAACAACAACAACAACAACAAAATGGCAATCTTGCCAACACGTTAGCTTGTGCGTTTTGCGTCAATCTGACGACTGACTGACTGTGTTCGCCCGTCAAGCATTTCTCTCTGTCTGTCATATCTTCTATAACCATGTCTGTCTGCCACACGCTCTCTGCCTCTCGGTTCTATCTATCTGTCTGCCCTTTTAGCCGTCTTTGATGCAGAGGTTTTGGCCAGCTTCGACTGGGTTGTCGAATTTTCGCATTTGCTTAAATAATCATGTTCAAGTGTTGCCCTCTGTTGGTATTTTTGGTGCTGGTGCTGCCACTTGATGTGTTTGTTTGTTTGTTTGTTTGCTTGTTGTTGATATGTCCTTGTTGTTTTTGTTGTAAAGCGGTTCAAATTGTAATCGAAAATGCTCATATTTGTATTTTGTAATTAATGAAATGAAAAGCTTTTCAGCCTTGAGTGGCTCTTCGTCGTGGGCTTTTGAGAGCACTTCAGTAGCGCAAAGGATTTAAAGTTTCAACAGATCTCCGAAACGGCCATTTTACATTTTAAGCAAATGCCAGACATATTTTAAAAAGGATTTTCTTTGCTTTTAAGCTTTAGCTGGGGAAAAAGGATTTTCATGCAGTTTTCGGGACTATTTTTTTATATAATCAGATTGCTTAATATAAGCTTTGAGGAATAGGTAAGAGAATAAGTTCTAGGTTTAAATTAAGATCAAGAATATTTTGTGTAACTTTTGTAAATTGAGTTGCTTAGGTTAAAAATAGTGATATGTTAAATGCATTCTGGAAAAAAATTCCACTCTATGCTTGAATCAAGCAAATAGGCTATAAATTAGAAACAAATCAGTTTCTAATCCGAAAAACCGTTTCGGATAAAATATATTCCAAATATGGTCTATCTCGAATTTGAAGCGGATCCGTATGACAGGCACATTGAGATAAAACGAAATAAGTTTTATTTGAAAGATTTAATTTTACTTCTCTTGTATAAAGAAAAAAAGATTGTTCTATTTTTACTTTTATTTCAAAAATTTACAACCAATCATACTTCTGCAAGAATGATAGAAACAATATTACGCGATCCGCAAATGAGAAAGAGAGAGCATGACGTCATCCAGCGCTATTGTCAGACTTTGGAATAGTTTCACTTTAAGGCCCACGACTAAGAAGAGTTGTAGTAGTAATACAGAAGAGTAGTTATTTTTACCTTACTTTTTCGCAAGAATTTATTTTCAATTGATTTTTTGGACGAAAGCAAAAACAATTTTTTGGGTCCGATGGTAGATTATTTGTTTAGCGAAAAGTAAATACGGCTCTCCAATTAAAAAATTGAAAAGCTACAGTCAAACACGGAGTCGGATCTGTAATGGTTTGGTGCGCGATTTCAGCTGGAGGCGTGGGGAAATTGGTTTCTGTGGAAACTACAAAGGACAAGACAGATTAAAACATAGTCTTAAAATGAGCGCAACGAACTTGGGTTTAGGAAACTGTTTTCGGCTTAAACAAACAATAAAATATTTGCTTAATATAAGAATATTATTTCTCTCCGTGTTTGAAAGAGAGGAGGACATTGCTATTTAATCGAATATAGCTGTATATTGACGCTAAAAGTTTAATGCATAAGCAGAGTAGCTTATTAGAGTGGCATCACGAAAGCTTTCCTTTAGACCTCCCATAACCCGTATTCTCAGTGTTGCCAGGAAAAAAAATTTCGCATCGTAACTTTTGCTTTCAGCCTGTCGGATTTTTGACGCGTTTGTCGGAAGGAAGACAAATAAAATACAATATAAATGTATGATCCACATTTAAGATTTATTTATTTAAATAAATTACATTTTCTACATAATCCATTTCTTTAAGCAATGTAATACTACAAACATACAAAATGAGAGAATTTGCTCTGCAGAATTTGAGGTACAAACTACTTATACCTTAACAGAATAGTAGAAATTATTATTAAACTTGTGCATTTATTTTGCAACAATAATTAACTAGTTTTTTACCTTTTTAATCAGAAATTTATCCATATCCAAATAGGAGATTTATTTTCATCCACGCCACAGCTTAGCACAAATATAACAGTAAATAATTCAAACACAAAGAAAAGTTTTGAAAGCAATGCAGCGAATGTAATTGTCATTCTTTATGTTGACATTCCTGATTAGAAGTGCTACCAATGATTTTAAAATGCTTCAAAGTTGGCACCATGTTTTTTATAGGAAATTTTTTTTCATTTAATATGCATAAAGATAAACATATATGTGAAATCGGACGTTGGATCTATTTTTCCTAAAATCGTAACATTTTGAGGAATTTTGGCCAAATATCGGATCATCGTATCCAATGCTAAAAATCGTAACAAATCCGATATATCGGACCATCTGGCAACACTGCGTATTCTCAAAACCATACAACATACCAGGTCGGTGAGAGTTTCCCTGTGGAAGCTTTCAATGTTCATTCATAGATTCTTCCATGGTGTAATATAATAACATTTTTGTCTGGACTTGTCAAACTCCAGATGTCAAAAAGTGGATGAGACACAAAGAATGATTTTGTATGTATCCTTTATGTATCCTTCCTTTTGTATCATTTTATGTCTTTTGGTTACATCTGTCAAACTTATGAATAAATGAATAGGAAAGAAAGTGAAAAGAAACATGACTTTGCAAGGTTCGATAGATCAAGTGTTTGCTTTTAGGAATAAGGTGGGAAATTCGCAATCACCTTATTAATTTTACCATACCACAGAGTATGTCGGTCAGGTCAAAATATACAACGTGAAGTAAGTACGTGCTGTTTATCGGTTTGTCTGTCTCTGTTATTACATTATAACAGTGATGCTCAAACGCACACAACTAAACTTGATTGGATGTGTGTGTAACACTTAAAGCTTCTCACTGAAAGAAATCTAATGTTAAAGCAATTTGAAAGCTTTCCGAAAGCTTTATGTTCATAAATAGAATTAAATCGACGCAAATCGAAAAACTATGAAATTATTTGTAATAGATTATTTGCTTATAATATATTTCATATTATATTGTTTTTGGATTTTTTATTATTATATATGAATATATATCGTATGGGTATATTTTGAATACTTTGAATATGTGCAGTGCCCTTGTTTGCTTCTTATAATGTTAATATTTCTGGAAAAAATATTAAAATTAAGACGGGGTCAAATAACATGAAAACGATATGAAAAAAACCGATTTCAAACTGATTTTGAAAAGTTTTTTCCTGAAATTTTCTGACATACTTTTGACATGATAACAAATCAACCAATTGTTGTTGATTTTTTATATCCACGGCCGCCAAATATGTTTATTAGTGTTGTTATTATTATTGGTTTTGGTATTATTATTTTTATTATTAAAATCTTTGATTATTTCGTCAAAATCTACATCGTCATTGGAAATTTTTATGCGCATCAAATCTTGCAGATGATTGTCCGATAAGCGATTTCGGTGTTTGTTTTTTATTATTTTCATCAATGAAAAAGAGCTTTCGCAAATATATGTTGTTCCAAACATCGAATATCGAAAATTTGGAAAGAGTAAAAACCTTGTATTTAGGCAAACATTAAATTTATGATTTGCACTAACCTTATTTTTCATCCCAATTTTTTTTATTTTGCATTTACAAGTTCTTTTTTGCTGACAGCTATTTCTTAATTGAAAACAGCAAAAGTGTGCTGAATTATTTACATATATTAAATATACATACGTAAATAGCAACATTTTTCGGTATTAACTAAAAACAAAATAAATATAAAATTGCATACAATCATCGCTTACATTACAAAGTGTTGCGTTTCCGAAGAATCATAGTTAACTGAACTGTGCTTTGCTTCTTAATGTTTTCTTTTCGGTGTACAAAAATTGCGTAATTATAATCAAATTAAGCGAACAAAGTGACGTGACCTTTTCTGCTTGGAGTCTGCCTGCAGACTGAAAGCTTTTTAGCAGCGCAAAATTTTATATACCTATACGTTGCAGAAAAAGCTGTTAGCTCTCGAGCTAATTTTGATCGACACTGCATTATAATCAATTATAATTATTGCTTGGTCATTTTATCACTGCCACACTCTTTCTCTCTCTCTTCCTCTCTTCTTCGTGCACTCATACTTTTATTTCCTTCTACACAAAGTTGCATAAATATCACACGCTTCATTAATCCGCTTTTAGATGCCGCGCTAATCCGCGCCGCAAGCCACAAAACATAACCTCAAAGCAATTTGTTTTAATTTGTCTCACACGCGTTGCGTTGTTTCGTTTGGATAATAAACAGTTGCAATTAATTTAGCTACACTTATGCAAATGTCTGTGGGTCTATATGCAAGTGTATGAGCATCATATCTACCTAACTGTCTGTTCTAATATACATATGTATGTATACATATACATAGCTATTTGATTTATTGTATAAATTTATAATTTAACTTAATTAAAACTTACTTTTGTATAAATGATAATTTGTGATACTTTTGTAAATGAATTTATTACGATTTGCACTTAAGTTTTACTATCACGTTACATGCGTTTATCTCATCGCGTAAATCACGTGACTCACGTGACTGGCTGCACTTTTTATAACTATACATATGTATGTGTGTATGTTTATAAATGTGAAATTTATGTGTATGAGTGTAATTGTTGTGAATAATGCTTCGATTTTAATTAAAACTTTGCGCGCAAAACGTGACAAAAGGTAAAATCAAGTGAGTTTGAAAATTTCGATAAGGAAACGGTCTGCATAAAATACTATATCTAACAGTTAAATACAGTGGAGCTAGAATATGCTGTTTTTATGTGAAAAATCTTATAAACTTACATTTTTTGTTACATATTTTTTAATTGCTAACTGAGCGCAGCCATGCCATCCACCTCCTTTTATTTCATCCATCAGTTGATAAGCTTTGAGTTCATCGATTTGATTGCAGCTTGAATTTTAAAGCTTTTGCTCCACTGTATTGTGTTGCATATGCACGAGTGATGTTTCTTTTTTTGTTTTCGCCCAGTGTACCTACCACAAATCTCTGCTGTGTTTGTCCAACTTGCTGTCAGTCGGTTCGCTCGTCCTGGCGGCGTTCCTCTGGTCATGTTTGTGTTAAGTCGACACTAAGCTCGGCACAAATTTTTGCTCTCAACCAACTCTGGCGTCTAAAGTATCCTCAACAACAACAAAAATAACAACAACAACAACAACAACAACAACAACAACAACAACAACAACAACAACAATAACGAGTCCAGTTAAAAACGCACAACAATCGTCATAAATTCCTTGCTTTGTTTGAAGCAACAAGAACTACAGCAACAACCAAAAAGTTTTTAAAACGTTTCTAGTTTTTGTAAAAAAAATATTTATTTTTTTTATTTTTTTTTTTTTTAGCTTTTATTTCCTTTTGTTTATCTGCTATTTTGTTTACTTTTTTTTTGTTTTTTTTTTGCTTTTGATAGCTTTTATTCTGTCTGGACACTTGCCTAGAGGGCGCTGCACAACACGACGTTTTCGTCTGTTACGTGATGTAGCATGGCTTTCACGTTGTTATTGTTATTGTTGTTGTTGTTGTTGTTTCTGTTTTTGTTGGTGTTTATTTTGTAGTTGTTATATTCTATATTATATTATGTTGTTGTTGTTGTCATTGTTTTTGTTGGTTTGTCCCAGTCGGCTCAAAGCCATTTGGCAAACAATGAGTTAAACTTTTTATTATTCAGAAATGATAAAGATAAGCACTACAGGGTAGGTAGTATCCATTGTAACAATTGTGAGAATGAAACGTGACATAATTGCTATGAATTAAAATATTTAAAAAAAAAAATTGCATTAATTCGCCTATTTATACGGTGTTTCGCAAATAAAAAAAAAATTTTTTTTCCGCTGGTAATAGGCTGTAATAGTCTGTTAACTTAAGTGTAAAAGGACACCATGATTTTTTTTTCTTCGCGATCGTCCATTTTCTTCTGGATGCTCAAATCGGTCAAAATTGATTTTTTGGAAAATATTTTTTTTTTATAGTGTACTTTTTTCCTAACCACTTCCACAAATAAAAATACCAACTATAAATTAATGTCATATGCAAGAAAAAATCTCATTGCAACAGAATCCCAATATTTTTTTGAAATCATGAAAGTATTCTAGATAACTACCACGGTCCGGGAAAGTTCAGCATTTTCGAAAAATAAATTTTGATCCAAAATTATACTCTCTTCAAGAAGTTTTTAAATCAGGATAAAATTAAAAAATTATTTATGTTTTTCAACGAAATGTGCGGTTCCAAGTGTTCATTTTTTATTTCTTCCAGGACAATGGAACGATTAAAGGGGAACAATGACATAATTGCATCTGCGGTGAAATTAAGGGAATACAACTAAGGCAATAAAATCCAAACTACTTGTCTCAAAACTATAAGTTAGAGTTCTACCAATATCGGTCATGCAATTATTCTCGGTCAAATACTTTTTCTAAACAAAACTTTGACGTAATTAAAATACTTTTTTTGCATATAGGTCATTATTCTTCTATACCAACGATATGTTTAGCTTCTTTGCCCTTTCCTTCCCATTAATCTATCAATATTTTTTGAACCAAGGGAGGTTGGACTGAATAGGCATTACATCTGAAATCCGTGGCTCAGAGCTAAAAAACGAAAAACCTCTCGATTGTTTTATGTTTTTAAGAATGTTGAATTGCTATTTTTCTGGAGCATCCTTTTGTATTTGCAATTTCATTTACAGTTTTTCCATTGCTTTTCATATTATTTATAATCTTCTTTTAGTTCTGAAGTGCATGACGATTTTCAATCCATCTCATGAAATTTTAAATTACCATGGACGATTACCATGACTTGTCAGGAATTGATCTAATACGTAGTACATCTGTTTGTGAGGACACCAGTAATTTTTCAAACAAAAATACATAGTCACTTTTTCTGATGTCACACTGTTTCATTCCAAAACTTTCACTTTTGCGAAAGCTAATGTTTCTGTTACTGATAAGTGAGTAAATAGTAAACCGTGATGAGAAAGACACACAAGCGAAAGGGAATATATGAAATTGCAACAAGTTACAGAGACCTATGTGTGAAGTTGAACGTGGCTCTTGTACTTACTAATGTTGATATTAAATACACAAACCTTATCCCCACATTGATCCGAGTATTTTTTTTAATGCGGTTGATTATGTTATGATACAAATTATATCATGGAATAAATCTCAATATGAAATATTTTAGTTTATATATTGAAAAATATATTCATTGTACTACTTGAGTCTCATATTTTAAGTTACAGAAACACTTCAACTGTCGCATTCCTATGAAAATAGAATAGAAACATTCGAGACGAGTCACCGATTTATCTCATTTTATTACAGAAAGTGGGAATTTTACAGCGCAAGTGGGAATGATGTCATAATGATGCCAAAGTGAGAAAATCTGGTAAGAACTACGGTGAAAAAAGTTACAGAAACGAGCTACAGAATAGTTCGAATCTACAACGAAAATCTTGATATTTCTTAATCCTTTCCTATAACCTAAGCAAACTTTCTGGTAGAGACTGACCATTATATAAAGAAAAAATTTAATTAGTTGTGTGTTTAGTAGAAAAAAAAAACTAAGTTTTCAGCAAACACCTCCACACCGTCAAGGTCTATGTACAATAGCCAAACAAGCTGAACTCTACACGGAATTGTGGAAAAGAAGATAAACAACAAAAACCACAACTACATATTCTGTTATTAGTAAAGAGTTATGATCAGCTATGGGCGCTCTGGGAGCGTTAAGTGCAAGAATTGAGAGCAAAGGCTTCTGTAGCAACACAAAACGCAACAACAAAGCAAAGACAAAAGACAAACACAGAAACAATACTTGGGTTCACCCTTAATGGTGTGCAGCAAAAGTTGATAAGAACTCTAGTTACTAATAAAAAAATTTGTTCTCTTCCAAAAAATTCCTGGTAATTTTTCCGACAAGTTGACAGAATAAGTTATAAACTAAAGAAACTGAGTGGTTAATAGCAATACAAGCTGAATTGGTGTAGCGGCCAAAAAAACAGCTGTCTAGTCTGCTATGTGACTATTCCAAACAGAGTTTTTGTTGTTTTCTCTAACTTACAATTAGTTCTAATAAGAAAATCCTGAACTATTATCACGGGGAATATTGTGGAAACTTTAAATATCACCAAAAGCACCCGAATCTTTCACTGCAGACTTTAGGGAATAAGATCTGAAAACCTTTGAGCACCGTTGCCAGATTGGGCGATTTATCGCCAATTGGGCGCTTTTTTTCTTGTTTTTGCGCTTAAATTTTTAGGAAATCGCCTGGCGATTTTTTGGGCGATTTTTGTAAAAACAATCTTTTTTCATAAACTCATCTAATGTGTTTAAAATTTCAATTAAAGAAAATACCAATTGTTTTAAGTGTTTGGAACACTCTGTTAACAATGCGACTGAACACAGCTCACAAGCCCTTATCGATTATTTATTTATATCGAAATACTTATTTTTTTGAGACCGTTTCTTCAAAACATCAACTCACTTAATTCATATTTTCAACGAGAAAAAGTTGACTTTTTTCAAGCTTACGTTGAAATCACAGCATTTATTCAAAGACTTGTTTCAAAAATTATAAAAGAAGACATTGTCAAAAATTTCAATTTTGATAATTTAGCTAATTCAGCTTAAATGAAATTTTAGCAGATAAAAGCAATTATAAAAGAACTAGAGGACCCGGCAAACTTCGTCCCGCCCTGAATTAATTTTTTTATTGAAATAATTCCGAGCAATCACGATCCTACCCGAAATTAATTTTGTATCGAACATTCACGATCGATAACAAATGGTGCCAATCGTATTTTAATTATTGATTGAATGAATCACTCTAATATCCCTTATTTACACGGAATGTAAGGAGGTTGAAGAAATCATATGTCAGATCAATTCAATGCTTTTTGATAGACAACATTAGCAAAAGTAAACAAAGATGGAGGCTTTCCAACACGCGAACATGTCATATATTGTAAGCCATGCAAGAAGCTTGGGAATTCAGGGTTAATAGTTATAGACATATTGCTCACATACATTTTTTACAAATAATTTAAGGCATACATTGTTTTGCACTAACTAAAAAACTGAATGCACCTCCATGCTACAGGTGTAAAATGTATGGAACATCGCTTTTTCCGAGAAAATTACAATTTTTTCGCTGTTAAAAGCTACCTTGTGCGGAAACGAACTAAAAAAAAAAAAAAAAGGGTTCTTATGTATGCCACTCTGTTTTGTTTATATATGACACTTATTCGGACATGACAATCTAATTGTTTTCATTATCCGTCACTCGCTGCTGTGTGGCTTACACGTATATTAGCTCGCCGAGCATTTGACTGACTTCGTAGACCTATGTCAGGCTCGTCCCCTCCTTGGAGTTGTAATGAACACTGTACGACACGAAAAATTACCAATTTCAATTCTTTCGATTCTTTTCCTTCCTTCCTTATTTTCTGTTTTCCTACACCACATCAGTATTGTGGCGAACAAAAAAAATATTAAAATCGGCCGAGCCATTTCCGAGTTTTAGCAAGATTAACGCACGGCAATTGATAATTAAATATTCAGAAAATAGAAGATAAAAACGCGATTGGTTTTTGTCTAAGAAAAATATAATAGGCTGCTATAATTCGATTTCAGAAGATTGTGCTGTCATATCATTTTATTGCAAATTCTATTAGGAAATTTTTGTAGTACATTTCAATTTGAATAAAAAAAGTCAGCTCAACCGTCAGTTTTGAAGCCATGAGGTAGTCTAAGGCTCGATCCTCGCAATGGGCAAACAAATATTTTTTTTAAAATTTTTTTTATTTATTGAAATGACAGCTTTTGTGTTCTTTTTGGAGTAAAAAGTGAATATGTTGGAGCTTTCTTCAAATAGGGATTTATTAAGTGCTAAATTAAATTTATCAACGAAAAAAAATTGAATGAAATATATTAAAAAAAAAACGGAGCTATTTTCATCGAAAGTAGGAAATACGAATTTCTGATAGTTTTTTGTTATTCTAAGGAAACGATGTTATTAGAAAAAGACGCTGTACTAAAATATTGTGCAATTTTGAAGGTATGTGAATGCTTTTGGTGTTAAAATAAGATAATTTTCTTTTGATTATTTAGACGAACAGTTTCGCTAATAAAAGTATGCTAGTAGGATAATTTGCTATTCTTGTAAAGGGGCGGAAGAAGGGGCGTGGTCAAAACTAAGTATGCTGTAACCTTATCTAGGATTCAAGTAATGTGTGTGCAAAATTTGAGTGAAATCCGTCCAGCCGTTAAGATTTGTTGGCTATTTAAAGTAGTCTGATGTGGCAATTCCCATACAAAATGACCAATTTCGATTTTTTCGATTTTTCCGCTCTTCCTTCTAGTTTTTCGTAATTTTCTTTTTTTCTAAACCTAATCTGTATTAAGGCAAACAATACAAAAAAAGAATTATTAAAATCGGCCGAGCCGTTTCTGAGCCTTTGCAGGACTAACGCACACGCATTTCATTTTTATATATAAGATTAAAGATTAATGACCTTACATTTCATTATCAGTTCCATGAAGAAATTCACAAATTAAGTGATGACATTGTTATGATAGACATACTATCAAAATGCCAGAATTTCATTATAGTTTTAATCAAGGAAATGTTAAAACGATTACCTAGTCTGTTAGAAATTTTTGAAAATGCTTTTATTTTATAACCTGAAAGATGTTTAAAATATATAAGACCTTCTTTCCGTGAACTTCCTCTTCATTATCTATTTCTTGAAGAGCGACGTGCAGAAGAAATCGAATACGAATCTTTGTTGACATTTCCATGGAGCAATGTTTTCAAAAACAAAGTGCCATCTGAAAGTGAAGAATTTTGGTAATCGGCATACAAAATTAAGATTTTTAAGTAGGCGGAAAAATGTATAAACATCTTGTATAAACTAAATCAATGTATGAACTAAACAATACTTCGAGAATTGACGAAACGGAGGAAGAGTCTAATATGGCTCAAGGAACTACGTTTTTTGCAAAAGGTTTTTTTTAAAGTTGCATATTGAAAAATTCTAAAAAGTTAGTCTCTAAAAAAATGTTCTTTAACGATCAAAATTCTCGTATAAAATGAAGTAGCTTTTTTATTATTTTTTATAGATCTCAAAAATATGAAAATATGAATATCTAATACTATTAATAGATCTCAATATTATTTGAAAAAAAATGTATATAATTTGTTTTGTTTTTTCTAATACAATAAATTTCTTAGAAAAATGGCGATTTTTGGCGATTTTTTTTTTCATTGGGCGATTTTGGGCGATATTTTTTTTAAATCTCGCGCTTTTCTCAAAAAAGTTCTGGCAACACTGCCTTTGAGTATCAGTTCGAGTTGTTTGGGCAAAAAAAAAGTGCTGCAATCAAAGGCCCCCGTCAAGAACAAAGTTCCTTATTCTTTTCATGTCCGAATTAAAATGGGCAAAGCTATAAATTTTTTGAGAACAAACATGTGTTAGTCTAGACTCAAATATGAATTGACAATAATTTCAAAGTCCTTGGTGCCCTGGTTCGTTTGTAACAAGATGTTATCTATAAGCAACATTGGATAGTGGTTTGACAAACTAAACACTTTTCATGTTTTTGTTTTTAAAAGAACTCTCTTACCTTTATTTTTCAATTTTGTGTACTTGGCTTTACAATAAAACAATAATTTTTATGTTTTTAAACACTTTCCGTAAAAACACCTCTTTTGCGAAACTTTTCACAACTAATAAGGTTTTATAATACAAAAAACCGCAGGTCAAAAAAATGAAAATAACGGGATTTAGAAGCCTATAAGTATAGGCTTATAGGCAACATTAGGCATGAGAGGATTAAGCTTTACTGTACAAGAACAAAAACACTAAACGAATGTAGGTACACACTTAATACTTGTTTCAAAATATACAATTTTATTTACTTATTAACTTACTTTACTAAATATGTTTTAAGCAAATTTGCAGTTTCCATTTCTTAAATCTTAATTGCAATAAAGAATGGCGCACTTATGATTTAAATTTTAAAACATAACCACAACGCACATCTTCAAAACGACACGCTACAACAGTGAGCTGCATTTTGTGGCTAAACTAAAGCAACATTATGTTTGCCGCAAGCAATAACAGCGTCGAAGCAAATCAACAAACGAACTGCTTGCAAGAAATTGATTAAATTGTTCAGTAAAACATTCATTTTAGGACAAAACTAAAACAAAGTTCTTAGGTGCATGTCACCGTTGACTTTTTTGTTGAAATCGGGAAGAGTTTTTTTTCCCACACATCATATTCACATATCTTTTACTGTGTAGGCAGAAAATGGAAAAAGCGCGAACTTTTACTAAAATTATCGATTTAAGCCAGTTTTTTAACCAATAACGTCTACGCTATCAAATATTTTACAATTCTAAGTATATAAGAATATAATCAGTATATAGCTATATATATATAATATACATAGATATATAATATAGATTCATAATATAGAGTATACAGATGCCTACACTAAGGGAAATAAGGCATATTAACATTATCCACGCCTGAGTATACATAAATTTAATTTAAATATTTATGTGGATAAATAAAATATTTTCCTTACAACTCGTTTTTTTCTCGTATATAAATTTTATTTATACCACACACCCACACACATATTCTATACAGCTGAAATAGCCGACAAGCAGCAACAGCATCGCACTCTGTTCCTGTAGTTCATTTCTTGCAGTTGCAGGTTTCTTATAGTTCTCGTTTAGTTTTTGTTGCAATGGTAATGTAGTCTGGATGTTTGGCCAATATGATTTGTGAGTACGATGGGTGGTGGTCGCTTCATGAAATGATGTAGGGTGGAGTGACAACTTGATATTTTCTCACGGATGTCTTGCACCGGTTGTCATTTACCTGCATATTTTGCTGCTTATAAACTCTAATTCTTATTCAATATTTTTATAGAAATTTTCATTAAATGCGATAGTTTTATTTTCAATTATTCAATATTTGAAAGATATTTTAAAAAAATCCGTGCAAAGTTTAATATATTTTTTATTAATTCTGTTTAAATATTTAAATATTTTATTTAATTAAAATGTATTTAAATAAATTTTAAATATTTTCGTAGTCGATTTATGCAAAAGCGTTATTGGTGCAAAATTGATTCTCTTTTTGGATAAATTAGCCACATTAAAGAACTACGTTTTAAAAAGGGGTTTAAGGATGTAGCGCGAACCAGGCAAGGCTCTGAAATCCAAAAATGCACAAAAAAGGTGGAAGCATAGTAGCGGGAGGAATTATGATGTGTGGTGTTTTGCTTGGTCTGAAGTTGAGAATTTGATCTGAAGTCGGGAATTTAGCCCGAATTGAGGCAAAAATATATAGATACATTGATATCTTCAAAAACAGATAGATACATTGATGTGCTATGTGAAAAATTCGAATAATCCGCTATTAAGACTGGCCTGTGAAGATAATTAAATGCTACAACAGGATAATGACTCCAAGTCTTCGGCTAAAAACGACAGCTTTTCAAAAATGAAATCGCGTAAAATTCCTTGAATGGCCACCATTGAAGAAAATTCGCAAGAATTGAAGCCCTATCGAAAATTTCTGGGGTAATCTGGACGAGAATGTTAATAAAGCGGAAGTAACTAAAAAGGACTCATATTTTACGGCTCTTCAAGATGCTTGGAATAAAATCGATCCGGAATATCTTCAAAAATCGATAGAAAGTCAAATTTTGCCAACATCGACAAAGTTTTGGAAACAACAACAAATTTGTCCTGTATTGATTCTTATGTTAATTATATAGTGACAAAGTAATCGGATTCAAAGTCCCCGATTAACTATATCACACAAATGAATTTACTTCAATGTCCCCGCTAAAGTCTCCAACCACATCTTGAAGTAAATTGCTTACATATCACGTCCAATTCTCGGAAATTTTTAAGGCACAACTCAATTTCTATAAACAAGCATCAATTTTGACAAACTGGACTTTAATATTTATCTTTTCTAAAATTTCTACGAAATATATTTTTTTTCAAAATCATAACTCTATCCAGCCGGAAATTGACTTTATAGCATCACTTGCAAATAAGTTGATATTGAAACAACAGTTTCAACAACAGCAACAAATTTTGGCGTACAGCAGGATTTCCATTGTTTTTCTTAGCAAAAGCTGTGACTAATTAACGGCATTTATGCTGCATGAATAAAAGGAAAACAAATCATGTCCTTCTTTTGTTGATGTTTTTCTATGAATGTGTTAACTTCCGGGAGCGCGCGATTAATAGTGAACTTTCTGCTACTGTGGCAACTTCCGCACAAAATGCGGATGTCCAGCTAAGCAATAACACCAACAAGAAAAGCAACAACAAATATTTTCATTTGTTTGCATCATAGGAAGTGAAAACATTTTCATTATATTAGTTAAAACAAAAACAGAAACAATTTTTAAATGCTCGCGAATTCACACGAACTGCGTTAGAAAAACAGCCAAGAGCAGTTAAAGGATGAACGAGATAAAAAAACATTTAGTACTTGTTTGACTTGCGTAATAATTTCCTGTTCACTCATACTTTAAAAATGACATTAAATAAGAACGGGTTATGAGACACTGTTAAAGTAAGGCCCATCCGATCTAAACAACTGGAGCAGAGCCTCGCTTATGCTTGGGAGCTCTTTTAGACACTCACTCACTCACTCACTCACTCACTCACTCACTCGCTCGCTTAGTGACTGGCTCAGAGATCAACCGGAAGTTTTAGTAGCTTTTGTTGTCAGCCCTCATGTTGTTTTTGTCATGGGCGCAATGTTGCAATTGTTTTTGTTGCTTTAACGTTTTAATGTCCTGCTTTCTAAGGACTATCCACTGGAATATCATCTATTCCATGGTTTTTATTATTGTTTTTTTTTTGTTTTTGTTTTGTTTGTGCCATTGTCTCTCATGTTCAAAGTTTTGCATTCGTTATAAATGACCGAGGCGTGTCCCGTTCGTTACTCGCACACCCCAAGGACCTCATCAAGTCCTGCATTCAGCATGCAGTTCAAACAGCCAACGGAAAGAATATACACCATGAATGAGGATGTTAGTTTGGAAAACGTCCACGCCAGACAATTTAATTAAAATTTTGTTCTTTATTTGTAATTTTTTTTTTGTTTGTTTTTGTTTTTTTATTTGAATTTGTTTGTTTGTTATTTTTTTTTTTAGTTTTAAGTCATTGTTAGAGTTTTTAAAGAAGAAGTAAACGTTTTTTGTTTAATATACAGTTAGTCCAGAGTTGTATCAACTAGATAGATGGAAGCTTAAGCCATTTTAATGTTAGTAGCTAGCGATAGCAGCATTACTAGGTCTTAAAGAGTGGACCAGTTTTAAAGTGAAGAAGTTTTGTTGTTTTACGCAAACATCAGGCAGATATTTTTGGGAACATTGGATAGAAATTAAATTTATGTCGTAAAGCAATAAAAGCTTAAGTTTGATTTTCAAATTTAAAGATATATTCTCAAGGGTGTTGTCAGCCGAAGACCCAGGGGGTGGGAAGAGGGTAAGAGAGAGAGAGAGAGAGAGAGACAAATAGAGGTTAGTTCAGATCAAAGGTTGATATGAAGAATGGGAAAAGTATGAATTGTAGACAGTGTGGCCAGAAATTTTTGGGGGAAAAGGCTAGATGGTCTTTAAAAAAGGGCTAGAAAAGGCTAGATGGCTTAAAAAAAGGGCTAAAAAAGGGCTAGATTTGGTTACATTATTTTTTAACTCTGTGACGTACGTATTTATATATTTGCATACTATATGAATATGATATAAAACAATACCAAGAACAAAACATATTTGAAATTGATTAAAATTGAATTCAGTCTCTCAAGCTCAAAGTGTAAAAAACGTATTTTTCGAGTTTTTCAGATTTTTCTTGCTTGCACTCGGCTCTTCAAATTCCATTAATCAGACGAAGCCCCATTGCTGGAGCTGGAAGTACTTTCAGTTTCATCATTAAAATCACTTATTTTCTAACTCATTTCTTGTATAAATTTATAAACTTTATTGAAATATCTAGTAATTGGAAACCAAAATTGCAAAGAATATTTGATTTTTCCATTTCCAGCTGAAATAACGTTTCATTTATGAAGTGCTGTCTAATATATTATTTTTAGAGCACAGGGTTGCACTGGGTCTGCAGCAAGTCGATTGAAAATCATGAACTTGAAAAAAAAATCAAGTTTTGACTTGACTTGTAGAAACTTAATATGTTTCTACTCTACAAGCCACGACTAGCTTCTGAAAAACGATTTTGTTTCTACCGTTCAATTGGTAGAAAAAATCAAGCTTTTTATTTTTCAAGTCTAAACGGCTGCGCTGCCGTAGAAAGCCACTGATGAGCGTCTACTTATGCTTTTCTACGCAAAGTGACGAAATTAATTAACCCCTACGGAGTGGTCGAAAGAAGTTGGTCCCCAAGGGAAAAATGTTCCTTTTGCAAAACTAATGGGAGTCGGTCATAAATATTAACCCTCTCCGGCCCTACTTAAAGCTCCTCTGTTCAGGTGCAGGAAATAAAAAACAACAAGAAGAACACAAACATACTTCAATCCAATGCTTTGAAGTTAAACTGTATTCTTAACTCGAGAAACGAAGTTTGCACTGACGACACGAAGTTATTTCCTCGAACTTCGTAAACAGATTTGAAAATAAAGGATTTGTAGGCAAAATAATTACTTTTTCCCTACATTTCAAGTTTCTACATTTCCAGTTTTCTTCATTTGGCAACTTGATTTTTACTGGCTATGATTCGCGCAAACTTGGTGTTTGCCTGCCTCGACTTGCAGAGAGTTGAAAAATTAAAGGAACTTGAAACAACAAATGGATGGACCATACATCTTAATCAATACATATATCAAAAAAGGCTAGAACGAAAAAAAAGGCTAAAAAAAAGCTAGAGGCTAGATGGTCTTTTTTGAGGCTAGACGACAGTAAAAAAGGCTAGATCTAGCCTCAAAAAGGCTAAAAAAAAAATAAAATAAAATAATTTGGGACCAAAATGCCTCAAATGGTTCGGCTGAACAATGGTGTCAGGATTAATTTTGGACTTTAGCAAGATTTTAATAATAAAGAAAGTTGCCGATGCTGTTTTCTGGATGAAGTTAATTAAAATATAGTCATTCGAGGTTTAATGTGAACTTCTCGACCCACTTTATTATGAAAATCTTGTAAGTTTTGCAAAAAAAAAGTTGTCCACAAGAGGGAGTACTATTTCCTCTAATGTGCAGCATAGAGCTTAGATCCACTACTGGAATAATTGACTAAAACTGGACTTACAGTGTTGCGCAAAACAATAGCAACAAAATCAGTGCGCTGCTACAAAATCTTGTATCTTTTTTAATATTGGGGATACACAAAAATTATTAAAGGAACCAAAGCATATATTCATACATCATATTAGAAACAAATCATATTCAAATTTGGTTTTGTTTTCTTTATTAAATTTAAAATTAATGTGACTATATTCAATTTGTCTGAGTGCAAAACAATAGCAACATAATTAATATTTGGTGTAAGACCCATTATTCTTGAATACCGCTGCACATTTGCGCGGCATCGACTCTATTAAATTAGATATAGTGGTATTAGGTATTTGTCCCCACTTAAGTTTCAAGGCTTCACACAGTGCAGTTTTATTGGAAAACCTTCGACCAGAAACTCTTTTCTTCAAAATCCCAAAAAGATTTTATAAGGGATTCAAGTCTGGTGATTGTGCCGGCCAATCAAGGACTTGAATCCCATTGTCTGTAATGTAATCTTTGATGAGCTTTGAAGTGTGCTTCGGGTCGTTGACGTGCTAAAACGTACTCTGAAGCGGCATATTCCACTTTGCATATGGTAGCATCTTGCTTTCTAAAATGTCTTTATATACAAATTGATCCATAATACCATCGATTTTATGAAATGGTCCGACTCCATCATAGGAAAAACAAGTCCAGACCATAATACCATCGTCTCCGTGCTTAAAATTAATTTTGCAGTTTCGGGATTCAAGTTGTGTACCTGGGCGCGCCGTACAGCGCACATCCCATCTGAATTAATCAAGTTGAACTTTGATTCATCGCTAAACAAAACGGTTTTCCATTTTTTAACGGTCCAATTTAGGTGCTCTTTTGCAAAACTGAGTCTAAAAAACAATAAATTGCAACTCGTTGTCAAAATTTCATGCAAAATTGTTTAAATTATAGCACCTCGCCTTTTTTGTTTAAGTTTAGCTGCAAGCAAAGGTTTCTTTGCCGGTCTGTAACTCCTTAAAATTTCCTCAACGGCTCTTCTGCGAATAGTGCTGTGATGGATATCTAAATCAAGTGTCCGAACAACCTCTTTGGAGGTGGCAAATGGATTTCGCTTGAACACGCCACAAATGTTCCTGTCATCACGCAGCGATGTTTTCCGCGGGCGCCCTCCTGAATATACCGTTGTTACGTCTTTTGTGATGTTATACTTTTTTATTAATCTACAAACTATTGACCGATTAATATTAAAATGCTTCGCGACAGATATTTGCGATTTTTCCATTTTATATTCGGAAATAATTTGTTATTTTAGAGTTTTACAGTATTTATCACGTGCCATTATAAATGGAACAGTCAATGGCACAATTAGGGCAAAAAAAAATCTAAGCTAAGTTTATGACTCACAAAAAACATGTGCTTTACAATAAAAGAACTTTTACCGTTGTTTTTTGGAACTTCTGTTCTCTTTTTACATTTTTTAATTATTGTTGCTTTTGTTTTGCACTCAAACAAATTGAATGTAGTCACATTAATATTAAATTTAATAAAAAAAAACAAAACCAAATTTGAATATCATTTGTTTTTTATATGATGTATGAATATGTGCTTTGGTTCCTATAATAATTTTAGTGTGCTCCCAATATTAAAAAAGATACACGATTTTGTAACAGCGCACTGATTTTGTTGCTATTGTTTTGCGCAACACTGTACATTCTTGGGTTATGCTGATGACAAAGTAATTATCAGCATGGGGAAATTCGAAGATCACACCCTGAGTGATAGAATTGAAATGGGACTAGGGATGACAAAAGAATGATGCAATTAGGTAGGGCTGAACATAAATCCATCCAAAATCACCATTCTGCCATTTACAAGGAAATATAAACTTGAAAATTTTAAGCCTATAAGGTTCGATGGAAAAGAGATTAAATTCCAAAGAGAAGCTAAATTTTTGGGAGTTTTCATTTGAGTTAAATATCGAAAAGGGCTGTTAGAACAATTTTGATCTGCAGATCCATCTTATGATTGAATTTTTTTAATTTCAGATTTTTTTTTTTCTTCAAAATATCGTCTAATGTTTTGAAAGGGATCTGTGACCCCTTGTATCAAACGAGGTCTTGGGCTGCAGCCAGAGATAAAGAGATTGGAAACTTCGGCAAAAAGGAGATAGTCATATGCTAAAATGCAGTCAATACTAATACAAATGTTATAAATGTGTTAGTAAAATTTCATGACAAACTCACCCCTCTCGATTGATTCTCGATGAATTCACCCCTCTGGATGGACATGAGCGCTGGTGAATATCTCACTTACATAGGGATAAACTAACCTACAATGTTTGTTCAAACAAATTCATGAATTTAAAAATTAGAACAGAGTTTTTAAAACAAAGATATAGCTGTTATTGAAAGAAATTGAATTATGTTTTTGTGTTAACAACACCACTTGTAAATAGAGCAATTGTTTTCATTTTAAATTCAATTTTTTTCTATCAAAAATATTTTTGTGTTATCGAAGTAACTCCACAAATTAGATTGGCAAAACTAACATTTCTATATTAACAAAAGTTCTTTATCGACTATTATTATTATTAACAATATTCTTGCTCAGCTAAAAACAATTTTCTTTTAAATAAGGAAGACTTTTTTGGGTGTAGGACCTATTTTTGACAAATATGAAGTGAACTCACATACACAAGACGTGATTGCATAAAAAATTGGAGAATAAGCATTTTTAGCTGTCAAAATCAACAGAATTCATAATAGAAACGAAGTTTCCCATCACATTATCTCTGGCTGCAGCCCAAAAAGCCCTTAAGTACATCCGCCCCTGAACCTAAGTACTAAATTTGGATGCGTTAATAAAATAATTGAAAAACATTTTGAAACAGTCTTAATTTTTTGGTTATTAACCAATGATAAACATTTTATTTAATTTCTGTGAGTTTTACTTGGCAAAAATTTTTAAAGTCTAGAAAATTTAAAAAAAAAAATTGAAATAAAATCCCTCAATGAGCAACGATAGCCAATTTGGAAGACAAAAAATTTACCACATTTGGTAGAATTCTGCCAAAGCGACAACGCCAGCTAAAATTCCTAATAAGTTTAAATTACAACATACATATATATTAATATTCGGTCATTTTGGCCATCAGATCAGCCACTAATCCCAGATAAGAGCAACCCTATCGGAACCGTGGGAGTGATTATAATCACGATTAATAATAATCCTGAGTCATCACATGACCATTATAATAGGGTAGAACGTCAGTTCACCTCTACTAAATGACAAAGAATTTTGACACTAGCGGGAGTATTTAAACAAACATATTAAAAACATATCGAGAATTCTAAGAAAAAAAACGAACCTTTAAAAATAAAAACAAGCTTCCCATCAACAAGCAGCTGCTGAAAACAGGAAAAATACAACAAAGACTTAAGTAGAGACAAAAACAACAACTGGGGTGAATAAGCAACAACAACTGTGGTGAAATACAAAAACAACATTAAGCATTCAACTGAAAGAGAAAATTTCGTTTGAATTCTGTTGCTAACTGCGGTGCTTGTTAAATTTTGTTGTTGTTGCTTATTTATACCATTGCTGAGTGTATAGAGTGTTTTCATGGTTGAAATTTCACAAAAACAAAAAAAATAATTCCCATACCGGGAATCGAACACGGGCCTTCTGGGTGAAAGCCAGATATCCTAGCCACTAGACCATATGGGATATAAAATCCATATGGATTTGAGTCATTTTAGGCAGAATCAAGTCTGTTTCTAAGAAAATTAAGCATATGATTAAATATTGGAAGATTTAGATACATGTGCTTAGGTTGAAAATATACGCAATGGCGTGAGTCAGTTGTTATTTTTGTACAGAATCAGTTGCAATGCTATGGAATGTATTGTTTATCTTTCATTTTCTACTAGTTTGCTTTTTAACTCTATTTTTAGATTTACAATTAGTCTATATATTATGGTAATTTACTCACGTGATTTACAATGCCAAAATATTGTGCGAGAAAAAATATGTGAATATACAAGATTAATAAGTAAGAACATGTTATTGCGTATGCTACTGATTAAAAATTTAAAGATATCGTTTCTTAAAAAAATTATGAAAAATGTTTTTGTTAAAATTATTTTGTAATACCCTGATTACGTTAGGTAAGCCTGGAGAATCATATGTATTTCTCAAAAATAAATATGCAGGTAGCATAAATGCCTTCAATACTGAAAAATCTACAATTTACACGGGTGTATCAAGAAAAGGTGTAAGATTTATTTTTTTAAACAAACGAACAATCGTTTTATTTTTTATTGGTTTATTTTTAAATGGATTTTAGGAGATAATGTATCACTCAGCATCTTCCAAAAGTTATATAATGAACTTTTGTGACCCTATAGTACGCATTCATATACAGTCAGGGACTTAAGTCTAAATACACTCTACGAAACTTTGGATGTTTTAAACATAGCATTACTAGAAAATTTTTAGTACACAAATTTTTTTCTTCATTAGGTACATCAGGGAGCAAGATCAATAACAAGAAATGTATACTTAGTCTTCTTACTTAGCATAGATAACGATGAATTCGCCAGAAACGAAAAAAATACGTTGAACATAAGTTTGAGTACAACTCAAAAAGAATTTTTGTTGCACGTGCTTTTCAATCGCATTCTATGCTTGAATCAAGCAAATGGGCTATCCGCTTACACTCAAGCGTACATTTTGCTAGAATGAAGCAAATCGAAAGCACATGACATTAAGAAAATAATGCTTAATTCAGGAAACATTTACTTCAAACTCAAGAATATTTTTTGAAAATATATTCAAGACTAATATCACAGTGTGACGAAATCGACCAAAAAAAAAGCACAACCAAACTTTATAGAAATTCTTAAAAAAGGACATATTGTGAGACCATCGCACTTGGTTTGACCTCTCAATGTCATCACAATTTTTTTTAATTCGTTTTTAAAGTTGAAGGGTTCGATTTTTGTTGCGCCGACGTTTATTGAATTTTTACAGCTATTTGCCTTGTTGGAAATGAAAAACAAATTCCACTTCTTTTCAGTAGAATTTCACGTAGAATAAGGCTGTGTAAAAATAAATACGATAAAACACAAAATGAAGCGTGTAGCGAAGCAAATTCCTTCATTTTTCTTTAATTTCATAAAAAATATTAGTGTTTCTATTAACTTAAATGATATAATGCTGCATTAATTACATCTTTTTTTCACAAAAGATCATTGCGCGTCAAAATACCTTTGCATTGAATCCAAAACCATCAATGTCGGTTGAGAATTGGCAAAATGGCTGCAGTTTTAACGTTTTTTTTTTTTGTCAGAAAACACAGACTCCCATGTATATGTTGCTATCGTACAAAGTGCTGTTATTTTGTCAAATCTTAACCGATTTTGGACATCTTTAACTCATTGGAAAGAAAATATGATGAGTAACATACATCTAGAACATTGCAATATAGATCTTTAAAAAATATAAGTTACTATGGAACGAATAAACATATTTTTATTTTCAACAGAATTGTTATATTTATGAATGTGTACGAGTGTATAAAAAAGTAAGATCCACACCATATAATCTGAAGCATATTTTTAAACGTTTAAGTCTTTCTTTATATCTACGGCATTTACAGACCTATGCTTTAAAAGACATTGTCGAGGACCCCTTTCTAGTACTTAACAGATTTCAACTTTTACAACATGAATTAAAAAAACAAATGTCAAATCAAAAATAGTCTTTGAGCCGTTGCCCAAAACCTTGAAGGCCCTCAATTCAATTTTTATTTGCATTTTTTTATCTTTTAAATAAAACACAGAACTTTATTAGTGGGAAAGCTTTTGCTAAAAAGTCACTTTAATTATTTTAATAGCCTATTTTTCACATATAAAAAAGTAGGGTAAGTTTACCTACCATATACTTTCTCGCGGGTAAGTGCTAGAACGGGGTGTTTGATCTCAATGACCTTTAGGGCAAAAACGTTGGACTTCTCGAAATAAAAACATTTATATATCTTTCTTTAATGGCATTTTCTTTTCTTGGCAAAAAATTCTGGCCTCTGAGAGTGCAGAATATTTTACATTTTGACCTGCACTCAAAAGATGTTGAACTGTTCTTAGTCGAGAAAAGATCAGAAAAATGCCACATTTTTTCAATGATGTTGTGTTGCCTGTACTGTGCTTACTTTTTTTACAATGATGTTGTGTTGGCTGTACTGTGCTTACTTTTGAGAACAATTTTTATAATATTTATTTTGTCATCCGTGAAAAAGCTCAAATTTTAATGAAATGTCAATGATAACATTTAACATTTTCCTAACATGTCACTTTTTTTGTTCATTCAGTTGGTAACATTTGAGGGCAGAATTTAAAATCGTAGATCTTGAGAGTGAAAAATTCTGTATTTTTTCTACTTTCGAGGTCAATATTGTCAAGAAAAGAACTCGATTTAATTTACAGGTTACAAATGTTTCAGATTATATGGTGTGCAGCGAACTTTTTTTTATACACTCGTACACATTCATTCATATAAGAATTTTGTTGAAAATAAAAATATGTTTATTCGTTCCATAGTAACTTTTATATTTTTCAAAGATCTATATTGCAATGTTCTAGATGTATGTTACTCATCATATTTTCTTTCCAATGAGTTAAAGATGTCCAAAATCGGTTAAGATTTGACAAAATAACAGCACTTTGTACGATAGCAACACATACATGGAGTCTGTGTTTTCTGACAAAAAAAAGACGTTAAAACTGCAGCCATTTTGCCAATTCTCAACCGATATTGATGGTTTTGGATTCAATGCAAAGGTATTTTGACGCGCAATAATCTTTTGTGAAAAAAGATGTAATTAATGCAGCATTATATCATTTAAATTGATAGAAACACTAATATTTTTTATGAAATTAAAGAAAAATGAAGGAATTTGCTTCGCTACACGCTTCATTTTGTATTTTATCGTATTTATTTTTACACAGCCTTATTCTACGTGAAATTCTACTGAAAAGAAGTGGAATTTGTTTTTCATTTCCAACAAGGCAAATAGCTGTAAAAATTCAATGAACGTTGGCGCAACAAAAATTGAACCCTTCAACTTTAAAAACAAATTAAAAGAAATTGTGACGACATTGAGAGGTCTGACCAGGTGCGATGGACTCACAACATGTCCCTCTTTAAGAATTTCCATAAAGTTTTGTTGTGCTTTTTTAGTCGTCACACTGTGTATTTACTTGAAGTGAGAAATATTTGCTTGACTCAAGTAACAATTTCTTGAAAACTATAATAATTTGGTTGTAAAGTAAAGAATTTACTGAAAACTAGAATAATTTGATTGATTCAAGTAAATAATTTTCTTAGTACTAGAATGTTCTATTTGATATTAGAACTTTAAATTTCTTATAATGAAAATTCTTCAGCAAAGGTGCGGAATAGAACTACTCCGATATACGCTTAAATGTTTCCAAGAAAAATAACAGATAAGATACTGCACCTCTGAACCACGCAATAGTTTGTCAATCACCATCATGTTAAACATGTTTTCATGCAGGCCCGTAGCCAGGATTTACCTAAGGGGGGGGTTTGGATAAAAAAAAATATCGAAAGTTTTTGATATCGTAAATTTGATATTTGAAAAGGTATTTTTTAAATAATTACCAGAAAGATGGGAAAAGTCAGTGGCTAGAAATGGACAATACTTTGAAAAATGAGTTTGTAACAAATTTTTCACAATAAAGCGACAAACTTGAAAAAAACACTTTAAAACTTTTTTGTACACCAAATATGTACATAAAAAAAATAATTTCCTTTTTTTTTTATATATATTTATATGAAGTCTTCTTATTTTTTTTTTTGTTTTTTTTTTTTTTGTTAATTCCAATAACACGGTGTCCGCTGTGACACTGCAATCCCTATGTAAGTTTAAGGATGCACACCCGTTTAACATAAAAACTTGTGTTCTATAATTTCAAAACTGTCGTTTGTTGACCTCAATGTGTTTCGGCCATATATCTTGCTTATTGTTGCACTGTCATTTTGGAATACAGAAAGACGCTAAAAAAATAATTTTTCAAGACAAACTTCTAAAATGACGATAATTTAGCATCTTATATTATTATTTTAATAATTTGCTTGCAAACTTATATGGGTTTAAAATTCTATATAAAAATAACCACGATTAGAATAACGACATTTTCTTGTATTTCCTGACTTTTGTAAAGGCCACAATGAAAATGTTAGAAAATTTTATTTAAAAAGTTTTTAGTATCATTCGCTAAAATTACCAAGAGGTAATTTTAAAAAATACGCAAAACTTGCAATAAGCTGTATTTTCCAATTTGGAGTAAACCAACCAATGCCAACGGTTCAACCAAGAATGCTTAAATCGGAGTTTGCGAGAACCGCTGGCAGGAAAATTAAAATTTGGCATTTGGTGGTATTTGGTGGAGGCACATAAATGCTTTGAAAACTTTCAAGGTGGTTCGAATCGGAAATATTGCTCATCAACTTGGAAATATCGTTTTTTGGACATTGATATACTCTCGAAGTTGAAGGCAGTTCCGATGAATCAAATTATATTTCTGGAACAATTTCTACAATCATACACATAAACTTAGAGTTATAAACATTAAAAGTAAAATATTAACACTGCAGCTTGTACTACCGCATTCCACATAGCTGTCAACATTAAAGCTTTCTACAACTGCAGGTTACAAAGGAAGTTCTGAAGACTTTTCAGATTCCAAAGTTTCTTGAACGTTTTCTGCAATACAGATTAAATATAATATTATTCGGTTTTTGTCGGTTCCGCATCAAGCAAAAAGTTAATCCATTAATATTCAATAAATGCAAACACGCTACCAAAAAAAAAAAAAACACAGCTTTCAAACATTCAGAAATATTCGGCAACTTTTTAACACATTTACGCATTGATAAAAAAAAAACAAATCATTTAAATCAAGCACTTACTTTCCACCGTTCTAGCCTTTTTTACTTCTGGTCTCTGCAGCCAATTAATTAGACTCATTTTTGTAGTTTTGGCACAGTAAAATTAACAATAGAAACTCTTAAGGCCCAGTTTCAATTTTTTGAGTAAAAAAACGGGCTTGTTTGAATGTCTGTATTTTTTTTTAATTTTATGAAATATCAAAATAATTTTTTTTTGTTTTTATTTCAGTCTTAGATTAACAATTTTTTTTTTTTGTTGTTTTTTTTTGTAGCCATATTTACGGTTATACAGCGCGTAAAATTTGAGGTCGCTAACAAGAGGCCTCTTGCGGCTTGCACGATATCACCTCTTCAGGTGGTTTGATAAAATAAATACAAAAAACCAAAACTTTATAACAGTTTTGTCTTGTGCGTGAACCAGAGAACTGCAACGAATACTTAAAAATAAGTAGTACTCGAGTACTATTCGTTCGCAGCTCAGTGATTCGAATCAAAAATTTTCAATGAATCACGTTATTGAGTAATGAGCCGCTCACTCAAAACTAAGTATGAATAAGTATAAGTAGTTTCCAAATCATAACTCGGATGTGATTGATTCAAAACAAAGTGAATCAAATTTTTAAATCATGAACCGCTCACTCAAAAATGAGTATGAATAAGTATAAGTAGTTTAAAAAGTAGTATTCATATTTGATTCATTCAAAATAGCTCAAAGCTCATTTACTATTCGATTTTTTTTATATTTCGATTTCGAGTATTCATAATATGTTCAAGTACTTAGAGTATTGGAATCATCGTTGAATCTAATTGATTTCGAATCTGATATCAGAATTTTAAAATTTATGCTGGTTGATAGGGTTGCCAACTAATTTTTTCTAATTTTTACGAATTTGGTGCTGGGGTGAACACTAGGAAAAATAGGTCGCTGAATCCGAATCCGTTGTCAGAATTTCGAAATTGTGAAATTTTTTAAAAAAAGAGGGTTGCCACCTAAAAATTTGTCTTTTTACGAGTTTTAAACATTGTCTTACAGTTTTGGGGGGTTGCTGATTTCGAATCTGATGTCAGAATTTTAAAATTCAAGATGGCTGATAGGGTTGCCACCTATTTTTTTTTCATTTTTACGAATTCGATGCTGGGGCGAACACTAGGTAAAAATGGGTCGCTGAATCCGAATCCGTTGTCAGAATTTCAAAATTATGAAATTTTTAATCCTATAGGGTTGCCACCTAAAAATATGCTTTTTTAAAACTTTTAATCACTATTCTACAGTTTTAGGGGGTCGCTGATTTCGAATCTGAAGTCAGAATTTTAAAATTCAAGATGGCTGATAGGGTTGCCACCTATTTTTTTTTCATTTTTACGAATTCGATGCTGGGGCGAACACTAGGTAAAAATGGGTCGCTGAATCCGAATCCGTTGTCAGAATTTCAAAATTATGAAATTTTTAATCCTATAGGGTTGCCACCTAAAAATTTTGAAATTCTGACAACGGATTCGGATTCAGCGACCCATTTTTACCTAGTGTTCGCCCCAGCATCGAATTCGTAAAAATGAAAAAAAAATAGGTGGCAACCCTATCAGCCATCTTGAATTTTAAAATTCTGACTTCAGATTCGAAATCAGCGACCCCCTAAAACTGTAGAATAGTGATTAAAAGTTTTAAAAAAGCATATTTTTAGGTGGCAACCCTATAGGATTAAAAATTTCATAATTTTGAAATTCTGACAACGGATTCGGATTCAGCGACCCATTTTTACCTAGTGTTCGCCCCAGCATCGAATTCGTAAAAATGAAAAAAAAATAGGTGGCAACCCTATCAGCCATCTTGAATTTTAAAATTCTGACTTCAGATTCGAAATCAGCGACCCCCTAAAACTGTAGAATAGTGATTAAAAGTTTTAAAAAAGCATATTTTTAGGTGGCAACCCTATAGGATTAAAAATTTCATAATTTTGAAATTCTGACAACGGATTCGGATTCAGCGACCCATTTTTACCTAGTGTTCGCCCCAGCATCGAATTCGTAAAAATGAAAAAAAAATAGGTGGCAACCCTATCAGCCATCTTGAATTTTAAAATTCTGACTTCAGATTCGAAATCAGCGACCCCCTAAAACTGTAGAATAGTGATTAAAAGTTTTAAAAAAGCATATTTTTAGGTGGCAACCCTATAGGATTAAAAATTTCATAATTTTGAAATTCTGACAACGGATTCGGATTCAGCGACCCATTTTTACCTAGTGTTCGCCCCAGCATCGAATTCGTAAAAATGAAAAAAAAATAGGTGGCAACCCTATCAGCCATCTTGAATTTTAAAATTCTGACATCAGATTCGAAATCAGCAACCCCCCAAAACTGTAAGACAATGTTTAAAACTCGTAAAAAGACAAATTTTTAGGTGGCAACCCTCTTTTTTTAAAAAATTTCACAATTTCGAAATTCTGACAACGGATTCGGATTCAGCGACCTATTTTTCCTAGTGTTCACCCCAGCACCAAATTCGTAAAAATTAGAAAAAATTAGTTGGCAACCCTATCAACCAGCATAAATTTTAAAATTCTGATATCAGATTCGAAATCAATTAGATTCAACGATGATTCCAATACTCTAAGTACTTGAACATATTATGAATACTCGAAATCGAAATATAAAAAAAATCGAATAGTAAATGAGCTTTGAGCTATTTTGAATGAATCAAATATGAATACTACTTTTTAAACTACTTATACTTATTCATACTCATTTTTGAGTGAGCGGCTCATGATTTAAAAATTTGATTCACTTTGTTTTGAATCAATCACATCCGAGTTATGATTTGGAAACTACTTATACTTATTCATACTTAGTTTTGAGTGAGCGGCTCATGATTCAAAAATTTGATTCACTTTGTTTTGAATCAATAACATCCGAGCTCTGATTTGGAAACTACTTATACTTATTCATACTTAGTTTTGAGTGAGCGGCTCATTGATGCAAAAATGCGATTCGTTGCAGATCTCTGGCGTGAACCAACAAAAAGTGTAAAATTTAAAAGAAAAGAAAAGAAAAATTTAAAAGAATAAAAAAATCCCGCATAAAGAAACAAATTCCATTTTTCATACACGAAATTGGACCTTATAAATGAAATAAAAAGCAAAACAAAATATTTTTTATTTAATTTTGTTGATTCACGCACTACGTATTCAATTATTTTACAAAATGAAAAAAAGATTTAAGTTAATCGGACATATACTTTTCGAGTTAGAGTGCAAGCCGTTTCAAAAAATATAATTTCGAGAAAAACGCGTTTAAAGTTTAAATGAGAGCCAATATCAAGCTGTCTGATAGAACTGCAACAAGGTGTGTGTCTTAAACGGCTTTGAATTTTATTTTGAAATTTTTTTACACATTCTAAGGATGTTTTTGAAAATAATAAAATAAAAAAAAAAATTCGAAAATTTATCAAAAAAAAAAAATTGAAACTGGGCCTTAAACTTATCTAACGAAACTCAATCAAAATTTCAACACTTTCACGTAACATCTGTTAACGCAATCAATTCTTAAATTCCTGGTGGTAGACAAAGTTCAATTAAATGTATCGAACTTTTTTCGCATGTTGATGTTTTCGCTGTTGCTGTTTGCACTTGCAGTTTGCACTGTAAGAGAAAAAGGACGCACGTCCAGCAAGTGTTCGCAAATTGGCAAAGTTATATTAATGCTAATACTTATATTATATTTTTATACTTTTTGGACCATGAGGGGGGGGTTTTAACCCTAAAAATCCTCCCCTTGTCTACGGGCCTGTTTTCATGTAAACATGTTGTGAAATATAAACATGCCAATATAAGTTGAAGTGAGAAAAATTAGCTTAAGATATTCTACTAAAATAATTCTCTGCGATTGCTTAAATTAAGAAAATATTTTCTTGATTGAAGTCTTGTTCCATTTTCTAGAAACAAGTATTTTATTCTTGGTTCAAGTATTTTATTCTTGGTTCAAGTACTTTATTCTTGGTTCAAGCAATCATTTATTTTGCTTAGTTTTAGAAATAAATGCTCATTATAAATGTATTTTTCTTAATTTTAGTTTTTTGTGCTTGATCTGAGCAAATGATGCTTAAGTTTAAATTTTCTTAGATCAAGCAAAATATTTTCTTTATATAAGAATAATATTTCACTCCATGTTGATAATAAAACATTATAAAGATGGGAAATCCAACCGAAATATAGGCAAGGTTTTGCAATTGTCGTCCTTATCCTAAATGATGTGATCAAAAATCCCAAAATAAGTACGTCAAAGTTAGCTGATAATAGATATTGTGCAATATCAGAAATACATGTTTACCCAAAAACTGTACAAATTGCTTTACGGGACAAGGGCTATCGAGACAAAGTTCCGCGTAAGAAACCTTTAATTTCTAAAAACATAGTTAACTTCGTCTGGATTTCGCAAGTTATTACAAAGACATGGATAAGGACTTTCGGGGAAGAGTGCTATCTATAGATGAATCAAAATTTGACGAAAGCCCGGACAGCACTTCGAACTAAAAACTTAATATGTACCAATCGTTAAGTATGGTGGCGATAGTGTGATGGCGTGCGGAGCGATTGTTTTAGGACATTTAGCCTTTATTGATTGTTGGGTAATTTTTGGACTAATGAAATGTTTTTGGAATAAAAAAAAAAACTGTTTTTTTACTAAAAAACGCCAAGTACTGCTTCCCCAGCCCAATATTATCCAGGCAAGGGTATTACAAGCATGTTTGGAAAAAGCTTTCAATATTTTGTTGAAAATAAGGTGACTTCAATCTCTACTTTAGACCTGTTGGGAAGGGCTCATTTGAACTAATATTTATAAAAAAAAAATCAATGAGAAGACCAAAGACAGTCTTAAAAAAAAAAACAACTTAAATTACTGTCTTTCAATGACAAGAATAACAAGAAGCTCATTGTGCTAGAGACAAAGATACTGCTTGCTATTTGGTAGCTAGCAGAACAGCACGTTCCAAGAAACAACTTAATGCAATACAAGTGAATTACTTTAATACAACCCATAACATCCCACATCACTGATCCACATATTTCTCGCATGAAACAACAAGAACTTCAAATGTTTGATGACCAGTTGACCATGTTTTGACAACGTTCGCACGTATTTAGCCTGAAGTGCATGTACTCCACGAATACGGAGTGGGACTAAAATACAACTTGAGCTGGAATTGTTCATAAGTTCCATTAAAAGTAGGCAAACATCGTCAGGAGCAACATCTAGTTACACTTGTAAAAAAATGTTTTTTGTTTTTTTTTGTGTGACTTGGCAGTACTGCAAGGGTTAATGTTCAAACATGGCGACGACAATATTAATGAAAATAAAACAACATCGCTTCATTAGTGTTGCGGAAAATCATGTCCTTGTTTTATAAAAACTCATTGGAGTCGAAATAAAACAACATACATATATTGAATAAATTGTTTCTTTGTCGTTGTTGGCGACACATTTAATAGGGTTGTTAACATGATGTGGGTACACGCTGATATATTGACCTATATAAGTAAAAAATGTGTTTAAAGATTGACATGTGGCACATGTACATGTTTTCTCAGTACAATACATATTTTTTCCCGCACAGTTGAAAGTTTCCTTTTTGTGGTAAAAAAAGGAAGTAGCAGCTTTTATATAAAAAATATTAAAAAAAAAAATAATTTTTCTTTACTGCTCCATGGGGTATGCCTGCATCTTTGTGTGTATAGGGGAAAAAAAAAGGCCGCCTTAGGCTTAGAAATTCATTTATTTTGTTATTTTGTTGCATGTAATAGAATTTTTATAATCAAACAAATCCACAAGCAGCAAGTCACAAGTCAAAAACACACACACACACAATCACACACTGACAAAAACACACAAAACAACCTGCCAAACATAAAGAAACACACAAAATTATCCCATTTACGGCTATGTGGCTACATAAAACCATCCAACAACAAAAGGTATCTCCCCAAAACAAAAAATTTCACCTTTTAGTACAATCTGCACCACAAAATTGCATTTAAGTTTTACTCGCACCCTCTCTCTCTCCCCATCTTTTTACTTTGCTCATGCCATTATTTTACTTTCTTTAGAATCTTGAAAGGAAAAGTTTGTCAGTTTGTTTTTTTTTTCTCTTCTTTGACTGTGGGGTTGGTTAAATGCCCTCCCTAAACATGATTTACTCTGGTATAATAATAACACCAGGTATAAATTTATTCCCTAATGACTTTCGTCTACTTTATACTTCTAATGAAAAAATGCAATGTTTTTCTCCGTGGAGTTAGCAGTAAGAGGTACACAGTTAAGTTTTTTCCTCTTGGCTTCTAGCAAGGATATGACATTGTCTATGCAAAGTATTGGATATTTTTCAATGATGGTGTAACGAATATCCAAAAAATAACTCTACTTCTGGTGCGATACAAATCAACCGGAGCAAAATACCTGATATATATAATGACACATCTGATATTTTTCACATTTAGTGATTTCTCAAAAAATACAGTCTCCCTTAAATTTCACGATATAACTGCTTTTCTTTTTAAGTAAATTTTTTCGAATTTTTAAATATTAAGATTTTAGAATATTTCTGGTGTTTTCGAATTTTCAAACTATCAACTTTGTTGATAGCCTCAAAATAGCCATCAACGACAGATTCCCTCCCCACCCCCGCCCCCTACCCAAATTTGTTGCAAATCTTTTATCTCCGAGCCATTTTTCCAAGTTTGGAAACAGAATTGTATTTATCAAAATCAAATCAAAATTAAATTCAAATTCACATTCAAAATCAAAATCAAAATCAAAATCAAAATCAAAATCAAAATCAAAATCAAAATCAAAATCAAAATCAAAATCAAAATCAAAATCAAAATCAAAATCAAAATCAAAATCAAAATCAAAATCAAAATCAAAATCAAAATCAAAATCAAAATCAAAATCAAAATCAAAATCAAAATCAAAATCAAAATCAAAATCAAAATCAAAATCAAAATCAAAATCAAAATCAAAATCAAAATCAAAATCAAAATCAAAATCAAAATCAAAATCAAAATCAAAATCAAAATCAAAATCAAAATCAAAATCAAAATTCAAAATCAAAATCAAAATCAAAATCCAAATCCAAATCAAAATCAAAATCAAAATCAAAATCAAAATCCAAATCAAAATCAAAATCAAAATCAAAATCAAAATCAAAATCAAAATCAAAATCAAAATCAAAATCAAAATCAAAATCAAAATCAAAATCAAAATCAAAATCAAAATCAAAATCAAAATCAAAATCAAAATCAAAATCGAAATCAAAATCAAAATCAAAATCAAATAAAATCAAAATCAAAATCAAAATCGAAATCGAAATCAAAACCAAAATCAAATTCAAAATCAAAATTAAAATCAAAATCAAAATCAAAATCAAAATCAAAATCAAAATCAAAATCAAAATCAAAATTCACTTCTCGCATTTCCTACATCGCCACGACTCCGTTAAAATTTGCTAATATAGTTACAAGTTGTCCAAAAAAGTATCTCTGAACTGTAAGCTCTTAAGCAAATTAAGCTTGGAAAAGGCTTAGTTTTTGCATTGTACATATATAAGTTTAATTTAATCGCTATTTCTAAATGGCTGACTGGTTACCTATTCATTCTACCTGATATAACATGTTAAAAATACATTAGGGGTATTCTCTATGTCTTGCACAATTGCTAAAGAGCACGTATTGTAAGAATCCTATGCGAAAATATGCACCGGATCGAGAGTGCCCTACTGTACAAGTGTGGCATGGAAAAATGTAGCACTTACTTAAAGAGTTAACCCTTAAACGACCGCTCCTGAACCGCTGAAAAAGTCGTTAATCCGACAACGGATTCGTGTTAAGCGACTCCATATTACTAAACAAAACTGTCCTAAAAAACAATTTTTTTTACCTTCAAAAGTGTGAAAAATCATGGGACCTATGTATGTGTCCCAATGGTCGTCAACGGTAAAAATGTATACCACTATTTTCTCTCGTTGACAGTATGCGAATGAAAAGTTTGAGGTTGAATTTTGATTTACTTCACGAGAACTCGTTGTTTTTAATCTGTTATGAAAGTTTACCAATGAAAGTTTAAAAAAGAACCTTTGCAGTGATGGTACTTTGACCTCTATGTACTATGACTATTGTACTATGATGACTATGACTATTGGTTTAGGAGATATTCCCAAAATATTCAAAAAAGTTATTAAAAAACCCCAAAAATTCTATCATAATATCTCGCCTTCTATAGTTGCAACGGCGTAATGTTTGACATCCAATGAAAGGTTGAAAAATAACCTTTCCAATAGTGGTACTTTGACCTCTTTACGACTATTCCAAATATCACAAAATAGGTTAAATTTTCCAAAAAATCGGATCTTTCATTTGATGCAAAACAAAACTCCGTAACGAAAAAATTGTTTGGATTTTTTCACGAATTTTTTACCTATTTTGGAAATATCTTTTGGACCAATAGTCGTAGAGTGGCCAAAGTACCACCACTTTAATTTTGTGTTTTTATTTCAGCATTACTACGAACACGATCGCAAATCAAAGACCAAATTCTACTTGCATCTTTTCTGCGATCGTTTTGATTTGAGTGTGCACAATCAGTGGCGGATCTAGGATTTACCAGAGGGGGGAAGGACTGAGCTAACATTTTTATAGTCCAAGGTGGAAGCTGAAAAGCGCTTTTTTCAATTTTTTTTCCCACACAAAAAAAAAATTCTTTAAGGGGGATGGCGGCTAAAGCCTTTTCAACCCGTATGTAAGTCCGACGCTGTGCACTGTGGTTACAACAAAATGTCTACTTCGAATAATGATTCATTTTCTATATCTGCTTTGGAAGTCCGCGGGCAAATGGCTACTCAAATGATCAATACGGTCTCCAACCGCGAAGTTGTAAGACAGGTACCTAAGAGATTTAAACTTGCGGATATCACTTCCCTGTCCGATAATTCTGCAAAAGTGAAACGGGACGTAAGGATGTATTTGCTGCTCAAAACAACACAAATAAATACTATTTGTGCCTTTTGCAAAAAACCATTTTGCTTCGCCAATGATCGAAATAACTTTAAATTTCATCGTAAGAAAATGAAAATTCAATGCATTGATAAAAAATGCAAACAAATTTATTTTTATTTCAAATAAATCAACTTTTCAACAAAATTAAATATGTCTTAGATTTTTACTGTTGACGACCATTAGGACATAAAGGTCACGTGAGATTTGGTGGTCTCGTGGATAGTCCAAGTGGACTATCTTTTTTTGCTATTTTTTGTTAAAAAGTGGGAGGTTGCCCGCAACTTCCCCAAACCTTTTTTACCTATAGCTCCTCCTAGCCCCAAAATATTGCAGCAAGAAGAAGGGGGAGAAAAAGTAAAGACTTTCCGACTTTGGGGTGGTCTGGTAGGCAAAGGGATAAATCTACCCTTGAAAATTAAATACTTTCTGGAAGCCACATTCATTCCCTGTTGAATGATACCTTTTAAATAAAAATCTTTTGTATAGTTTTTCCAGGAAAAATTCGAAAGGGTCACCGGTATCCCAATGGTCGTCAAAGGGTTAAGTGTATTTAAAGTATTAGTTGAAAATAAGTCCCCATATAAATTATCGTTTGCTCCAAAATCCAAATAATTATGTCAAACTATTAACAAAAACATTCGACACAGGACATTTTTTACTACACTTTCGTATGCTACACTATAATGCATCGCCGTATGCATGTTTTTTTTTTTTTTGTAGAATGCATTGCAAATATTGTACGGTTTTTTTTATTTGTATTTCGTTGTTGCGCCATTGCACTTTTCCTATTCTTGCACCGTCCAACGGCATATGCTTGGCATAGAGGATAACCCTATTTATTTTCAAAGCTGTTTCAACTTTAGTTTATTTGAATGGAAAATAGACAAAAACAATAAAAAATGTTGTCCAACTTAACTCTTTAAGAACATATGGGTCTCTTCTCTCTCTATCTCTCTCTCTCTCTCTCTCTCTCTCTCTCTCTATATATATATATATATATATATATATACATATATCCGGTTTTTGGTTCCACAGCACTAGGTGGAGGTGATACTTTTGAAAATGTTATCTATTTTTGAGTAATATTCCTAATTTTGTTGCTGCTTTTAAGGTCGTTAAAATTTTATTTTTGTTTTTTTTTCTACTTTTCTATTTTATGTGCAACACATTTGTTTTTTATAAAGTGGCAAGTCTTGTATGTACTTTGCAGCATTCAATTTGGTCGCCACATCAAAAGATGTGTTGGTGGTAATTTTTATACCTCGCCTGCTTTAATTCTATTAAAACGAGCCGCTTTTGAGAAGGGGTTGAGGATAAAATCTAAGAAGAAGAAAATCCAACAGCTGCCTGTGTAGAATGCGAACCTTAAGAATGCGTGCAACGCACACGGCTACTGCAGGTTGCTTGTGGCTATAAACGTAGACAACGCACGGGTTTCACAGAATTTTAACAGTTTTCTTCGGTACATGACAAAAACATATAATCCTTAGGCTAAACTAAGTCCCAGGACACACAGAATAAAAAAAAAGAAAAAAAGAAATACAACCCTACATACCGCTCCACCAAGCCCGGCCGACTATACAAAAAAAAAATAAAAGAGTCATACGATGTGCGTCTCGTGTTTATCTTTGAGCACCTAATCTTGTAAAATTGGCGCTAGTCTCGAGAATGCCTGCTACGAAGTTGGTCCCTTTTTTTGCAGTTGTTGTTTTATTAGTTGTAGAAAATTACCTTGAATAATGCGTCTGGTGGGGTGAGTGGAGGAGTTTTTGTGGGTGGGTTCAACATGCATTGGTCTTGGTTAGTCTACAAGTGCTTGTGTATATGTGGTTTTGAGGTTTTTGCTTTTTCTCCCCAAGCCTCACCTAACCACCGCTAGCCTTACTCAAGTATATGCGTCCCCAAGGATATTGTGTCGTTTTTCTGGTTTCTTGCTCTAGCTCTTGGCTGGTGGCTGCTCATTTTCTTATGGTTTCTATAATTGTCTTCTTTGTCTGCGTAGTTTTTGTTTTTATTGTTGTTTTCTTGCTACTTTCTGCTGCTGTTGTTGCTTATGTTACAACCTTGGGGGACAACAGGACAACATTATTAAGTTGAATTATTAAATATTAGCCACGTTTACAAATAATAAAAGTTTTCAAAGTTTTGCGCCGCCACTGAAATTGAATTAAATTTTTTCTAATTTAATTGAATTTAATTTTTGTAACCGCTGCAACATAAATAAATTATTTTAAAGTGTGTGTGTTTAGGTAAATGGCAGTTGGGCAAAATTTCAATGATATTTGTATTGCATTTGATAAGATCACGAGAGCATTTAAGATAAAAGTCATATAAGAGAAGTTGGTAAAATAAAAAATAATTATAAAAGAAAAAAAAAAGAAAAAAAATTTCCCATACCGGGAATTGAACCCGGGCCTCCCGGGTGAGAGCCGGGTATCCTAACCACTAGACAATATGGGATGATAAACAACGTGTTCAAACATGTGGTATTGAACAGAGCAAACTAAAAAAAGATTATCGCTTTACTACTACTATGTTGGTGATTGGCGTGGTGAATTTCTGCATGTTGTGTTGAGTATTTATTTATAGCATTCTTAAAGAAACACATTCAACCACCACTACGTGGTATTGTCGGGTTTGTTCAATTTCTGAATAATGCACAATTACTGCTGAAGTATTCAAAGCATTGCGTTCTGTGATGTCTGGTAACGTTGCAAAAATCAAATGTTTTAATGCTTTGACGACCACTGTGACGCCGGAGACTGTTTTACTGTCGAATTTTTCTAATTTTTCTTGGAAAAACTATGTAATAGATTTTATTTAATAGGTATCATTCAAAAGGGAATGAAGGTGGCTTTAAGAAAGTATTTATTTTTCAATGGTAGATTCATTCCTTTGCCTACCAGACTACCACAAATTCGAAAAACTTTACTTTTTCTCCCCCTTGTTCTTGCTGCAATATTTTGGAGACAGTAGGAGCTACAGGTACAAAATTTCGGGAAACTTTAAAGACAACTTTCGACTTTTTAAAAAAAAAATTGCAAAAAAGATAGTCCACTTCGACTATCCACGCGACCACTAAATCTGACGGGACCTCTTCACTAAGAAAAAAAAAATATTAAAATTATCCAAAAACTTTTTTCATTTATCCATAAAGCGAATCAATTTTGCATCAATAACGCTTTGCATAAATCGACTACGTAAATATTTACAACTTATTTAAATACTTTTTTAATTAAATAAAATATTTAAACATGTAAACAGAATTAATAAAAACTATATTCAAATTATGCACGAATTTTTTTAAAATATCTTTCAAATATTTAATATTTGAAAATAAAACTATCGCATTTAAAGAAAATTTATATAAAAATATTGAATTTAAAAAACAACATATTTAAATTTAATTAGAATTAGCATTTATAAGAAGCAAATTATACAGATAAATGACAACCAGTGCAAGACATCCGTCAGAAAATATCGAGTTGTCACTCCAGCCTACATCATTTCATTAAGCGACCACCCATCGAACTCCCAAATCATCTTGGCCAAACATCCAGACTATATTACCCTTGCAACAAAAACTAAACGAGAACTATAAAAAACCTGCAACTGCAAGAAATAAACTGCACGAACAGAGTGCGATGCTGTTGCTGCCTGTCGGCTATTTCAGCTGAATGGAATATGTATGTGTGTGGGTGTGTGGTATAAATAAAATTTAAATACGGGAAAAAAACGAGTTGTAAGGAAAATATATGATTTATATTTATATAAAAATATTTAAATAAAATTTATACTCAGGTGTGGATAATTTTAATATGTTCTCCATTTTTTTTAGAAATAACTCCATAATTTGGGTATAAAAATATGTGGTGACTCAATACCACCACATATAAACACCGACATCACAACATACAAAACAACATACAACTTTAATAATATTCACTTACACATTTATTTTAAAAAATTATTATTTAAGATTTCAAAATTGTCAATTTTTATTTATCAAAAATTTTGTATTTTAAATTAGTTATAAAATTGTGTTCGTCGAATAAAGAATTAAAAATATATTGTAAAAAAATAAAATTTAAATAAAAACTTCTAAGAATAAATAATTTGTTCGTGGACCACCGCAACATTTGTGCACACCACATTTGGGGTGTACAACCAAACACCCGATTTTGGGTGTACAACCAAAAAATAATTAATTTTTATTTTATTAGAAATTTTATTTCAACAGCTTATTTAAACAAATTAATTTTCACAACTGAAATACATTATTATAAATTTTGATTACTTAAAACTAAGGAACTTAAATTTGAATATTAATTTTAAAGTAGTGTTTTTGTGTAAAGTGTTTGTTGTATGTAGTGTTTAATATATGATCTACGTGTAACTCTGTGGGCACCACAAATATATAATTATATAATACAAAATTAAATTTATTTGAATTCAATTAGGCTTAAAATAAAATAAACACATAAAAATTTCATCTCTAAGAACAAAACAATAAAAATGATAAGAACTTTAAATAAAAGAGAGATCAATTCATATCACAAAAGTAAGTGCACATTAGTTAAATAATATTATTGAAATGGTTTTTAGAAACAATAATAAAATTAATAATTTTGGGATATCCTTTAGACTTTATAATAGCATTAAGTCGTCGTGGCATCGATTTCACAAGATTTTGAGTTGTTTATGGCATAATTTTACCCCCCCCCCCCTCCTCCTTTAAAATTCGAATCAAGTCCCTTGATTACTAATTGTATGTTTTCGAATTTGCCGATCTAAATTCTCCCATAGGTGCTCAATAGCGTTGGTATCTGGTGATTGAGGTGGTGTTCTTAGCTGTTTGGGTGCATGGTACAACAGATATTGCTTTACAATGTAGGCAGTATGCTTGGGGTCATTATCTTGTTGAAAGATGAAAGACCCCTCAATACCCAGCACTTTCTTTTAAATTATCCTTAAGGATATTTAAATAGCCATATCTGTCCATTATACCATCAATTATCACCAAATTTCCAACCCCATTTGCTGCCATGCATCCCCAAACCATAATCGACCCTCCTCCATGCTTTACTGTAACAGCCATATTGTTTGGTTTTAGCTCCTCGTTAACTCTCCTCCAAACATTTGAGCGTCCATCTGACCCATGAATATTAAACTTACTTTCGTCGGAAAAAAGAACATCATTGTTCATTGTTGTGTTTCATCTTTCATAACATACGCCTTCGCGAACTTCTTGCGTTTAATACGGTATTTTTGGTTTATGAACGGCTTTTTCTGTATATTTCGGCCATGGTAACCTGTTGTGTATAGAACTCGCCGCACAGTTTGAGGGTTACAGTTTTTTCCCAACTCATTTTTTACCTCATTGGACAACTTTGGAGCACTCAATTTGGGCTGTGCTTTATTTTCCGAATAATTATGCGATTTTCTGCTTCATTGAACATGCGTGGCCGGCCAGAACGGTCCCTATTATTGGTAGAACCAGACATTTTGTATTTTTTTTTATAATTTTTTGGATAGTTGACGGGCTTTTCCTTACGATACGTCCAATCTTATACTCCAATCGATATGATATTTAATAATTAGTTGCTTTAACACTATTAAATTGAAGTCAATAATATTTTTTTTTTTTATTTATAATAAATTAATTTTATGTTTTTAAGAAAAGTTTACCAACAACTTATTTTTTTAAGACCGCAATACGCTGGGTAACCGAGTTAAATAGGCACTGTTTACTTACTTTTTTGACATAAAAATTGCTCGAATGTAAATGAATGCTCTTATGCATCTAACGGGATAAAGTGATGCCGTTATTTTTGACTGTATTTTAAATAGTACGCTGTCATGCAGTCCCAGTGAGCAAATTAAATAATTTGAGCATTAAAAATAAACATAACTTTACAATCTTTTGAAGACAAAATATCTGTGTACTTACTTTAGTGATCAACTGTATAAGCTTAAATATCGAATTTTGTGGTAGCTTCAAAATTCTCAAAAAAATTTAGCTTGAAAATACATGTGATGATAGCTTGTAATCGTGATCACAGATAGACCGACAGACAGACAGACAGACGATCAAGATCGAGATTATATATACTTTTCTATACCTGCCACGACTCATTATGGGCGTTACAAACGGAATGACAAAATCAATATACCCCTTTTAGCTTTTAAGCTTCTTATTATAATTTATTTCTTATTATAATTTAACCCTCCAGGGGCATACATTTTTGGTTTTTGATATCTTTTATTTATAAAAAAAAAACTATGATTTCGGTTGAAAAGCCGCAATAAGACTGCTTGTAGGTATTAGCTTGTTGCGCGCCCGCCACAGGTTAAAAAACTAGTTTTTTAATTTATTGTTAATTTTTGTAAGTACATATAGTGAATTTAATAAAATGTAATCATACTTTTAGCATAATAAAGATGTATTTATTTATTGTTGATATTAATACCTAAATTGCACTAATTTCATGAAAAGGTGGGAAAAGGCTGAGGGAGAAATTTCGACGCAGCAGGGGCAGTAACCACGCCCACCATGAAAAAACTTTGTGGATATCATATTTCTAATGTATGTGTTCCAAAAAATGGAAAACATTTATAAAAAGCAGAGAAAAGATTTTTTTTTTAATTTGTGCAAATATGGTCTAATATGGGCATTTTTTCGAAACTTTCGGGCCCGATTGGCACGGGTAAACGTTGTCGTAAAAAAAAAATTTTTTTAGTTTCGTTCTTAGAATATAAAAACGCATAAAAAAACCTTTCAGCCCATTGACATTTCCAAAAATCGCAAAATAAGGGACACTCTAGTGGGCAAGGATGAATATACGCTTTCATACCAAATAGTCAGTGACACTGACTGCATCCCTTTTTGCTTTTTTATAAAGACTCTGAGTTTGAAGTTTAGGAAAATTAAATGAATACCTTGTCTATCTCCAATACAAAGCAATGTCATAAAATTAGAAAAACCTTCATAAATTGTACAAAAATAATTTCCAATATCTTTCACTTTAGCCGTCATATTCCTTATATTCGAAAATAACTTTCTAGCAAATGCGGGGTGGAGGTATTTGATGTTCTTTTTTTCGAGTAATTATTTATTCCAAGTATTAAGTAAAAGAAAATAATGTAATTTAAATAAATGTTGAACTAATTTCAACACATATTTTGCCAAAATTATTCTATAAATATTTTTACCCTTATACACTGCAAAGATATGTCAGAAATCAATCAGCAATCTCTATAAAAAAGGATTTTTACAGGAAAATCTTCGTTGAAATCAGACATTTTAAATTTATTCCTAGTTGACGTACGAATATTTTATTTAACTTTAACTTTTGTTAATTGTTATTTAGCAACAGCCGTATCTGAAACGCAATAAATACGCACAATCAAAAACACACACTATCTGGTGGGTTTTTCTGTTGGGTTTTTCTCACATTAGTTATGTTATATATATATTATAATAGGCTAAATACATAATTTCATATCATACAGTGTGTCAATATTTTTGCAAACATATAAATTTTTGTTTTTAAATGTCAATCAAAAACTTGTATCAATATTTGCTTCAAGAAAGTAAAAAACATACACGTTATATGAGAAGATATTGCATTTTTGTTGTGAAGTTTTTGTATAATAGCACGTTTATTGAATTGAGAAATTAGTTCCGTTTCTATTTCGAAATCTATCAGCTAAAAACATTAAGTTCTATTTGGTGTGCTTACTCCTAACAATCTCAGGCATTTTGGCCTCAGGGGAAGAAGTGACGGGAGGATCACCACGACCAGTTACAGGGCAACCACGTTATAGTACAGAAGGGTGGTAGACAGAACAACCACAATATGCATCAACAGCATATCCATAAGGAGGATCGGCTTAAAGGACCCCACCACCAGTGGGTCCAGTGTCAACAACAAAATTAAAATTCTTATTTAATATGTCCAATATTTTCCAGTCAATTGAATATATATTTGTATGGACTCATACGTAATACATTTCAGATGAACTAAATAAATAAAGACGAACTAGATTTGACTTAAAAAATTCTTTATTTTCATAAAAATAAATTACAAGTACTTTCACCGAAGTTCTTATGATACTATTGTGTTGTGAAGGTTATTAAAACTTTGTATACAAATTATCGAGACCTGGATCTATTACACGCAAAGAAAAAAAAAACGTTTATTGCCAGTTTGCTGCAAACGAACTTCGTTTGCCGTGCTTGGGTTGTTATTTGCAAACGTTTCAACAGTTGTCATAATAATAGTTCAGTTGCGAGAAACGCGTTATTAAGTTGCATTGAAATTGATGTTGTTTGTCATAAACGCGAGTGATTTTTAAGTTGCAGCAATTGAAAAATTTGTTTTTCCCAACTGAAAACTTCGTTTGTTTTTATCTTCGTTGCATAAACACAACGCTTATAGTTCAGAGTAACTTTTTGGACAAATTGTTAATATACGGACGGAGATAGCAACAGAGATGCGATGAGTGCAAGCCATTAGAAGGCGTACGGACATAGAGAAAAAGATAATTAATATAATAAATAATAATGACCGAAATAACTTGCGGTGTATTTATATATAGGATGTATTTTTAAGTTGATGACAACTGAATATTCGTATGCGGCAAATACAACTCGGTTGCGGTAAACGAAAAATTTCTTTAGGAGTACGGAGTAATGTTTGGCATCGAATGAAAGATCAGATTTTATGGAAAATTTTTGACCTATTTTGTGAATATCTGGAACCAATAGTCGTCAAATTATTTTTTATTGTTATTTTTTAACTGGAAGCCAAATATTACGCCGTAGCAAATAAAAAATGCCAGATGTTAGATTTTTTAACGAAATTTAATTCTTACCAAGTTTCATTGATGTATCACTAATAGGTGGAAAAAAAGTGCCACGCCCATCGTACATCTCTCATAAAATTTTACAAGTACAAGTACAAGGGTACATGTAAACTGAGACCGAATACCTCATGCCGATGCTGTGCGAAATATTATTCTAAAGTTATTCAATAGCGCAGATTTGGAACCTTACAAATATTTCCCCATATACACCAAATACGCACAAATATAAGTATGTTCACTAAAATGCCTATAACTCATGAACCAATACACATACATGGACCGTAGATACATAGTACATAAAAACCTTTATATACCTTCATAAAAAGCAATGTAACTTATTTTTATTTATATAGATTGATTGTTCATACAAAAGTACTAAATTCATGTTAAATAAAATTAGGGTGTGGGTAGGATGGTGAAAAATACTTTACGACCTTTTTTCATACCTACACGCAAAGAAAAAAAACGTTTATCGCCAGTTTGCCGCAAACGAACTTCGTTTGTCGTGCTTGAAATCGTTTATTGCAAACGTTTCAACAGTTGTCATAAACGTTGAACGAAAAATAAACAAAATTTTCAGTTGTGAGAAACGAGTCATTTAGTTGCAGGAAATGAATTGCGTTTGTCATAAACGCGAGTGATTTTTAAATTGCAGCAATTGGAAACTTCGTTTTTCCCAACTGAAAATTTTGTTTATTTTCCCCTTCGTTGTATAAACATAACGCTTATAGTTTAGAGTTACTTTTTGGACAAATTGTTACTATATAAGGAAATTGGTAGTTTGCTTAATACGCGGACGAAGATAGCAACAGAGGTGGAATCCATAAGAAGACGGACGGACATAATGAGAAAGATTATTAATATAATAAATAATAATGACCGAAATAGCTTGCGGTTTATATATATAAGATATATTTTTAAGTTGTGACAACTGAATATTCGTTTGCGGCAAATACAGCTCGCAAACGAAGTATAGTTGGTGAATTTTTCAGTTGTGGTAAACGAAAAATTTCTTTGCGTGTACCAGATGTACAAAATTCATTACCACAAATACCGTGACACGAGAATTATGTGAATATTAGAATATGTGAGTCTTTAAAATTAAAAAACTAGTTCATTTCGTTCCATTTTTAAATCTCTATTTTGTATGGGATATGACCGAAGGGCGTGACAGGTTCTATTGACCTTTTTATATGATAATTATGTCAATCTAGAAAATAATATACTAGTTAAGTTTGTTTCTTATACTTTCTGCAACTGGAGATGTTGCACTTTCATTCTGCCATTCTTTTTGTATGGGAGGTGGACGAAGGGCTTGGCCGAACTTGATAAATGTTTGTGTGGCTTTTTATATTGATGAAATAATAACACATGCTAAATTGAATGTACCTATGATGATTCCTTCTATTTTTCTACCTCCTCCCATTGACCTCGCTACGGGATGATGGGACGTGTATGCATTTTTGATTTATTATTGAAAACAAAATATACGTATGTGCTATAATAAACTTATGTGTGCTATAAAATGTCATATTGGAAAGAAATCTTTATCATATTGGAAAGAACTCCGAAAATTGTGCATTAATGTGTTTGACTTTTCGGTTTAAAATGATCCTATATGACCTGAAAATAAAATAAATACTTCTTATTTTCGCCTATATTTGCATTCTGTTAATTTCTGTAATTAAAACACTTTTGTAATATTGCAAATTCTGAATGAGTAATATCAAGAAAAACGAGGAAAAACTTTAAAAAATCAGCCCCATTTTACGGTCTGTAACGTGACAACAAAAGAATTCCATTTGTAAAAACAATCGCGCACGTGCACTAAAGTTTTATTTTGTTCCATACATATTTTCACATTGTTATTTAAGTGGATAATTAATGTAAATGTTGGCGACAATTACAACTGCAGCAACAAAAACAACAAGGTGGTATTTTCACCTAAGAAAATATAAAAAAAATTATTATTTCAAGGGGAGTTATTTTTAAAAACTCGAGCAATGTAAAAATTTTACTTCGACACAAACTGATTAAACGTGAAACTTGGTCGTTAGCAATTGACCAGAGAACCTTTGCTCACCATAAGGGAGGACACAATCGTAGTACATTCTCCGCACCCAAATGTTTGCAACGCGCCAACGGAATCCATTTATGACGGATGTGCATGCAACTTTTTTACTTTTTCTTTTCCTAGTTGTTGCTGTTGTTGCTTTCGATTTGAACGCATGTGGCAAACGAGTTGAAAAGAATGTTGCACGTGATTCATGTCAGTAACGCTTAATGGATTTCCGTGGAAATGCAATAGACGCAAGGCGTTTTTTACTCTTTTCACTCCCATTTTTTTTGTGGATTTCATAAATTAATTTTAATCAAATAATGGAAGGTATGTGGGTCAGTGTAAATGCAGAGAAAAAAAAAAACAGACTGGCCTAACGTGTTAATGGTGAAGTGTCCAAAGTGACTTACCGTTATGTTGAATTTTTATTGTTTATTTCTTTAAATAAAAATAGTTGCCAACATTTCAATGGGTTTTATTGTGCTTACGTATGTTATCGCTGTAGTTTAACAGATTAATAAAATATTTTTTCTGAAGGGAACATTTTTGGAATAACTGCATTTTATTTTTCATAATAATCGTTGCTACATTTTTAAGAAATGACCACAACAATATAAAAGAAATTGGCTGTATTGTGGACACACCCGTAGGTTTTAACGTAACAGCGTATCTTGATCATTATCCATATTATTGTCCCTGTTCTTTCCTATGTTCCTAAACTTTTCCTTGTCCTTATCCTTATTTTTAAAAAGGGTTATTCAAGGGGTTATCTCCTCCGGAAAGTAAGGTTTAGAAGAAATACACTTAAAATTCAGATTTTGATAAACTTTTTTTCTGTATAATGTTAAGATTTTTCCATTTTCATATGAAATCCAATATCATTTAAATATCCTCCACGAGGTTTTTGCAGAAATCAATCCTTTTGAGGTAATTTTTCATTATTTTTGCACAAATCGGGCACTAGCACGACCATGACTTGAAGTTTATTCGTTTTTAAGTGCTCAAGAGTTTGAGGTATATACACTGAAAAAAATTTTTTTTTAATTGGCAACAATTGTTATTAATGTGGCGAATTTTTTGTTTAAAAAATTACTTGCAACAAATTTCGTCAAAGTAAGAGCAAATGCGTTTAAAATTTTTGGAAAATATATGAAAATAAAGGCAAATTATGAAGTAATTTTTTTAACACATTGTGTTCAATTTTAATCTAATGTTTTTTTTTTCAGTGTACGTAAATAAGATCTCTTGCGTAGCCTTACAAAAAAAAAAAGGTATCAAATCATACGATCTCGGATTCCAATTGATATCAAATCCGTTTCGAAAAAAGTCGTCCTGGAAATTTCTGTTGTATCAAAGCCCTAATTGGTGCTGTGGTGTGAATTTTGACCCAATCTTATTGTAACCACATATCATCCAGCTCGATATCATAAATTTCAGACCAAAAAACAAAAAAAAAAACGGTTCATATACGGCCGTAGCGCTCAGAATTGACTGCAAGGGTTCCTCTTTGATCGTTTTCGGACAAATGACACCATCAGACCATAATGCATACCAAACAGTCACTTCTTGAGAATGCAATAGTTTCTCCACAAACTCTTGGGAATTTTCAGGGGATTTTCAAAGCCATATATGCGGGAATTTGCTTATTCAAGTATCCACCTAGCGCGAAATGGCTTTCATCGTTGAAGAAATTTTGCTTCGAAAAATCAGCATTTAAAAAAAATCAACAATTTAACAATTTTAATGCATTGATTGGTGGTAAAACGTTCCATATTGTAAAATGGCAAACCTTTGACTATACAAAAACCAGTTTGAATGACATGAATATTTTATAGCTGTCAAATGTCAGGGCTGCACCTTCCGAAACCCCAAATTCATAATCATTATTTGTCCTTATAATTGTGCTACTTTTTGCCCAAAGTCTTGATTTAATCCGTGCCAAAATTTCTGACTTCAACATTTTTCGAATCTCTTTCCTAATACTTGTCCACTTCTTTTCCGAAACTTTGTACTAAGCCTCATCCCATTTTTTAACCTTTCCTTTTACCAATCTTATCCTACATATTGTTTTAGGTGTGTCTAAATCTTTAGCCCTATCCTTATCGAAGTTCGTTTTCCAATCCTTGTCTCACCTCACATTATTTTTTTTTTTTTTTGTATATATCATGTGACCGCAAACCTAAGCATTACTGTCGTTCCATTAAATTTACCGTAGCGCCAATAGTCACGTTGTTATAATTCCACGCAACGAACGTTTTTTTCAATGTTGTTGCGTTTTAACTGAATTAAGCGGTTGTCGAGGAGCCATTTTTTATTTTTACGTTTTTATTTTTACGTTACGTTTAAAAAACGTAAACGGGGTATATTAATTTTGTCACTCCGTTTGTAGCGCCCATAAAGAGGAGTGGTAGATATAGAAAAGTATATATATTCTTGATCATCATCACCACCCGAGTCGATTTAGCCGTGTCCGTCTGTCTGTCTGTGAACACGATTACAGCCATAATGTTCAAGCTATCATCACGAAATTCGATATTTAAGCTTGTATCTAAATAATAAAGGTCAAGTTCGAAAATGAGCCAAATCAGATGAAATCCACGCCTACCTCCCATACAAAATGACTTTATCAAAACGGTAAAATCTCTTAGAATTCCAAAAAAATTAATATATAGACTTGAAATTTTGCACATAAACTTTGATATATAACCTGTACACTGTGTATGAAATTCAACCAAATCGAGTGAAAACCACACCCACCTCCCATACAAAGTGACTTTATAAAAAAACAAAAGAGAACATTTTCTGTTAAAACTATGACGAAAATGTTTTTACAAAAAAATGTTTTGACTGCTTAAGACTTTGAATATATTTCAATTCGGACGTAGGGGCATTTTAACTTTGGCCCAGTCGAAGATCATTTCTTACTAGTTTTTTTTTATTTTCGTTATGAGGGCAAATAACAACTCTTCGTTGTCTTAAAACTACTCTTGCTCTTTGCTAAAAAAAAAATTTTCTTAGAACTACTACTCAATGAGTAATAATTTCATGCAACAATATTGCATTTTTGACCCATGCTGCATAAGCTGCTACTCGTATTTCCACGACCTGAAGCCTCATTTTCATTTTTATATTTTTATCACAAGGCCAAGTATATATTCTTTATTTCTGTTGTACCTTGATGTATATATACAGAGTTATAATTCTATGCAACGCCGTTGCATGATTGTAATTATTGATATTGAAAACAACTTTGAGCTTTAGGAGAAATATGTTGAAAACAAGACAACAATGAAACAATGAAGACAACAACCAACAAAAACAACAACGGCTCTGTATAGAGCAAATCACACAGCATACTATACAGGCTGTTTCGTTGGACGCTACACGAACTCATCAGTAGTCTTGCATGACTTTTTAATATAATCCACTCAAGCTACTTACACTACCAATATGTCGAGAAAGTTACCCGGAAGTTAATTTGACAGAGAGAACGCTTTTACATTAGTTACTGAGTTATTATCTAATTTTGATGCACCCTGTGTCAAGGTTAACCTTGATCGTGTCTTACTTTTAAGCATGTACGACTAGTCAAGCACAACTACTGGTGTAGCGGCCAATGAAACAATCTGTCTAGTCTGCTGTGTGATTTGCTCTACACAGAGCCGTTGTTGTTGTTGTTGGTTGTTGTCTTCATTGTCTTCATGAAGTCATTACTTTAGCGTTGTAAATAAAAGCATCGTGTGACTGAAATAAAAAAGTATTGCCTGTTAACATTAACATTTAACCTTCAGGAACCGTTACATCATTTAAGATGTTAAGGTAGAAATAGGTATTTACTTTGCCCTCAAATGTTATGAGTTAAACTATGCCATTTGTGGAAAAATATCCCCATACCATCATCACGCCTATTTCATGTGCTTGAAATGTGGGCTTTGGGCAGTTGTTTGCAAGAGAGTCTCCGTGCTTTCTTCCAAACATCGATCTGACCAGGGGAATATCTGATTCTTATCATGGACTCGTTCGTCCTAAAGACATTGTCCCAACATTTTTGGCGTTGCAAAGAAGAATCTCATTTGAACTTATTTCTACATAACTAGCTTCCTGTCATGAGAAATTTTCCTAGGAAGTCGGCCATTTTTATCAGCGTCATGAAATCTTCTAAATTGTCATTCAGTGGAATATCGTTGCTTATATTAAGAGACCAAGCTCGAGTTTTTGACCTTGAAGTGAAGGGCAGAGTTCGGAAACGTTCACTCGCGTACCATTTTGAGCGTATGATTCGAAAATGTGAGCTCGCGGAGCGGAGATCCATGAGCACATATGTAACTTTTGGTGAGACCTTGAGAAATAAGATCTCATTCCAGATCACACCAAGAGATTTATGAATTCTATTGGCTTTTATGAAAAATACTCGATGATTCTATGGAAGATAGATCCCGTCGATTGATAAAGCTGATTCTTTGGAACTTTTAGAGACTCTCTTGCCATCTCTTAAGTAATAATTTAGGTCCATCTATAATTCCAATGGAATTAATTTGCCAAATAATCATCGATTTGTGTCCAAGAAGTCCTTAAAACCCAAAATTATTCAGAAGAACCACCTTAGTTTAAATAAAGACCGAGTTTTTTTTAAAGGTTTTTATGCTTGCAGTTCATTGAATCCATCTAAGTTCTTGGAACTTATCTATGCTGTCCCTTTTGAACTTTGCAATTCATTGCCATGTGCTGCTTATGAAATGTTGCATGATTCATAATCGGCGCGTACGCAAGAAATCTTTTTTAGTGTTCTCGTACATGAGCGAGTGCGATTACTTTAAAAATTTTGCTCTCGTACGTGGGCGTGAGACGTTTTAAAAGGTACACGAGCGTGTAGCACAATGACCTAAGCACGAGCTCGCGTGCGTACATGGGCAAAGCTTTCCGCACTCTGGTGAAGGCACTACTATCTAAGAGGTCTACAAATCTTGTGCCGGTTCTAGAAGAAGTTCTTGGCTCCCAGACTATTTTTTTTTTGCATTCAACTTATTGTCGTCATATGCTATGTTCACACAGAGAGTTAAGTTTGAGTTTAGTTTGAGTTCAACTAAAGCTGTTAACACCAATTTGCATCTACAGCAAATATGCCCACGTAGTGGCCCGTATGGCCCGCGTGGCCCTTCATACAAATTTTTTTCTATCTTAATTTTTTTCTTTGCGATGAGCCAAAATCAAAGAACGCCTGAAAAAACAACAACACAAACCACACTCGTTCAGTGTTCAGCACATTTTCAGCACAAAATAAAAAAAAACGCACACTTGATGATGTCAATGCTGAAGCTGATTGTCCCGTTACTTGTATGTCGATCTATTTTTCATGACATGTGATATTTTTGCATTGTAATTGTTTTTTTTTTTTTTTTTTGTTTGATTTTTTGCCAAATGCAACGATGAGTATCATTTTATGTTTGTTTTTTTGTATTTTTAAGAATTGGCCCGAACTTAAAATTTCTTGGGCCCCACTGGTGTACAGTATTCAGTTAAGTGTGGCATTACTTTGTTTACTTATGTGTTCTCATAAGTTTTTGCGTCTCCATCACCGTGACATCAATTCCACTTGTAGACAAGGCTGCAGCCATCTTTGCGTAAACATGAGAATTCTACCTTACGCTGCGAAACTCGGAATTTTTATCGGTCCGTACTGATATGAAAACCTCATTTTCTATACCTGCCCATGTTTTTAGTTCGCTTTTTTGCTCATTTTATTCAAATAGTAAAATGCACAATTTTAGAAACAGCACTTTTTGTCATTTCTGAACCCAAAATTGTTAAATACTCTGAACGTACCTTGTCATCTAAAAAGTTGCATCTGAACGTATCTTTTCATCGGAACATTAGCATACTTTTAGGCATTTCTCAAATTGTGTGTTGATAAAATCAGAAAGTAAATTGAGTTCAGGTTGAGTTACATCCTGCAAAATTGTACTGGAAACTCAAGAGTTTATTTCAAATTCAATTTTAAAACTCAACTTTGTACTGGAAACACACAATAAACTCTCTGTGTGAAAGCAAAAGCAAATTGAGCTCAGGCCTACGTATTTGTACTGGAAACTCAAGAGTTTATTTTGAGTTCAATATCAAAACTCAAGTAGGTATTGGAAACTCAATCTTAGCTCTCTGTGTAAACAAAGCAAAAGCAAATTGAGTTTAGGGTGAGTTTTTCCTGCTTGATTGTACTGGAAACTCAATAGTTTATTTTAAGTTCAATGGTAAAACTCAAACTAAACTCCTTGTGTGAGCATAGCAAAAGCAAATTGAGTTTAAGTTGAGTTTTTCCTGCTTGATTGTACTGGAAACTCAATAGTTTACCTTGAGTTCAATAGTTAAACTCAAACAAAACTCCCTCAGTGTGCGTAGCGTAAGCAAATTGAGTTTAAGTTGAGTTTTTCCTGCTTGATTGTACTGCAAACTCAATAGTTTATCTTGAGTTCAATGGCAAAACTCAAACTTAACTCTACACTAAGGGAAATAACGCATATTAGCATTATCCACGCCTGAGTATAAATTTTATTCAAATATTTACGTGGATAAATCCAATGTTTTCCTAACAACTCGTTTTTTTCCCGTATTTGAATTTTATTTATACCACACACGTACACACATATTCCATACAAGCAAGTAGCAACAGCATCGCACACGTACACACATACTCCGACAAGCAGCAACAGCATCGCACTCTGTTTCTGCAGTTTATTTTTTGCATTTGCAGTTCTTATAGTTCTCATAGTTCTCATTTAGTTATTGTTTCAGGAGTAATATAGTATGCATGTTTGGCAACGAAATGAAATTATGTAGAATGGAGTGACAACTCGGTGTTTTCTCAAGAACATCTTGGACCGGTTGTCATTTACCTGCATAATTTGCTTCTACCTAGACATATTTTGTAGATCACTTTTTCGTTCTATATTTTATACTATGTTTGCCAGTTGGTGCAATATTAGAGCCAGTGTTGCCAGGAAAAAAAATTTCGCATCGTAACTTTTGCTCTCAGCCCGTCGGATTTTCGTCGCGTTTGTCGGAAGGAAGACAAATAAAATACAATATAGATGCATGATCTACATTTAAGGTTTATTTATATTAATAAATTACATATTCTACATAATCCATTTCTTTAAGCAATCTAATACTACAAACATACAAAATTAGAGAATTTGCTCTGCAGAATTTGAGGTATAAACTACTTATAATAGAAATTATTATTAAACTCGTGCACTTATTTAGCAACAATAATTAACTATTTTTTTACCTTTTTAATCAGAAATTTATCCATATCCGAATAAGAGATTTATTTTCATCCACGACACAGTTTAGCACAAATATAACAGTAAATAATTCAAACACAAAGAAAAGTTTTGAAAGGAATGCGGCGAATGTAATTGTCAATCTTTATGTTGACATTCGTAATCAGAAGTGCTTCCAATGATTTTTAATTAAAAATAATGCTTCAAAGTTGGCACCATGTTTTTTATTTGAAATTCATTTCATATACATAAAGAAATACATATATGTGAAATCGGACGTCGGATCTATTTTTCCTAAAATCGTAACATTTTGAGGAATTTTTGCCAAATATCGGATCATCGTATCCAATGCTGAAAATCGTAACAAATCCGATATATCGGACCATCTGGCAACACTGATTAGAGCACCAACTGTCAAAAATAGTATAAATTAGAGAACGAAAAAAGTGAAGCGAGAATAAATTATACAGGCAATTTCATTTGATGAACGCAATATGAAGAAAATAATACCATAAAACCACTAATAACATATTCAATTTAAATATGTTTTTTTTAAATTCAATATTTTTATTTAAATTTTCTTTAAATTACCCAAATTTAAATATAAATACGTATAAATTTACTAAAATTATAAAAATAAAAATTTTTCTATTAATAAATTGTCTTATTTGATAACCTTGGGGCATTAAAACATTTAAATAATATAGAATATGTTAAGAACTATTTTTGGGACATAGAATATATAACAATTCTCAAGATTATTTTCTCAAGACAATTTCCAACCCCAGTTTAATATCCCATATTGTCTAGTGGTTAGGATACCCGGCTCTCACCCGGGAGGCCCGGGTTCAATTCCCGGTATGGGAAACTTTTTTGCGTTCCCATATTTTAATTGGAAATTTTTAATGTATTTTCAATAATTTTATGGTAATAAATATTAATGTAGATATATTTAAAGCCATTGCAGCTTGTAATCAAAACAACAACAACGTCTCCACACGCGCAAAACATAGGGTTACCCGTGCGATTATTGCCGCATGACTGCAATATAAATAAATTGTGTAATATTGAGTGTTGGAGTGAAGGTTTAAATGGAAAAATGGAACAATAACTTCAGTGAAAAAAAAAAAAAAAAATAAAAATGAAAAACAACAGAACAACAGAATATATAAAAAAAAATGAAAACTTGGAAAAACAACTACGTTAAACAAACACGGAAAAGCACTCCAGCTCAATCAAATTGTGGTGCCTGGAGTGGGGGTTGAAAAAAAAAAGAAACAAAAACAACAACAGAAAAATTAAAAAACTGAAACTCATATGGCGCTGGCGATAAGAATTTTGACCGACCATAGTAAACGTTGATTGCACCGTGGAGCAAATAAATGCAGTTGCATGTGGCGGCCCAGTCAGACCCCACTTGCCGCTGCACGCGGTCTTATGCAGTGCGGCTTGTGAGTGGCAGCAAAGAGGGCGTACTTCACGACAACCCAGCGGCACACCTACTCATCAGCAGGAGCAATATGTACAGCAACAACAACAACAGCAACTACAACATTTATAATATCACACACTGCGTTGTCGTGTTTGTGATTTTAAAATCGCATTACTTTGCTTGCTAGTGGGCGTTGTAGAGTGGGTGTGGCTGACTGCCATTGTTTCAGTATGAATCGCTGCATTTTTACTTTCATTTAAAACTCAAACACTCACACACACAAACATACTCACACTCAAACATGCTGTTTTTGTTCTTGTGGTTGTTGCTTTTCTGTGTGCAATTTTTAACTAAATTAAAATCTGTGGCAGCAGGTTTTTCTTTTTTAGCACATTTTCCTGCGAAAAAATTAAAATACAATAAAACTGCAAAAAAAAAAAGCGAAATAACAGCAAAAGAATGCATCTTTGCGTGTCTTGTGGTACTGTTGGCTTTAGGCCACTGCTGCCACATGTTTTCATTCACCGACTGACTAACTGACTAACTGAGTGGTCGGCAGGTGAAAGCGAAATATAAGCACACTGCCAGATGCCTAGTGGGTGGATAAGTTTTACTACCTTTTTACCTTTTGTTTTGTAGGCCGTTGATTATGACGAAAATTATTGGGTAATGGAATTATTGTGTTGTTGTTATAATTGTTGTTGCATTATAATGCATGATATGAGTGCAACATGCATAAGTTTGCGGACTTGTTAAATTTACTGAACTTCAACTTTTAATCATTTCAATCAAGCATCGCTGCATTTTATATGAAACCCTTTTTACTAAAAAGCCTCTAGTGGGTTAAAAGAGTTTTATTGGAAAACTCAAAAGGTCTTACTTACCTACTCATCTTACAATCGTTGATCAGGGGCAAAACGGCTTACAACCATTGATCAGTTTTGACCTCGTCTAAGAATTTGCGCCAGACATTTCTGTTTTGCGCTTGCTGGTGCCAGTTGGAAGGACTAAGCGCCGCACAGTGTCGCCATTTGAGTTTTTTCGTTGCAAAATCATATCTTTTGAATCGAATAACATAATTGAACAGTTTAAACAGCATATGATAGATAACTGTTCATGAAATGAGCGTTTGGAAAGGGTGCTACGCTTTGTAGGGGCCTACTTATGTGTTTTCAAAGTTAAAATTTGTAGAAAAATCAATTTTATGGTAACTAAAAAATATTATTTTTACATTTTTAGATTGTTTTTATTTTTTTTCTTTAGGGTTGTATGTTTTAAATTATTACCCAACAAATTAAAAAATAATTACTTCTTTTTTAAATTTATTTCTTCAATTTTCTGTAAAATATTCATCACAATTCGTCAGAGAAGGTATATCTAAAAGACTAATCATTTCTAAACTATAATTATTTTCTAACTCTATTCGTGACTTCACATGCCGCAGGGAAGAAATAAGTGGATCGGAAGATGCTGCCAACATGTTGAAGAGGTCCTCATTTTTCCTTACCTTTGATGCTTTGAATGTGTTCTGCAATCTATATTTTTTATAAAATTTGTTACGAGACTCCTATGCTTCTTCAGAAAGCTCTCCATTTGGCAAAGACTGGTACTCAATTATATCTTTGCCATGCGCCAATATTTTATGGACGGTCGGGGTCAACTTCTTCTGTGGATACATTTCTGCTAGAAGAGATGCAGTTTTCGATGCATATTCTCCATATTTTGTAGAATTGACATTTTCTTTGCAGTTTAAAACATTCAAGATCGTTCCCAATCTTTTCACGATTTGATTGTCAATTCCAGTGATTCTAGTCACTGCCTCATTATTTTCAAAAAATCTCCTAGAAGTGTTTCCATCGTTTGAGTTACCGCATCCGTGCTTGGGACAGTCTACTTTTAGTCAAACTTGTTTAAAAAAAGCATCCTGTATTTGCTTTTTTCTGATCTTTTCCTTATCATTTATTAATGTATTTTCATCGAATTTTTCATCTTGTTGTGGTAGGGTATACGCCAGTTTTAGCAAGAACTCCATACACCTTTTCCTATCTCCTCGTTTGTAGATTCGTTTAAATTACCAAAGTTCTTCTGACTCTTTTTTCGAATCGGGCATGACAATGTTGAAGTTGTTCCTGTCAGTTCATTTACGACTTTTCCGTCAACCATGGTCAGGTGGAACTCGTAATTGCATTCAATATATTTTCCTTCTCCAATTTGCAGCTTTGTAGGCTTGATCTTGCTTATTTGTTCTTCAATGTCCTTCACCGTAGTCCTTATGAGTTCTGCCGATTCCTTTGAAAACTGAAATATTATTGGTGGGCAATAATGCACTGATGACGGACGTGGATTTTTCCAGTATAGGGAAACATCAGATTTTAGCCGCAAAGGAACAACAGATGCCATAAACATATTTCCGTCCGATATTGTAGCGTCATCGGAAGATATCCTTTGCTTATAAACGCTTTGTCCGGATGATCCATCGCAGCCCCATTTGCTGATCAATGTCAGTTTCTCAGGAAGAATTTTCACCTCATTTTCAGGAAGACTCTCCAACAACCGTTTTGCTGTATGGCCCATGAGATCCTGCAGACTTCCGTAAACTAACTCCGTATGCAGTGGTCGTGAATTTGTTTTGTCTTGCGTAATATGCTTGTATCCTGGTAAAACGTCAGCCCCGTGTCGCATCAAGGATGCCCGTAGTATCTCATATTTTTCTTTGGAAAGTTGTAAGTCCATAAACAAGGCCAAGGCTTCTTCGGAACCATACTTTTTAATGTGTGGGTTTGTGGGCGTGGGAATGTTTTTCTTAATCCTTTTTAGTCGCAGTGGGCTTGCATCAGCAAAAGTTTTTGTAATCTGCGACCTAACTCTTTCACTATCCTTTGTATATTTAATAGACAGCGCGTCCGATAAATGCTTCGTGGTCAAGTCATTGGTGGCATCGGCAAGTTTCCTCTTTCTTGTGAAAATTGAACACTCCTCAATACTTTTTTTGGCCTTCCTTTTGCTCCTCTGGTTGATGTGGTTGGTTTATCTACTGCCAATATATCCAGGATGGTGTCTTCATTAAGCCAGTCCTCGTATTTGGAGTTGAAGTTCTGAATGGTTCGATTAGATTTCACCCATTTTGCCTTAATATTTGCATAGATCAGATAAAAATTAGTTTTTATAATTTCGCTTCTCTCAATATTTCCGTATAAGCTATCAAGTTCTTCTAAAGCAGCTTCCGTGAAAAACTTTGGTGTGGTTGACCTTCTAAACAGTTCAAATAATTTTAAATTTTTTACGCCATGGTTTCAATACTTGTTGCACCAACTTTCAGTCATAGACTAATGCAGGCATAATGCTCATTTTGCAATATATAGGCTTATGCTACCATGCCTAAAAATTTACCTGTTCCCTGCATACATATGGATTTAGGCTGAATTATGCAATTTTGCTTTTGTTCGTTTACTTTGTATGGCCTATTAACAGCTGTTGACAACTTATTTGACTCCCAGGCCCCCTTTACTTTCTCAAAAAGAGTTGTCATATATGTTATATTTTTAGCCCACGATACAGATGCTCGATACAGTCTTGACTGGATGATGGCAATTCCAAAATATGGACGAAATTGTCTGCAAAGAATTTCTTTGTCAGCCTAGCTTGGTGCTTCGGATCATTGTCCTGTTACAATTTCCAATAGCCAATTTTTTTTCAGCCCACGTCTGCGTGATATTCCTTAAAATTTCAACGTACTTCACGTACTTCAGTTGAGAAAGAGAACATTAGATAACGGGACTGCGGAACACGTAATCTTATTTATATCATTCTTGGGATTGCCCCAACACCATTCCAGGAAAATCACCCCCACACTATGCTTTACTATGCGAGAAACATAGCAAGGATTCAATTTTTGATTTATAGGTCGTCTAACATGTCACCGACCATCAGGACCAATACAATCTATTTTTGTTTCATCGCTCCAATGCACATTCTTCCATTGATTTGTAGTCCAATTCCAATGAGACTTTGCAAAGCTTATTCTTCGTTTTCTTTGAATCTTACTTGGAAGTGGGTTCTTTCGTGCTGCTCTGCCATGTAGCCCGGCTTCTATCAAACGGCGTGTAATGGTCCGCTTGGATATTTTAATATTTAAATGTACTAGAATATCACGTTGTATGTCTGTGGATGATAATTTTAGGTTGGCTTTGGATATTCGGTCGGTGTGCATTGACGTTTTTCTGGGTATCTTTTTTCGCGGAACATTGCTAATGGTGTCATATTTTCTAATATGCTGTAAGACGTCAAAAATTTATGAAAAAGTCCTCTTAATGCGAGATGGCACATGATTGGCCCATGTCGATTGCTTTCCTGAAAGACCCTTCCCACATAATACCTTGAATTTTGGATATGAAATTACATTTTCGGAGGAGTAAAATTGTAAAATTTTCAGCCCTACAACTACAGTGCTCAAATTATTAAATTTTACCTTTTTAAGCATAATAAATTGATGTTAAATATGTAAATAAACTTTTTTCCGGTTACTTGATTTAATTCTTGAGACGCAAACAAAAAAAAAAAAAAAACAAAAACAAAAACAAAAAAGGATATATTTTGTACTTGTTCCAGGCCGTAATAATGTATCGGAAAATCGGTTATGATGAAAGACCTATTCATGCGGAAGTTGAACATAATGATTTCTGTCAATTACAGTTAATGGCTGAAAATGTTGTACAACAACAGTAACAAATAATGGCTTTAAGTACAAAGCCATATAACAACCACATCAGGCAAGTAATGAGCAGATGGAAGAGAAAAAAAAAACAAAAATAAAAAATACAAAACATGAAATGCGCCAAAAGATGACAACAAAAATAAAAAGTTAACATTTAATTATGACAGTTTTGCCTTTTTGGATTTCTCAAAGAAGCTGTAATTGACATGGCCGGATGAAGGATGAAATTTTTGTTGTTGTTGTGGTTGTAGCTGCTGACAACAACATGGCTCATTTGACGTTTGTTACATAAACACACTCTTGTCGTAAGTTACTCGTTGAGGTTGGTTGTTCAATAAAACTTTTATTTCGAGTCTAACGGCAGGAAATGGAACTCGAAATTGTCTCGAAAAGCACATCATCAGTCATAAAAATAAAATGAAAAAAAAAAATAACTGAATAACATTGACAGTTTTAATGTCTCGATAATTAAACGAAGCATTGCACGTAGTCAGAGGGAGCCGCAGAATGTCAACGTGGCTTTGAGTTGCTGTGGCTAACTTCAAGTAACTTCAACCCCCAAAACCCGCTTTAGTAGAACTTGGATGCCTTTTCAAAAAGTAATGATTAATTGCGGTTTGAAATTACTTTGAGCCATAAGCTCATTATTCCAATGTCCTGCTTGCACAGTAACATCAGCAGTTCTACATCCATCTGGCGGAAGTTGATGCGGCAGCTACTTAAAACGTCATGATAAATGAGCTTAAAGGTGTTGAGCCAACGTCGTAGGTGGTGCTGTATACGCCGCTATTTATTCATTGTAATTTTTGCCCCCCCCTTCCCCCACAACCCCCACCCATCACGCATTCAAAAGCATCTCATTGCTTATGGCTCTATATGTCATGCGTTTTTGAAACTCCAAACAACGGGCCACTTGATTATCCTGACCGTCTTGATAGACTGTCAAATCATTCAAACGCCCCATGCTCCCTGTTGCCACCCACTCGTTTGCCTAATGAATAATTTTTTCCGCCATGTTGAGCTGTCATTTGTTATGTCCTTCTTCGTTAGTCTGTCCGTTCGTTTGTTAGTTCGTTTGGCTTTGTGTCACGTTTTGCTTGGTTTCTTTGTTTGTTGTACTGAATTCCACCAAATATTTAATGCTTGAAAAGTGTTGCTTTTGTCATTCATGGTTGTTGCCATCTTAGCGCTTCAGTCATTGAATCGCTAGCCAAAGTTAAGGGGTTGGCGCTGTTCGCTTCTTTTTCGATTCTAATTAGTTTCCTTTTCGCTCAATGTTTTCTTGTGTTTTTCTTTCTATTTGTTTAATTTGGTGGGATTCCCTTTGCATTCAGTCACTCATTCATTCATTCATTCATTCGTTTATTCATTCTGCTGGCTAATTTAATCCACTGTTGTCTGGTTTGTTCATAGTATCCGCTATGATGAAGTGGAAATTAAGTTTTTTGTCTCCGACTGATTGACATTTATGTTAAGTGACAGAAATTATTATTCAAATAACTGTCTTTCAGGATGACTGCGGCTATGGGTCTGGTGGGAGTTGTTAAGGAAATCAGAAATGGTTTTGACTTTTTTATGTCTGAAGCATACATGCGGGGTAAGCGACACTTCGTGTTTTTAAGATAAACACGAAAGAGTAAATGAGACAAATACTGTTGCTGTGATCGACACTGGTCTATAGGCATTATTATTGAAGTTGGTTGTCATATATGCAGTTCTTTCTTAACTTTTATAATAATTTTTACGAATACCAGTGGAAAAAATGTTAAAATAGCCTTTCAAGTTTACGATGCCTTATATCATTGATTCACTACATAACCTTTCCACACCTTTGATCTCTACTCAAATGCTTGGCTAGGCGTACTACACGAATACTGTGGCGGCAGAGTAGAATTTAATATTTGTCCTTTATGATTAAAAGAGACAAACATTTTTCGTTTTTATGTAATCTCCGCTGAGAGAAAAAAAATCAAGCATTTGGCTCCTGGAATTTACGACCGATGAACTTACGCCCGAAAAAAATGGAAAAAACCCGATATTCTCTATACAAAATTAATTAATTACAAAATCAAAATTAATTATTAATTAATTAATTAATTAATTCCTACGAAAAAAATGCCCGAAATTACAGGGGATTGTATCATGTTTTCGGGTGGTGTGCCAAAAATGTTTGGTCTTTTTTCCAAATATTTGAAATGGCAGAAAGACCAGAAAAAAAACTTGGAATTTAGACAAAAAAAAAAAAAAAATTAAATTAAATTAAAACAGTTTATCTCCTGGGAACAATGCGAAAAACTGTTTTGCATTTTTTTTTTTGTTTTGGTGAATTTTTGTTTTTGTTTTTGGGCAATTTTTACAAAAATTTTTGGAATCTTTCTCGTTTTTGTTGGGTGAAATTTCGTTTATTTCGAGTCCATTAATTAACAACACAAATCTGTTGTTTAATATTTTGATAATCTTTGAACCTGGATCACAGAAATTTCACCCGAAAAATGTGGAAATAAAGCCCGAAACACTGCTGTAAATTTCGGGCGTAATTTCCATTCTTTTTCAGGCTTAATTTCCAAACCATTCGAGCATAGTTTTCTTATTTCAGGCTAAATTGCCATTTCAAATTTGGGCGGTTTTTCCAAAATTCATTGCTATGGAAAATCGGGCTTTTTTGCCAATTTTTTTTTTCGGGCGTAAGTGCTGGGTGCCAAGCATTCTATGCTTGAATCAAGCAAATAGACTATCAGCCCTATTCTGAATAAAATTTCGCCCGGAATAAAAAAAAAATAAGGAATTTTCTTATTTTTAGCAATGTTCACTGAACTTTTGAAAAATTTGAACACAAATATTTGCATTCATCGCCAATTTTTAAGATTACCAGACAAAAAAAAAATCTTTAAAAGATACCGTTTAAAAAATGAAAATTCCCTTTTTCAATTCAGGGCGAAATTTTACACAGAATAAGGCTGTATAAGTTTACACTCAAGCGTTAATTTCTCAACTCAATCATTATTTTGATAGAATTGAGCAAATTTAAAACACTTGATATTAAGAAAAAAACAAAGAGTTGGCTGTGTCATGGACACACCCGTAAGTTTTGACGTGACGGTGTTTCTTAATTTTAATCCATGACCAAATTCTTGATTTAATCAAATAACCCGAATCCTTTTCCTAGTTTGAAAAGGTGTTACTTAGGTGTTTCTTAATTTTTGTCCTAATCCATATCCTAATTCATCTCATAGTCCTTTTCCGGTTTCATAGTAAGATAACGTTGTATTATTCTTTTGTTTGTGAGCAATGTTGGTTGCCACGAAAAAATTTTGATGTTGATTTTGATTTTGATGTAGATGTTGATGTCGATGTCGATGTTGATGTTGTTGTTAATGTTGATGTTGCTGTTGATGTTGATGTTGATGTTGATGTTGATGTTGATGTTGATGTTGATGTTGATGTTGATGTTGATGTTGATGTTGATGTTGATGTTGATGTTGATGTTGATGTTGATGTTGATGTTGATGTTGATGTTGATGTTGATGTTGATGTTGATGTTGATGTTGATGTTGATGTTGATGGTGATGTTGATGTTGATGTTGATGTTGATGTTGATGTTGATGTTGATGTTGATGTTGATGTTGATGTTGATGTTGATGTTGATGTTGATGTTCAAGATGATGTTCAAGTTGATGTTGATGTTGATGTTGATGTTGATGTTGATGTTGATGTTGATGTTGATGTTGATGTTGATGTTGATGTTGATGTTGATGTTGATGTCGATGTTGATGTTGATGTTGATGTTGATGTTGATGTTGATGTTGATGTTGATGTTGATGTTGATGTTGATGTTGATGTTGATGTTGATGTTGATGTTGATGTTGATGTTGATGTTGATGTTGATGTTGATGTTGATGTTGATGTTGATGTTGATGTTGATGTTGATGTTGATGTTGATGTTGATGTTGATGTTGATGTTGATGTTGATGTTGATGTTGATGTTGATGTTGATGTTGATGTTGATGTTGATGTTGATGTTGATGTTGATGTTGATGTTGATGTTGATGTTGATGTTGATGTTGATGTTGATGTTGATGTTGATGTTGATGTTGATGTTGATGTTGATGTTGATGTTGATGTTGATGTTGATGTTGATGTTGATGTTGATGTTGATGTTGATGTTGATGTTGATGTTGATGTCGATGTTGATATTGATGTTGATGTTGATGTTGTTCTTGTTGCTGTTGTTGTTGTGCTTTTCCTTAGTGCATTTACTTTGCCTTAGCTGCATGCAATTAATCCAGTCAAAAAGATGCATATGGGCTTGTCCAGAAAATGGTCAACCAGAGGTAAAAAAATAAATTTACTTATTTCTTAAAGTTTTGGTTGCAAAAAAAAAAAAAGCTTAATATCTCTTTAATCGAATACTAGAGCTTACTTTGGTTATATTCTCTTGAGTGTAGTAAAAATGCCAGATTTATTGTCAATTGAAGTAATTTTGTTTTTTTTCAATTTTTTTACTCATATTTGTGATGATAGGTTATGCTCTTTTATGCTCTTTTATGCTGAGAGCAGCAACAACTGCCAATTCGAAATATTTCAAAGTCAATGCAAGGTATATTAAGGAAGGTAGAGTTAGTAGTTGAAATTCGCTCTTGTGGTTTTTATGTTTCTTAATACGACCTTAATTATGAACGACACGCGTTGCTTGACTTTTTATAACTGAGCTTTATTGTATGTTACATCGAGTTACTGACTTAGTACTAACTACTAGTGTTGATTAAGAACATAATGACTTAATACTAATTACTAGTGTTGAGTAATAACATACATAACATTCCTCCAAATGTTATTGGTTGAAACTTACTCTACGTTATTAATACATTTTTTTTTTTTCCTTGTTCTTTTAGTTCTTTCTTTTTACTTCTAGTCAATACATGATAATTTTCAATTTTATTACGTTTCATTGGCCTATTTTCATTTTCATTCTCTGTACTATACGCTCTTGTGCGTTTTTGCGATACCAATCTTTCTTGGCTGTTTGAATCTCTAGTTTGTACCGATCTTTGTAACATATTATATGGACTAAACTTTTCTAATTTGACATAGTGTTTTTTTAATTGATTTATATGCGCTTGTCTTGTTATTCCATTTAATTTAATAACATATCTTAACCTACTTAATTTTTGTACAATTATTCCACTTATCCATTTACAATAATTATTAAATACATTTCTATATAATATAGTTTCTCCAATCTTAAACTCTTTTGCTTCATTTAAAGGTTGATTTGATCTTTTGATGTTTATATTCTTGTTTTTGTTTAAATTTTCTTTCTTCAGTTTTTCAATATTACTTTCAGTTTTTGTTTTAAAATCATTTGCATTTTTACCATTCATTTTTTTTTCTACATTTCTCTTTTTAAGTTTCAAGTCCTCTAGAACTGTTCTTGGCTTAAAACTAAAAATAAGTTCAGCCGGTGTTTTATTCGTAGTCGAACATGGAGATGTGCGATAACCCAGTAAGAAGTTGTCAATAAAACATTGCCATGATTTCCCTTGCATTTTTTTGTCTAACATCATCTTTTTCAATGTATGTTTAAATGTTTGGACCGCTCGTTCTGCGCTTCCATTCGACTGTGGATGATAAGGTGGTGATTTAGTGCATTTTATACTATTTGTTCTACAAAATTCTGTAAACTCAAAAGATGAAAATGGTGGACCATTATCAGACTAACTCTGTGGGTAACCCAAAAATACTAAAAAATTTTCTTAATTTTTCGCAAACACTTCTTGCTGTTGTTGCCTTCATTTCAACAGCTTCTATCCACTTTGAATATGTATCGAATACTATTAACACTTCAATATTTTGAAATTTGCAAAAATCTATATGTATCCTTTCAAAAGGATATGAGGTTTCGGCCCACGGTGCTGAAATGGTTGCATGCTTGTTCTGTGTTAGCTGACAACATTCGCAATTAGATATGAACAGTTCAATATCGTTATCAATGTTTGGCCACCAAACAAACGACCTGGCTAAAAATTTCATGCGAACGACTCCTAAATGGCACATCCCATGGAGCTCCCCTAACACCCCTTTTCTTAATGCCTGAGGAACTATTAATCGTTCACCATAAAATATGCACCCACTCTCCGTGGCTATCGAATTTCTTTTCAAATAATACGGTTTAAAATTAGCTATATTATTAGAACCCTGAGGCCACCCTTTTTCTGAAAATTTCTTTACCTCTAGTAAGACTTTATCAAGTTTCAGATTTCTCCGCACATTTTCTAAATCTATTGGCAACTCATTTGAAGCGTTACAAAAATTAATAATATCTTCCTCAATATTCGTCGCTTCCGGCATTGGAAGCCTTGAAAGTGCATCTGCATTTCTCATATCATGAGCCCTTTTATATTTTATTTCATAGTCATACAAAGACAAAATAATGGACCACCTTTGTAGTCTATTTGCTGCTACAATCGAAATATCTTTTCTTGGATTAAATATTTCGCGTAGTGGTTGATGGTCACTATGTATTGAAAATTTGTGTCCATATATATATTTGTGAAATCGTTGCACTGCAAAAACTATGGCCAGAGCCTCTCGATGTAGTTGAGAATAGTTTTTCTCTGCTGCACTTAATGTAGAAGACACAAACATTACCGGCCTTTCAACCCCGTTGACTACATGTGACATTACTCCACCTACCCCGTATGGGCTTGCGTCTGCTGATATTATAATTGGCAGATCTGGATTATAGGGCGTAAGTACATTTATATCTAATACTATTTGTTTTGCTTTTTCAAACGCCGCTTCCTGTTTTTGACCCCATTTAAATTCTGTGTTATTTTTCGTTAAATCATATAATACTCTTAGTTGAGACGATAAGTTTGGAATGCAGTTATTATAAAAATTAATCATACCTAAAAAAGATTTGACTTGTGATTTATTTTGTGGTCTTGGGCATTTCTGCACAGCTTCAACTTTCCCTGGGCTCGGCTTAATTCCTTTTTCGTCAATGAGATATCCTAAATATTCGATCCTGCTCTCAAAGAACAAGCACTTCTCCAGATTAATTTTTACATTATATGCAAGCAATCTATCCAGCACTTGCTTCAATGCTGTTTTACACTCCGTTACGTCTCTTCCGCCTATAAGAATGTCATCGAAATAAATATGCTTGTTGTTGATACCTTTCAAAATTTCTTCGATCACTGAGGTAAATATTTGTGGTGCCGTTTTAAGACCATACACCAAACGAGTGAATTGATAGAGCCCCCTATGCGTGTTTACTGTAAGAAATGCTTGTGACCTTTCGGACACTGCCACCTGAAGATAAGCTCCAGTCAGATCAAGTTTGCAAAATATTTTCCACCCTGCTAGCCCCGCTAATATGTCATCAATACGTGGTATCACAGTATGATCCATTTGAACAAACCTATTCACTGTTCGCTTAAAATTAACACACAAGCGTAAATTACCATTCGGCTTCGCGACAATAACCATTGGACTTGCCCACCGACTACGCTTAACTGGGACTAACACGCCTTCCATACATAATTTGTCTAGTTCCTCCTCTACTTTTTCCCGCAACCCATATGGCACCGCGTAACTTTTTGTAAAAATCGGATATGCTTCATCGATAAGATCTATTTCAGCCGTAAAATTTTTGATAACAGATTTATTTTCTTTTGAAAATAAATCTTTATACTGACACAAAAAACTACTCAAACCATTATTTTGTTCTGTTATGCTTCTCACATACGAAGTTGAGAAAAAATTTCTCCAATCTGGATATAGCACATCCAACCAAGTTCGACCCACTAGAGGATGAAACTTTTTTTCGGATTCTACAACGTACATATCTAGCATATGCGTTTTATTTTTAAACTCTACATTTACTTGAATTTTTCCCAATATTTTAATTTGATCACCATTCAACACTTTAAATATTTTGGTAGACTTAATAATTTCTTTATGATAAAAATATTTCTCATAATCTACTTTATGACACAAGGAGTCACATGCCCCCGTATCATATTCGCATTTTAAATAATAATCCTCTACTTTTAAAAACATTAATAAACTCTTATACGCTTCAATATGATTTATATATATTTCCTCTTCTATAGAACTCTCATACTCTTCACTCTCTTTTTCAACTTTACAATTTTTTATAGACTTAACAGCATGATTTTGATTGTAATTTTTCTTGTTATTTAAAAACCAACAGTCCCTCATGATATGCCCTCTTTTTTTACAATGATAACAGGTTAAGATTTTGTTTCTTTGATCCTCTCCTCTCCAATTTTTGCTCTTCTTGGTTTCTTTTCTCTGTCGGCTTCCGCTTCTTTCTCTTCCCTGCTGCAGCAATGCTCCACGACTCGAAACTGCTAGCACTTCGCCTCCCCTCATTGCTCTCATATTTTCTGATGTCATTTCAATTGCCAGCGCTATGTTAGTAGCTTTTTCGAATGATTCTAAGTCAGGCTCACTAAGCAAGCGATTTTGAACTCTCTCCGACTGAACCCCACACACAAAACGGATAAGTAGAGCTTTATCCAAGAACGCGCCAAAATCGCATGACTGGGCCATCTGCTTGAGCTCAATTATATATTCTGAAAGTGGTTCTCCCAGCTTTTGGTCCCGTTTGTTGAATTGGAAGCACTCGGCAACAATATTTCTTTTCGGCGCAAAATGTGCCGCTAATTTCGCTATCAGCTCTTCATATTTAAAATCGCTTTCGGTTTTTGGCGCAATTATAGAGTTTAGTATTTTGTATAATTCTGCTCCTCCAAAACTTATAAAAAACGACATCTTTTCGTTATCTTCTTTAATATTATTTAGGCGAAAAATATGTTCAAGCCTTTTAATATATAAGTTGAAGTCTTCCCCGATCATATAACACTCTATAACACCCATCACTTGTTTTGCCATCTTAATATAATTATTGTTTATTTTTTTTTTCTTTTTTTTTTTTTTCTATCTTTAACATGTATAACTAATGTTTATACTTTGTTCTTTCTCATGTTATTTTTTTTTTTTTTTTTTTTTTACTTTTTTTTTTTTTTTGTAATTTGTTTTTAACCTCGTCGCCACTTTTATGTTTCTTAATACGACCTTAATTATGAACGACACGCGTTGCTTGACTTTTTATAACTGAGCTTTATTGTATGTTACATCGAGTTACTGACTTAGTACTAACTACTAGTGTTGATTAAGAACATAATGACTTAATACTAATTACTAGTGTTGAGTAATAACATACATAACAGTGGTGAGTACAGCACCTGTCAAAATCGGCTATTGAACGAATAAAAGCAAAGCAAATAACAAAATTTTCCAATTGTGACTTGTGTTGTTGATGGAAATTATTATTATTTAAACGATTTAATGCACACAAGTTATGCAATTGTATGCAAATGTAAGAAGCCTTTTCAAAAAGAAAATGGCTCGTCTTTTAGTGTGCCTCATAATGAAGCAAGACGCAATCGCTGGAACGTTGCTTTTTCCACAACATTTTCCCAATCAGCGCGGTCCTGTGAAAAGCATTTTTATAAAACGGATTTTATAAATCCTCCGGGGAATAATTGCGGTCCACTCCGGTTGCAACTAGGAGCAGTGCCTTCCTTGTGTTATTTTACCTTCACGATAAATACTAAAAATAAAAATTCAGCACGCACAAAAATGAAAACTATGAATTTTAACACATTTGACAGTTGTCTATTCACTGTTTTTTTTTATGCTCTTCTTATGTTTGACAGCTACTGTACCCACCACTCCGAGACGAGACTACCTTGTTGAATATACCTTGAGTCAATGCATGAAAAAATTTAATTTTTTAATGTAGATATATTTCTAAATTTTTAAAAGCATTCATGTGAATTTTCAATTAGAGGGAACAAATAAAATTGCTAACTGTGACTTAAAAAAATTATTTTTTAAATGATATAGGATTTTCTTTAAAACTTATTTAATTTGCAATTATTTGTTCTCTTAAACTTCTGAGGTCGGTTAAACCGACCATTTCGCAGAATTAATCTAAACTTCAGTGTTAGTCTCACAAGAACTTCCTTTTTTTGTAACGTCCGAACGCACGACAAAAATAACAAATTTGGGGTAAAATGCGGTAAGATGCTTGATGTTATAATAATTATAAATACTACTTATAGGGAGCTATTTAACCAAATTCAGTTTAGTTGGAAAACTGTGTATAAAATTGGCGAAATACATAAAAAAATGTATCCGAATGTAACGTCCGATCGCTAGGACTTACCCATATACGTCAGATTAGGCGGTTCCCTGAGGGGCCTCATGACGCCGTCAATTTTTTTTTTGTTATTTTTATCATGTGCCCGAAGTCCTAAGCTTCATTTTCGTTCCTTAAAATTTACTGTTACGCCAGTGGTCACAGAGTCAAAATTGCATGCAACGGTTTTTCATTGGTGTAGCATTTTTACTGCATTATGTGGTTGCCACCCTGCAACCATGGCAACACGATTTTTTTTTGTAATTTAGTTGTGAGGCGTAATAACACATCTATGCTACAGTAAAACCAAATTTACCGCAGCATGTCTCCTGAGTGAGTAATAATTCCATGCAACGATACTACATTTCTGTTACATAAGCTGCTATATTCATGACCTGGTGACGTCAGAAAATTCTTTTTTTTATTTTTGTCGTAAGGCCAAGTATAAATTCTTAATTTTTTTTGTACTCACAGAGTAAAAAATCAATGCAACGCCACTACTGAATGTTTCAGTGTCAATATTTAAGGGGATCTCTCAAATATTGAAGTTTACAGAAAAATGCAGCTGAAGGCCATCGAATGAAGTAGAGGTTGGTAGAGACGTTTTAGAAATGTTGATTTTAATACCGATGACAAAGACCGGGAAGGACGACGAGAAAAGTTTGATGATGGAGGCTGTATTGGATGAAGACTGACGCCAAATGCAAGAAGAACTCGCAAAAGCATTGGGAGTGACTCAAAAAAACATATTTGTTCGCTTAAAAGCCATGGGAATGATCGAAAATATAACATAAGATATTGGGTGCCGTATGAATTGAAGCCGAGAGACGTCGAACGCCGTTTTTTCACTTGTAAACACTTGCTCCAACGGCAGAAAAGAAAGGGATTTTTGCATCGTATTGTGGCTGGTAATAAAAAATGGGTTCATTACGATAACCCCCCGAGCAAAAAATCAATTGGGAGTGTGTATCAATTGTGTACTATAAGCTGCTATAACTGGGCGAAATAATCACAGAGCAACTCTACGGAACGCAATTGATACCTTTGAGCAAAGCATTGAAGCTAAAACGGCTAGAATACGAGCAAAGGTACGACAAGGTAATTTTGCAACATGACAACATACCTTGAAACGCTGAAATTGCAAGTCCTACTCTGCCGTCATAAGGAAGAGTGCGGCGTCTATATATTTCAATATTCTGATATCAACGACTTACAGTAATTTATCAAAAATTCACTGACTAGAGTTTGGATGGTTATAATATTATATAGTAATATCCAGTTTTTTTTCAACATTAATGATATTTTACCGATTTTATTAAGAATGCATAAACTGTGGAACAGACAGTGTAGATGCCACTTTTTTGCCTGCATTTTTTGCTTTAATTTGTGAAGATATGACACTTCAAGTTAAAATATTTACTAATTGATAAAAAAATTCGTAATTTTTATTTTATTTTCTTGAAGATAAAAGCAATATGATAAAAGCAATAAAACTGATTTTGATTTTCATGCTAGATGCCGCACTCTTCCTTATGACGGCAGTACTCCACTCGCTGTATAGCCCAGACGTTACCCCTTTCGACTACTATTTATTTTCGTCGTTGACGCATGCCCTTGAGGATCAGCACTTTCGCTCTTTTGAAGAACTCTAAAATTGGATCGATTCATGGATCGCATCAAAAGACGCATCATTTTTTTCGACATGGTGAAAACGTAGTGACTAGCGATGGAGAATACTTTGAAAAAAGAATTTGTAACAAATTTTTCACAATAAAAAAAAATATTTTCTTAATTAAACTCTCGTTTCAACCTCTAGAATCAAGTATTCTTGTTTCATTTACTTACTCAATTTTAGAAAAAATTGCTCATTATTAATTCTTTTTTTTAATTTTATTTTTGAGCAAATGAGGCTTAATTTTAAATTTTCTTAGATCAAGCATAATATTTGCTTAATATAAGAATATTATTTCTCTCCATGTGGAACTTTCAAACTTCATCTCGCAAAGTTAAGTGGTGCCGAGGCGCAAGGCAGTACTCGACACAATACCTGACTTTACTCTATTATCAGTGTTGCCAGGAAAAAAAATTTCGCATCGTAACTTCTACTTTCAGCCCGTCGGATTTTCGTCGCGTTTGTCGGAAGGAAGACAAATAAAGTGCAATATAGATGTATGATCCACATTTCAGGTTTATTTATTCAAATAAACTACTTTTTTTTACATAATCTATTTCAAATTTAATCTATTAAGCAATGTAATACTACCTACAAACATACAAAATTAGAGAATTTGCTCTGCAGAATTTGAGCTAGAAAGACCACAACTTATACTTAACAGAATAGTAGAAATTATTAAACTCGTGCATTTATTTTCCAACAATAATTAACTAGCTTTTTTGTCTTTTTTAATCAGAAATATATTCATATCCAAATATAAGATGTATTTTCATCCACGACGCAGTTTAGCACAAACATCACAGTAAATAATTCAAACACAAAAAAAAGTTTTGAAAGCAATGCAGTGAAAGTAATTGTCATTCCTTAGTATGTTAACATTCGTGATAAGAAGTGCTGCCAATGATTTTTAAATAAAAATAATGCTTCAAAGTTGCGACCATTATTTTATTTTAAATTTTTTTCATTTCGTATACATAAAGAAATATATGTGAAATCGGACGTCGGATCTATTTTTCCTGAAAACGTAACATTCTGAGGAATTTTGGCCAAATATCGGATCATCGTATTCAAGGCTAAAAATCGTAACAAATCCGATATATCGGACCATCTGGCAACACTGTCTATTATAATTATTATGATTGTTCTCCTTGAACCTAAGAGGGTTTGAAATCTAAAAAGCTCTCATTGTCAACGGGGTGACTCCTACCATTTCCAATTAATTACAATCTGGTTCCGAATGTGAGAACAGATAAAAATGTTGTGTTTCTAAGAAATCAATATCCCATATGGTCTAGTGGCTAGGATATCTGGCTTTCACCCAGAAGGCCCGGGTTCGATTCCCGGTATGGGAATACATTTTTTTTTATATTTTCTCTCCCATTCTCGTCAGACAGAATAAAAAATCATTGCAATGTAAAAAAAACTCCACCAGCTTGATACCGTAAAACGACATCTGTGAATCACAGCAACTGTCATACAATATGTCAGACATAGCATAGACATTGTTTATTTGCTCTGCATATAAAAACAGACAAGGAGACTGTGAAAAAATACATGCGGGTGAACATTTGATTTTTGACAGCATTTTCAAACCTTCATTTCTTTTAGACAATAGGGTGGGTGTGCTTTTTTTTTTAATGTGGGCACATACACGTTAGTGTTAATGAATTTTTAATGTATTCAAATTGCTTTCACTCTTTGGACAAGCATTTTCTTTTTGCATGCGACGTAATATTTTCAGATATTTTTGTTTTTCTTTTTTTTCAACACTTTCCAATCACTGTTGCCACAACTTCAGTGTTGGCAGCATTGCCAACAGTTTGCAAATATTTACATACACACACAAAATTGTGTAAAACTTCCATTTGTGTTTTGCTGTCATGTAGTATTTGTACTCAATTAAGACCTGTTTAAATATTGACTTAAAATTTTAACTCAACTCTACTGGCCAAAAACCAAAAATGCATGATATGGCGCATTTCTACTAGCAACATCTACTACTTTATTGCTGCTTGATATACTTACAAACATACATATATCGCCGTACACAAACATATCAATCATGGAAACTTTGCTGTACAAATACAAATACAAATACAAATAAAGCAAACCGCATTTATTAACAGCCCGCACATGTTGAGGAGCTGATAATTTTTACCTTTCCGCTGTTGGTACAATATCGGCAATAAATATGGCCGCATGTCTATTTCCGGCTGGGTGCAAGTCTGTCCATCTTTAGGGAAAACAAAATATACGAGTACATATAGAACGTCATGTTAGATAGGGCCAAATGGGCTGGCTGACTGACCGGCCTGGCAGTCTCACGTGGAAAAACTGATGCACAGACAGGCAGATAAGACAGACAAATAGCCAGCCAGACAGTCAGACTGTCAGATAGACAAACAACCAGCAGTCAGGCATACATACATAGGTGCATAGCCAACTAGATGCACATACCTACAAATAGACAGTCAAAAAATCAGACAGTCCAACATACATCTAGACAAGTAGTCAAACAGTTCATTGGTCACCCGTATATGTCTGGGCTTTGGTTTTAATCAATTGCATGTCATAGCTTTTTACAACCCAACCCTTCACAAACCGCCCACATACTACGTACACATCTGTGTACAACTCAATAATTGTGTGTCCCTCTTGCTGAGTATTCCCTCTGCTGAATATTCAAAATACATGGAATTTCCTGCTGCTATGTTGGCAATTATCAAAATGTTGTTGTTTGTCTTTTGAATTTGACAAATATGTATTTTCAATGAATGTTTGTTTTACTAATTTTTACACTGTCGTTCGCATTTAAATAACATTAAATCTGACATCATGGCATATATATTGCAACTTTCTGCTGTAGCAGCACGATATTGAATATTGAATATTTTCTGCCTGGCATGTCTGCCTTTGATATGCTAATCGTCAACTTCTCGCTGCTCTGCACTTTAGTACAGTCAATATTTGCATATTTGTAGCCGCCACTCCTACATATATAACTAAAATGCAGCTGAAACCACGAACTTGATATGTGGTCATGTTGGATCAATCACTGGAAAATTGGATTTTTTTTTAACAGGGCTTATTTGAATTCGTTTAGAAAAGACAAGGACAATAGTGTTTGGCATAGTGCAATAACTGTTTGGGGCGTTCAAGTCTAATGTATCAAGTTGTAATAACAAAACTATATTGCGAGGGCAATTTGACAAGTCAGTGACTTTCTTAATAAAAAGTACTTCTTCAGTCTTAAAGTTCAAGTCTTAACTTATGCATCGCATACTGTGGGTTCCAAACCACGGCCGCATACTCACGTCAAGATCGAACCAAACTAGTATACAACGATTTCCAAGTATAAGGATCCGTAAAGTATAAACCATTTCGACGAACAAAAGCCAGTATAGCATATGCCTTTGGAATAATGTAGTCCAAATGTGGGACGAACGAAAACTTAACATCAAAGACAACTCCAAGGTTCTTGAATTGATTAACAGATGACAGCCTAGAAGTGGCAATATGGTACGATGACAGGCAAACATTGGCAGATCTCGAGTAAGACATGAAAACACATTTCTCTATTTTCAAAAAGAGACAATTCTTAGAACACCAACCATACAATTTATCAATTTCACTTTGAAGAAATTCACAATCCGACTCGTTTTTGACTTTAAGGAAAATCTTAAGGTCATCTGCATATAATAAACAATTACTGCGCGGAAAAAGATAAGTTATATCGTTAATGAACAGAAAAAAGAGAAGCAGGCCCAAAATGCTACCTTGAGGAACTCCAGACGTAGCCACATATGGGAAGGGTTTTACGTTATCAAAGGCAACAATGCACTGCCTATTGGATAAGTAGAAACTTATCCAGTTAAGGAAACTTTAATGAAACCCATCCTCTGCAGTTTTTTAACCAAGAGGAAGTGGAAGACCTTGTTAAAGGCTTTCGAAAAGTCCGTGTAAACGATGTCAACCTGATAACCTTTCGAAACGAATATAAGCAATATTCAGAGAAAATTACCAAATTTAAAATCATTGACCGACCGGGCATAAAACCATGCTGATAAGGAGAAATAACGTTCTTTAGAGCAAAAAACAATAAGACCTTAACAATCGATTCAAACAATTACGAAACAGTAGAAATCTTTGAAATCGGTCTAAAATTTTTGACATTATTTTTTGAACCCGATTTATGTATAGGTGTTACATAAGCAATTTTCCAGCCGTCTATAAAAATTCACGAGCTAATCGACTTATTAAAAATAAGCATAAAGGCATAGAGCACAGTATGTCAAACGAAAGAAACAAAGGAAAGAACAAATACCATCTAAATCTAATTTGTGTGACGATTTAAGACTTATAATGCCATCAACAACATCCTCTTCTGTTAGAGGGAGAAATTCAAAATCTATCTGAGATACCACAGTATCTTGTACCTAAAAATCTACAGAACTGACAGGCTCACAGCTTGAGAGAAAAAAATTTGCAAAAGATTAGCTGTAGAACTAACATTATTTGAAGTGCTGTGTATAATATTCGCTGGTGATCGTCTAACTCTTTTCAAGGTAAACGATGTGAATGACAATTTGGATGACCTTGATGGCTGACCAACAATCTGATCTATTTAGGCTTCTTTAGTGGACTTTAACCCGGAGCAGTCTACTGTTAGAAGAAACAGTAATTTCTTGGTCTATGGTGTGTAGTGATGTATCCATGTTTCGTCTAAGGTTATAAAATGTCATAAAAACTCCTTGGGATTGTAGTTGAATAGCGACGAACACTTTGAAGTAGTGACACGGCTGCGCTTATGGATGAGTGTGAGTAATCGCAGGACTCATCACACGGCTAGCTTTTTATGTTCAAATATTAATGTAAAATGTGATGTTACCGCTCAGATGAAACATCTACAGCCTCAGCCACCTCACGTACTTTCAATCTCCGATCGTTCATTATCATTCCATGAATCGATGATTTCTGGCGTGACGACCTCTTTTGGGCGACCTTAACTTTCAGCGCTACTTGTGTTGGTACGGCCACCATAGAATTCAGCAAAAAACTTTGTAAGCATTGAAATTGATGGTGCAGAGTCACCAGAGTATTTATCCAAAAATGATAGAAATAAGATTACGCGTACCGCAAATGAGAGAGTGAGAGCATGACGTCATCCAGCGCCATTTTCAGACTTTAGAATAAATTTTCTTTGGGGCCAATGCCTAAATTTTTTTTTTTTATTTTTTTAGTAATTATATGAACCTCGTAATCCTATTGGTGCAATAAAATTTTGTCGGTCTCGAATGGTTTAGGAGATACAGTTCCGTGCACATAATTAAGAACGATTTCATCGTATTCATTTTTGACCTGAATTGCAATTTAATTTAAACTAAACCTAACTCTTACTCTTACCACAATGTACCCAAGAGACGAAGTTTGAGGAAATATTATTTTGTTGTTGTCTAATGCACAAACAAATTCTCAGGAGATTTTTTTGCTAACATGTTGCTAATTTGAAGCGTGCACATAATTAAGAACGATCAGTATATTCAGTTGATAAGGTCATTTCAGTTGATTTAAATGTACTGTACGGCTATTAAAACATTGTAAACATTCAATTGATTTCAATAAAAGTTAAAAATAAAAAAAAAAAATTTGGGAAAAAAGAAGTCATGTGACCCTCTGACTCGCGAGTTGGTTGTAAAACTGTTTAATGAAAAAAAAGTCGTATAGTGAAATCGCCAATATTATAAAATGTTCAAAAACGATGGTTTTTAATGCTATTCGACATTTTCAAAAATATTCAACTCCAAAGAAGGTGCCCCGAAAGCGTAAGCAACGTAAAACGACTAAAATGGAAGATAAACTGATTATTCGTGAGTCAAAAAACTTTCCGCACAAACCAGCTAAACAGATTTTAGTAGCTGTTTTTGGTGAAAATGCATCTGGACCTTCCGTGGATACAGTTAAACGTCGTTTGAGAGGAGCTGGTTTATTTGGACGTGTTTGCAGGAAGACCCCTTTAATGTCCAAGCAGAATCGTAAAAAAGGAATTAATTTTGCTAGAAAATATGGGCACTGGACTGTTCAAGAGTGGAAAAAAGTATTATTTTATGATGAAACGAAGATTAATTGAGTCTGGTCAGATAGCAGATCATATGTTAGACGCCCCGTACAAATGAGTTTAGCCCAAGGTACACACTCCCAACACTTAAGCACGGCGGAGGTAACATAATGGTATGGAGCGGTATGTCATGGCGCGGCGTTGGTCCACTAGCAAAAATTGAGGGTCATATGTACAAGTTCCAATACACAGACATCTTGCAGAACAATTTGATACCATAGCAGATGAAAACTTACCCGTGTGTTGGATACTACAACAAGATAATGACCCAAAACATACTGCTGGTCATACGAAGAAGTGGTTAACAGACAATTAAGTAACAGTATTGGATTGGCCATCGTGTAGTCCGGATCCCAATCTGATTGAGAACCTCTGGCAAGTGGTGAAGGAGAGAGTTGGTGCTCTAAAAATATCAAATTTCACACAACTTTATGCTGAAGTACAAAAGGCCTGGACAAGCATTCCCAAGCGAGTATGTGAAGATCTAGTGGGCTCAATGCCTCGGCGATGTACAGCGGTTCTTAAAAGCAATGGATATCCAACCAAATATTAAGTAAATAAAACTGAAATAAAATATTGTACAGCAAAAAATCAAGTTCTTGTATATCGTTCTTAATTATGTGCACGTTTAATTCCTTTCTGATATTGTAAAAAGATGCCCTACTTCTTAACAGGTAAGCTACCGATAAAGATTTTACAAAGCATGTAATAAGGGATTCTTCAACATTCGAATGGGTAAGGATTTGCTTGAATTTTTTACTTGTATTATACAAAAAGTTAATAGAAAAAGAAACAAAGCAATCGTTCTTAATTGTGTGCACGGAACTGTAAATATTGTGAAAGTGTAAAAAATTTATATTTTTCGTATACGATATTATCCATATTTTTATACATTTTAACCCGGAGAAGTCTACTGTTATGACTGTTTCTTTACATGTCATTGGAAAAAAGCAGTTCAATTTAGCTGACTTTGAATTGCTTCAAAAGGCCTCTTTGGGACGCTTTGGGCCACTGATGTTAACGGCACAGTAATTACTGTTTTCTACAGTAATTTGACTGCTCAGACAGTACGACAGTAATTTCTTTAAATATCAAGTAATTTCAATGGCCGAACAGAAATATAAAGTTTTTTTAGAAAAATTTGCTAAAATCACATTTGTAATATCTCTGTTCTTCTCATAATTTTGCCATCCCTGGAATTTATTGCAAAATGGAACGTTGCCTTGATAACTATACAAATTATAGCTTACCCATGGTTAGCACCAACAACCGTACAATTCCAAAGAAACCATTTTGCGCTTTTAGGAAGATCTATGTACGGTCATTTAGATGAATAGTATCTAAAATTCTTAGTTTTTTTAAATGTATTAAGTACTCAACTATATTTGTTACGTTTGTATATTATAAGCCGTATTCATTAAAACATTTTAAAATAGCTTTAAAACGTTCAATAGTTAAAAAGCTTTTTAATGTTAGAAAGTCTTTTAATAGCATGTTCAAACCATGGTGTAATTAACAAGGTTGTAGTGAATTTTTAACCTCTGTCACAAAAATGAGCCCCTGATATGTCAAAAACAGATGATTGCATATTTTAAGCAAAACCATAGCGAAACAAAGTTTGTGATATTTGTTTTGGCTCTAGTTTTTTAACTGTTTTTTCGAATTATTTCGATGAAAATACGACGAAACTACTTCTAATAGCAATTTATTACTTATTAGCTAGAACTATCACAAGCAAACAAACACAACAAATAATGATTTGACACTTACCAACAGATCCTCTCTTTTTGTCACAATTTTTTGACAGATTCAGCAAAATTGAGTGAGTGGTGAAAAATTCACTACCACCTTGTTAATTACATCATGGTTCAAACCGAGCATTTTATTATGTCAAATCAATTTAATGAAGATCATCGAAAAACGAGTTCTCAAATGAAGTTCTAATGAAGTTATATGTGTACAATTGTTGTTGGAAATTTAACGTGTAAAGTGCTTTAACACGTTTCGAAACTCGTTAAATCACTGGTTTGTGTTCTTGCTAAAGTCAGAAAAGCTTTTTTTGCTTTTTAAACGCAGCCAAATCTGAAAAGATCTTTTTAATTTGAAGTATTTAATGTAAACAAATAAATTCTTTGACAAATTTATTTGATTTTTTTTTATTTTTTTTATATCTTTTAATGAACAATTTTTTATTTCTTTCAAAATATAAACAAATAAACTGACATTTTGAAACTAGTTAAGGCAGTATGAACGATCATGTTAAAAAAAGCTTTGTTCGAATAACGCGTTAAATGAAGTCGGTTTGATCATGCTATAAAACTTTCGATTTGAAGTGGGATGAGTGTCAATAATGGTTTGTGTATTAGATAAATTCAATATAATTTATAAATTATTCAATATAATAATTTATCAAAATTTCGTCAATATTTTGATATTTTAACATCAAAAGTTTTTCGAGGTATATACATATATGATATTTTAACATCAACTTTATAAGAGGTTTACAATTTTTTATGAATACAGCCGATATAATAAAACAATTATATAAAAATTTGCGCTTTTATTGATTTTTATTCGTTTTAGTTGTACAGTAATTCCACAGTAATTTTTGTTCCAATTTACAGTAATTTTGCACCAAAAACAGTAATTTTTTGTGACCAACACAGTAATTTCAACAAATAATGTTAACATTACTGCTTTGGGCCGGCAGTTCGTTGCATTAATTTTGGTTTTGCCTACCTCTAAAAGAGACCTGCTGAGAGGGAGAGAAAGAAAGCGATTTTTGATTTTCTCAAAAATAAGGTTTAGAATTTGCAACCATCGATACCATGGTATAATAATACAAGGTAGCATTGACAACTGCTTATTTTCTCTTCTACAAGAAAACATCTCCTGTCAAAAACAGCTTTTTGTGTATATGCATCTGCAGCTGCTGTGGTTGTTGTTTTTTTCACTTCAACGTTTTCAACATTGTTTTTGTTTTCAATGGCGGATAGTAAGCGCTCTTTTTTTGAGTAAATTTTTTGACAGAAGATGTTTTCCCAAGCAACTGTCAATGCTACCTTGTATTATTATACCATGATCGATACTGCTTCAAAAGGCCTCTCTTGGAAATCTTTGAGTCAACAGTTCGTTTTTATTTTGAATGCTCTTTAGAGAAAAATTTTCAAAACAATTAGATTTTTAATAGTTTTCTTAAATAATTAAATAAAAAGACATTATAATGAACTAATTTTGCATATTATAATTATTATTATTTGCATATCACGGTTTTTTTTTAGTATTTTTTCTTTTGTTCGTTTTTTCTTATGTTCATTTTTTCTTATATCCATTAAAGCTGGATTCACTGATCACCTTCAGCATGTTTTTCAAGATTTTTTTTATATGAAGTTTATGCGCTCTATCTTTCTCCACTCTCAATGAGAGAGTAACAAAAACTTGCTGCATCTCTTTGACTTGATTAAGTTTATTTTAATTTTCTTGCTGAATGTTTTTGAGCGGAACTGCCAGAACGGAGTTTACTAAGCTAAAATAGGCATATTTCATATTTAAGGCTTTATAATAAAGAAACATTGCATCTGGCAATACTGAATGACAATGAAAAAACATCAAACTTACAGAATGTTTTACATGTCAGTGAATCAAAATCGCCACATTCTCTTTTTGAGAGCAATACAGCTTTCGCAAAAAACATGCTGAAAGTGATCAGTGAATCCAGCTTTACTGAGCGCTCTCAATGTACTATTTGCGGGCACAGGAACAAAAATAAGTGCTGATGTTTTGCTCCTGTAGAAAGCTACTGACATGCCGGCCGGAAATTTACTGCTTTCCATTTTCGTCGAAATTCACGGGGTTGTCTGCTTTCAGTGTCTGTCAAACACAAACTAAATGACGTAGCTTACTCAAAATTTGACCGTAGATTATTAACAGATAGGTGACCACATTCTACAAAAGTATTATGCTGCTGGTGTATGCTGATGATATCGATATCATTGGCCATAATACGCGCGAAGTCAGAGCAGCATTCTCCAGGTTAGCGAAAGAGTCGAGTTGAATGGGTCTTGTAGTGAACGCAGATAAGACGAAATACCTAGTGTCAACAAATAAACAGTCCCAGCATCTTGGAAACCACGTCACTGTTGACAACATCTCCTTCGAGGTTGTTAAGGACTTCGTCTACCAGGGATCCAGCGTAAACTCTTTCAACGATGTCAGTATTGAGATAAAGCGAAGGATAACTCTTGCCAACAGGTGTTACTTTGGGCTGAGTAGGCAATTGAGAAGCAGAGCCCTCTCTCGACGAACAAAACTCACGCTCTATAAGTCACTAATCATGCCCGTCCTATTATATGCAGCACAAACCTGGACGTTGAGCAGTTCTGATGAAAAGACTTTGGGAGCCTTCGAGAGAAAGATCCTTCGTAAGATCTTCGGTCCAATCTGCGTCAATGGCGAGTACCGAATTCGATGGAACCACGAGCTGTATAAGCTGTACGCTGACATCGACATAGTTAAGCGTATTAAAATCGAGCGGCTCCGCTGGCTAGGTCATGTTGAGCGAATGGAAAACGACGCTCCAGCGAAAAAAATATTCGATTCGGTGCCCGGTGGTGGTCAACGCAGAAGAGGACGCCCACATCTCCGTTGGAAGGATCAGGTGTTGGATAACCTGACTACACTTGGTGTTTCCAACTGGCGCCAGCAAGCGCAGAACAGAAAAGGCTGGCGCAATTTTTTATACGAGGCCAAAACCGACTTACGGTTGTAAGCGCCAGATAAGTAAGTAAATAGGTGACCACATTCCGACAATGTTAAATAATTATCTTTAAAATAAAGTTTATTTCATGGATCTAAAAACTTGTCCTGTGTTTATTTCAATTTAAATTTATCCACCTCTAAAAAAAACCCCCTTTATATGCGGTACGGTAAATATAATATAACGAGAATCAAGGATTTGTACTTGGCCTTACGATAAAAATAAATTATGACGTCGTACAGTAGATCGTGTAGTGGACAAAAATAAAAAATGTTTTTGTTTCGAAACCCAACAAAATGGGTATCGTTGTAAAGGAAATATACTTTAAATTTTGAATACGACCTTTCATTATTTATAATAAAAAAAATTTGAGCTTTTTTTAAAGCAAAAAAAAAGAATGATTAGTTGTGTGTCTATCACAAAAACCACAAAGTTTTTCATAACAAAATGGTCTCCGCACAATTTTAGGTGTACCATCAGTTAAACTGGCTGAACCCTAAAATGGAAGGGTGGAAAAAGGGAGGATCTAACAACAAAATAACACAACCTCAATATGCTCTGACAGCGGTAAACCACTGTGATCGAATTTTCGAAAATGCACATGAGGTAAGGCTATGCCTAAAAGTATGACACGCTCAAGGTTAACCTTGACACAGGGTGCACTATAAGTAGATAAAAACTAAGTCACTAATGTAAAAGCGTTCTCTCTGTCAAAATAAACTTCCGGGTAACTTTGTCCGCATATTGGCAGTATAAGTAGGACCTTAGTAGCTTGAGTGGATCACAGTGAAAAGTAATGCAAGACTACTGATGAGTTTGTGTAGCGGCCAAAGAAACAGTCTGTCTAGTCTGCTGTGTGATTTGCTCTATACAGAGCCGTTGTTGCTGTTGTTTGTTGTTGTCTTCTTTGCCTTCTTTGTCTTCATGTTGTTTTGTTGTCAACATACTTGGCCTAAAGCTCAAATTTGTTTTCGAAAAATATTTTAAATAAAGTGGATACAAATTATCAGTCCAAAAAAATATAATTTTTGTGAATTCAATAACCCTTTCAAATCAATACTTTCAGACAATTTATTTATTTTAGGTTCATAATTCTTAGATTATTGTGATTTGATTGAGTGAAATCTCAAAAACGACACTTTTTTTCGACACTTTTTTCTTAGAATTGATGAAAGCTTTTTGCTTGCGTTTATTACAAGAAAATGTAAAATTAAAATATTTCTTTGTATGCCGTGGGAACTGAACTCATCTCCCATCGATTGGTGGTTCTATACACTAACCAACGAACAAAAGACCTTTGTTGCGTCGCAGATTTACAGCTCTATTCTGCTTGTTAACATAACAAGGAATTGTAAAGAAGCTCTTGTTAATGTTCTTGTTATGTAAAGTAAATTTTCGTATTCTGGCAAATCATTAACAATTTGAAAGCTCTAAATAGCTGTTAAAGTTCACCACGCATGGTGAAAATGTAAATGCCTTAGATACAAAGCATCAGCTGTTCTTTTATTGCTTATTTCTTGCTTTTTTTGATTGCTTACGTTTATTTTTCTACAAGTAAGATGGAAAATGTTAAGAATTAAATAATTTACAGATTGTTTTCAATTGTTTTAAGTTTCAATAGTAATTTTTTAATAGCCAAGCAATGTTCGAGTTTTTTGCAGTCTTTAAAATTTATTTTTTCTTTGATCTTCTTCAGTATCATTGCTTGAAAGAAGTAAGAATTCATCCATTTCTAATATTTTATTTTATTTCCACAGCATTTGTTTGGCTTAACACTGAACTATCTTTCGTTGTTAAGTTGTTTTCTGCCATTAACAAAATAGTAATGGGAAATGAGCTTTTAAATTATCGCCAGAATACGAAACCTTAACAATTTGTTAATATTAACTATTTTGTTAATGTGGTGAGCTTAGTTAAGCTGCCAGAATAGGGCTGTTAATATCAAATTTTTACTTAAGCTATGTTACAGCAAATCACAATAATCTATTAAAAGGTTTGTGTATTGGCTATCCTTCATATTGTAAGATATCTATTAAAAGGATTGTGTATTGGCTATGCATTATATCGTAAAATATGTTTTAAAATGATTGTGTATTGGCTATCCAACCAACTAAAGTAGCCAAAAAATAAAAAAAAAAACATCAATCTATGAAGCTTCGAAAAAGCTTCTCTCTCTTCTCTCGAATTTTTTTTGTTTGTACGATTTTAATTTTAGTTTAGGATACTTTTAATTTCGGATGTTTCTTATTTTATTACAACTCTTCACATATGAGTGAACAATTTTTTATGTTCTCTCAACATCCAAGCCAGACTCAACTCTATGTTGTTTATAAGTTAATCGCATGGCTAGTTGTCCGGCTTTTCAGTCACTTTGGTTAAATATTCAATGGCATGAAACCAACAGCACTCGAAATGATTGAGTAACACAGGATATGCACGAATGATGTTTGTGGCATAAGGAAGAAATTTTACTGCTACATAACAGTGTGGCAATGTACTGCATAAAAGCAATGTAGAAAAAATATCTAGGAATACATAGCAAAAGTTCAATGCCAAGGATATTGGTAAGAATGCATACGAATTGACTGACGATTAGACTGAGTGACTGCCTGAATATACAGTAGAAATGTCTAATGTAGAACTGTCTGGAAAGTTAAACGATTTTGTTTCAGTGCTAAAGACAAGTTTGTGCGGTAAAACCGAAGCAAGTCAGAAAAACCAACAGAATTTCAATGTCATTGAATATTGATGAAAATAAATCGAATTGCAGAGCGAAAAAAAAGAAATATAGTATCTCTAAAGTGAATGATTTTCCTATTTTGACCCTTGAGCAATACCAAGGAAAACGGCAACAACCAAAGAGCATAAAATAAAAAAAAAAAAAAATACACCAGCGCACAACGTGTTGCTAATTTCAGCAGCAGTTCTTTGCGAACTTTTACGGATGTGTCCAAAGTGAGCTTGCAAATACTAGCGTCCTCGACATCCTGTAAGCCTCGATATCCTGTGTGGCGCACCACGAAGTACTGTTAAGACTTTGCCATCGAACGGAATTGGCAATATTTGCAGAATACTCACGTGTCGGTTGGCGACCAAGCGGAATTGCACAAGGTAGCAAAAATGGCAACAGAAATGGCAAAAAAAAAACCAAAAGTAAAAATATTACCAATAAAAATTACACATCTACATACACGACAGCAGCGTTAAAACTTCCATAAATACTGCAAGCAAGCAAGCAAAAAAAGTTGCAAAAATTGATGAAGTATGCGTTGCATATTTCCAATAAAACAAAAAAACAACAACAATATTGTCAGCATGTTGTTGCTTTTACTTTGAGGCAGGTTATGGTTTCAATTGATTTTATTTTTTATTTTTTATTTTTGTTTTTTTTTTATTTCTGCATTTTGCACTTTTAACTCACTTGCTATTTTAAGCCATAGTTTATCGAAAGCTTTAGGTGCAAAGTTTGCAGACGTCTCAATTGCTTGAACTTGCCATTATTTAAAGGATCTCCTGTTGGTGTACAATAAAAGCTATAAACAAAGTCGTAACTAGAGTGTGGTAAGCGAGGGTTGCGGGGAGGGGACAATGTGTGGCGACCGATTGAGTTGCATTGGGCAAGAAAGGCGATGAAAATACTTCTGTGGTCATAAATAAATGGATTAATTACCGAGCAACGCTTAGGTTTATGGAACAGATTTGTGCAATTGTTGTTGGCAAGCAATTTTCAAAATAGAGCAATTATAGGGAGGATTGTCAAGAATCGTGAAATTGAGAAAGAGGTGATAGGTATATAAACATGTAAGGAATTATCTTCGGCTTAGCCGGAGTTGAAATACTCCCACGGTTGTGTTTAAATATTTCGAAGTTATGAAAGTTTTATTATTTTCAGGACGTTACGTTGTATGGTGAGAAGGCGTGGCTTTCATTCGATTTTGATAAATTACAAATGCAGAGTCCGCATTTGAGAGGAAAGGTTATGTGCAAATTTTCACGTCATGTACATTAAGGCGCCTAACATAAATAAGTTGTCCGGGTCTCCCCCTCAAAATAAACTTTGGTCTATGTTATGATGATTATTGCGTTGATTCCTCAGGTGTCTTAGATCATGATCAAGCCATGGCTCCGAAAGTTTATTTCTTTTCTTTATTTTTGGAACGTGTTTGTCTGTAAGGCTTAGAATACGCTGATAGAAAAGTGAGACCGCACTACCTAAGTCCATGGTTGATAGAGTATCCCAATTTATGTCATTTAAATCGATAATTTCGTAATCAGCATTTAGAAAGTCATACTCAATTGAGTTATTTGAGGATTGAGTAAAAGGTATATTGGTATTTGACATCTCTAATGTGAAGGCAGTATGGTGAAGAGTATTGGTAAATAAGTGTTCTGCTTTATTGGTTGGACTAACCCTCGTTTCCTCATCGAAATTAGTAAACATTAAATCTAACCACCTACCTTTCAGGTTGGGAATTGCAGCAACTTGCTGCAGATCGTTGCTGTAAATCGTGCTAAGTAATGTATAGTCAATCGAATTAGAGAGGTTAACTGCAAGAAGATAGTCATCATCTTCATCAGTGACAATGGAAATGTTGGGACGGTTAAAATCACCAAAAATTATAATTTTATCTTCTTCATTTAAGGCCGAGGTTATTGATGAAATTGTTTCACAAAGTGCATTATAATTGCATTCAGTTGAACTGGGGGGAATATAAATAACAACAACGTATATGTAGAAGTCTTTACTTGAACAGATTCTGACAATAATGTGTTCGAAGAGCTTATGCCATGTGGTTTCGACAAGCTCACTTGAAAGGAAAATATGGGTTGCGATAAGAACACCTCCTTCCCGGGAGAGACCTGTTAGAGAGTAATCTTGGTAATTTCGGTAGACTGTCCAATCGCTGTCAAGAATTTCCTCATTTTTAAAGTTGTCATTTAGTCATGTCTCAGTAAAAACCAAGCTATTGAAATGGCATGATTTAGCTTCAACGAAGAGGTTATTTAACTTTCCTCTCATACCACCACAATTATGATAGAAAATTCGTAAACTAGATGATGGGTTAAGTTGAGCTGAAGAATTAGAAATTTTAGGATAGGAGATAGGAGCCATAATGACTTTTAAGATTGGAGATATATCCAATAGAGAATTTCTTAAGTTCTGGCAGATTCGTTGGAAAGCCTTCTTGTTGAATCGAAACCATGACACTTGTCTTCGTTAAACCATCAATGCAAATCGAATCTGCCTTATTGTGTAATTATGCAAGGTATAGGGGTACGTTGTCATACAATCTCCAGTCCCTAAGTCGAGACATAACGAAGCGGCCGTCACTACTTACATCTGAAAGATTTTTCGTAAGCTTTGCTGTTGGCGGGTGAAGAGGATCAAGAAAGCTAGATGGTGCATCGGAAAAGGTTTGAGTTTCAATGGAGAGAGATGATATGACCTTGGTTGGAGTGGTGGTGTAATAGTTTGTATATGAGGACATACAGCGGGTATTTGAGAAGTTCTTGAGAGTTTATCGATGTGGTTGGTGCAGCTGAATGTGAAGGTTTAATGATGTGAGAACTAATAAAATTGGGATATTTCTTATTCGAATCTGAGTTGAAGGTGGACAGAGTTGGAATAGATAAGGAATGGGGTTATTTATCTTTGGGATGATTGATTGTATCGGTTTAATTTTCGTTAAGGTTAAATGAAGTCCGGTAACGATTCCGATAAGTGGATGTTTGGCAAGGAAGTTTTGATTGGTGAGAAATTAAGTTTCCATGTTTTACTATATTCGAATATGAGTTGAAGGTGGGTGGATGTTGAATAGATGAGGACCGCGGAATGGGGTAAGATCGAAGGAAACTCTTTTGGTCTGACGTTTGTTATCAACTTTAGGTTTAGTGTTGACCCTACTAAGTGTTGGGTGCTTCAAGTCAGGTGTAAGTGGATGCGGATGTTGTGAAATACGTGGACAAAAGGAAGGGAAGATATTGGTTTTAAAAGACCAGTTGGGTTCTGAGGATCGTTAAGAGGAGGATATAGGAGGTTTACGCCTAAACTCTTTTTGCTGCTTTCTGGGATTCTACGTCCACTAGGTTATTCTCACGTTTCCATGTTTAAGTTTAAGTATTTCCTCTGAAGTATTAAACATCCATGTAAATTTGCTCGGAAGGCTTATTTTAAAACTACTAAAATTGAAGTACTTAGATGACACCTTCTGGCAGCTACTGATGGTGGTTCTATATTGTTTTCGAAAATAACTCTTTACCCAAGAATCTTTCGTATTTTTGGGAAATCTTTTCACAAACAGTATGTGTTATCCTTATGTTAAGCACTCCTTAGTATTTTAATCCTATTGTCCCATTCTGATGTGGTCCAAGAGGTTCCAAAGCGTCCAATTACTTTGCGAAAAGCTGCAATGGGATGAGTTTGCGTTTCCGTTTGCATTACTGGAGAGAGGCAGTCAGATGGTGAGTTAAAAGTAATTGTGGATAGTGTTGATGGAGGAGATCCAATTTGGGGTGAATTCGAGGATACTTCCATTATTTCTTCCAAGATCGAACTGCAGTTTACATGATGATGAGATCTTGTGAGGTCGGTAATGTTATCATCTCTGATTGGTGGATGTCTGACGACATCAACAATTTCCTCAAGAGTTGCACCAAATACACATAGTTCATCGCTGATGTCATTTAATTTGTGAAATAAAATTTCTACAACCGGATCAGGTTGCTGGACTGACTGTGGGTGTTCCTTGGATGTTGATTGGATCATAATATCCATATTATTGCGGAGAGAGTTCAGATTATCAGATTTTTTGGTTGTTGGTATCTTTTGGCCTACCTGATCGCTGTCCAACACGTAGCGTGTTCCCTTCTAAAATACTATGAATAGTCGTAATGTTTCTTTTTGTACAGCTGTAAGTCTCTTTAAGCTTAAAAACTTCATTTAGATTTGAGAAGCGATAAAAAAATTTAAGCACCACATTGTCATGGCAATAAAATAACAACAAAAAAAAAAAAAAAATAATATTTTAATTGCAATCAATTGAATTTGAAAAATTTTAATTTAATTTGAATGCTTCACAACGCACGCAACTCTTCCGGACTTAAGCACAAAAATAATAGAGTTAAAAGCCAAATTGAAGTGTCACTTAGGCAGAAAATGCATTAATTTGATTGAATTTTTCAAGTGTCGCTTGTAGGTTTTAATTGTAGGAGTGGTGCTCGTTTTTGTTTTCCGACCGAAATAAGTATCACCCACTTGGACATGCAGCAACGCAGCCGGATGAGCATTACGCACAAGTCGTTCAATAACAGTGCGGCTCCGCTAGTCGAGCACCGCATGCGAGTCTATCTACCAACAAAATTTCGATGAAATTTTTCCAACGTGCAACATATACAATTCACACACACTCTGGTCGGCGCTACCAACGGGCTGTCGACCAAAGGCCGACCAAAAGGCCAACAAAACGATCGATGGTCGACAGCGACGAGCAACTGGCCACTCATTTGTAGTAACTAAGTACATAAAATTTCCAATTAGTGACCAGTGCCAAGAGCGGCGATTCGAAGTCAGACACCAGCGATTCTGAATCAAAATCGAAAAACCTAAACGTTGCTATGTTGCTGTTGGCTGGAAGTCGCCGAGTTCACTTGTCGCCAACGGTAAAACCGACCGGAACGGAAACGGATGCAGTAGCAGCCAAATTTTGTTGCGTGGGAAATCAACTCGACGTTCATTATTGAGTGCTGCCAGTGTGCAGCGGCAATGGCGAATTGTGGAAATTTAAAATGTTGCATATTCAAAAATGCTGAATAGAGAGCAGTTAATAAAATTGAACAGCACGAATGAACACTTCAGAAAAAAAAACATTGAATGAAGCTTAAATCATTGGAGAATATTTGAAATGTTTAGTTTCAAGCATTATGGTTGAATATTAAATATAAATGTATGTACGAGTACACACTAAGTTAGAGTCAACAATATACGTGCAAATGCATGTAACATATTTGTATGAAAATGAAGTACATCGTGATTATTCGTTGTAAATGATTGGTAATGCCAACTGAAAATAGTGCCAACTTTAAGTTTTGTGAAATTATATTCGTTTGGAAACCAAGTTTTGAAAATTAGAAAACTTAATTTTTATTTTTTTTTTTGAAAATATACAAAATTAGTCCTCTGTGCTAGATATGGAGTTCAGTTTAATCCTTGAATTACGTACTGTACTGTACTGTACTGAATTGTAATATGCTGTTCTGTACTATTCTGTACTGTACTGTACTGTACACTACAGTCTGTAAAGTTCTGTGAGTCTGTAAATACTGTACTGTACTATACGGTACTATAATGTACTGTAATGTACTGTACTGTATTGTTCTGTACTGTAACGCACTGTACTGTACTTACTTTCTAAAAGAATTTTTTTTTTTAAACGAGAAGAAGGAACCTTCAAAAGGCACCATCGTGCAGGTGGAAGTGTGCGATTCTTACAAACTAAACCTGATCCTCCGCATTGAAACTTCGTCCCTTTGTGAACCCCGCAGTACCACCGAAAAGCATGACTTCACGGGGCATGGGAACTACACTAAGCTGAAAACTGGATGGCTAATAACCGTCGTTTAAGGGGTAAATAGACGTGTAGTACTGTACTCAGCCTACTGTGTTTATTGAACGCTCAACTCTTCGCAGTAACAGAAGACTGTTATGGTTTCAGTGAGGGTACTGACCACTGACCAGTTCGCTTCGCTTTTCAGCATTAGGGACACCAAGTTTTGTTGTGTCACAGTTTCCCCGAGGTGGGCATTATAAAGCATGGTTTGTATCTTCAATTGTATTTGAAGAGCAGTGTGAGCAGTATGGATCTACCGCGTGCCTAAATTTGAACAAGTATACGCGGAAGCACGCATGGTCGCTCAAAATCTGTGTTAGATAGAAGTTCACTGAGACGTGACTTCCCTCGCACCAATCGGCTATGTTCGGGATGAGCTGGTATGTCCAGCGATCTTTCAGAGATCTATTCCAGCGGACTTGCCACTTCAGCATGCTTCTTTCTCTAGAAACTTTCTTGCAAATGGACGCGTTGTTATTGGCCGTCAGAAGCGTCTCAACTACGAGGAGGTTACTAAGACTAATACTGCATCTTCGGAAACTGTTCTGAAGGCACAACATACCCTGAGTGCGCCGAGTCTGTAAATAGATTCAATACCTCGCTGGTAAGACTTCGTCTTGATTGCTGAGGCCCATACCGTTGATACATACATCACGATAGGTGACTACACTACAGTAAGGAGTAGTTTCCTGCGCGCTTGTTTGGGGACTCTCGTAAAAAATAAATAACTGGCCATTTCAGCCCTTGAAAGGACTTTGACCTAGCTTCTTAGGATCAATTGTGTTGTGCGTGTTATTAAGTTTGTACACAATTGACCGAGAAATGGACCTACATGCTTAACGCCGACTCCGAACGGCGATGAACGAAATGTTCTTATTCTCAAGAAGCTTCACATGTCATTTTTATTACTCTCTGAGGTTTACCATTGTCTGCAAATTACTTTCTGTCGCTGCTGGGGTTCGAAGCTGGGTCTCCAGGTTCGTTGACATAGCGGCCACGCACTTTAACCAACTACGCCACGGACGCCACATTAGGCATTATTCTCGATAGGGCCATACATGCGTTGGATACTTTTTTGTGGGCATACTGGAGATGCTGTTTAAATGTTAATCGGAAGTCAATCATTACACCAAGGTATTAAAAAATGCCTTTGATTGCACCAACGTCCCATTAACATCGATGCTTACAACTTCCATCTTTCTGCGGCTATACTTATGAGCACCGCCTCAGTTTTATGTGCGGCTAAGCAAAGCATCACTGATAAAAGCCAGCTATAGATAGTGCCCATTGCAGCACCACTGAGCTCTTCGACTTCCTCCAGGTGTTTTGCAGTTACCACAACCGCCAGGTCATTCGCAAAGCCGACGATCTTGACGCCTGTGGGAACTGTAAGTCTAAGAACGCCATCGTATATAACGTTCCATAGCAATGGGTCTAGAACCGATCACTGAGGGACACACCAGAGATGTTAAACATCTTGATACCTTCGTCTGTTGCGTAGCGTAGTACTCTTCTATCGAAGTAGTTTGCTATTACCTTGGAGAAAAAGTGTGGAATTCTAAATTCTGCGAGCCCTTTCATTATATTTTCCCAGTTTGTGGAGTTAAAGGCATTGCGCACATCCAGCGTTGTCACGAAACACTACTGCTTTGCGCCCTTCTTCCATCTTTTACCTTCAATAGCTTTATCTTCCATGTTTGTTACTAGATTTATGGCGTCGGATGTTGAACGTGACTTTCGGAACCCAAACTGTTGAATCGAAAGTCCTCGTCTGGCTTGGATTTCTTCTTCAAGGCGGTTGCACAGAACTCGCTCGATCTTGCCTATCGTGTCGAGCAGACATATAGGTCGGTAGGCTGAGGGATCATCTGGAGAGCCGCTACCGTTTGGTATAAGCATGAATTTTTTTGTCTGCCATTGTGCGGGGAATATGCCCTCTATAATGCAAGCGTTATACAGCTCTACGAACGCTTGTGTTTGTAACGTGATGGAAATTTTTAATTGCGCCGTTTGGAATTTTATCTGGACCTGGGACCTTGTCGTTATGGGGAGCATTGGCGATTGTCATGAGCTCCTGAGCGGTAACCATAGAAATGGGATGCATGTTACCATCATCAGTGACAGACTGAATCTGTGGTTACTACGGGAGCACACTTACTATGCGGCTAAGTATATGAGGACACTTGGGTGGTGGTCGCCCGAATGATTTCATCACCTTCATGACCAGTCTATAGGCCTGCCGTACCCCATGGGGTGACGTATGCTTCATCGCAAGGCTGCAAGAAGCATTCTCGCTTCCTCAAACAGATGATATTTTTTAGCAGCTTCCTGTGCTCTCTATAGACCTCACGGAGTTTATCAAACCTGCCAGTCTCTCTCGCACGGTAGCACCTTCTTCTGGTTTGATGGCATTGGCTGCGTGCTTCTGCGATTTCTACAGACCACCAGTACACAGGCGCGTGGTAGTGCTTGCTTGGTCTTCGCAACGAAATCGGCGCGTCACAAGCCCTTTTCAGTACCGCTGTTGTTTGCCTTGCCAGTGACTTTATAATACAGTTGGGGCATTACATTGTGACTACTGGGACAATTTACACCAGAATTTGACAAACTATGAGTTATAACGATGTCATAGTAACTTATACATAAGTGAAATATATTTTAAAACAGACATAAATACGATGGTATAATATTCCTTTTAAAAAAAGCAAAATTCTAATTCTTGAAGTTTTGAAAAAAAAAATGATTTTACTCAAATTTCTTCACTTAAAAATTTGACTGATATAGATAAATCTAGAATACATCAAAATTGACCCTTAATATTGAAGATGGAGTTAATTTCTACTTTGACGAACATAATAAATTTTCAAAAATTAGTAAAATAAAGTATATTCTTTTAAATGTAGCTAATAACTAAAAGTGCTGACTAAATTATATGCCATCTTTAATTTTTTAAAAAGATCTTTCGTTTGGAGTCAAAATTTCCGAAATCTGAAACTAAAATTTTTGATTTTTGGGAAAAAATTGAATTTAGTCAAATTTTTAAACGCCATTTTGAGACTCTTAAACGAATATTTGATAAAAACAAATTACTCACAACGCTGAAAAATCTATCCTCCATATTGGGAATAGACTTATTATTACTACCCAAAGCATGAGTAGTAATATTTTTCAATTAAAAAAATTGGCATGAAAACAAAAAAAAATAATTTTTGTTTAGCGATTACATATAAAAAACTCGAATTTGGTTTCAACCCTGACTGTAGTGGCCGAAATATTAATCAAAAACAATATTTTTTTGATTTAAAAATAAAAATTTTGGTTGTTTTTTAGTCATTTGTAAACGTCATTTGGAGGTACTAAATCGATGAACTGAGATAAAATTAACATGCACAAGACTGTAAAATATATCCTACGTATTAGATAGGATTTCAATTTAATTCTTCAAGGACATTGAGGTATTTTTACAAATTGAAGAAAGTAGTATAGTGAAGAAGTAGTACAGAAATAGCATAAAAGTTTTTCAATTTTTTTAAGGCTAACAAAAATAATTTTGAACTGAATTTAGTGCCAACTAAAATTTTAGTAAAAATACTTTTATTTTGTGCAAAAATTTCCAAAATTGGAAACAAAAAATTTGGATTTTTTTGAAAAAATTTGTTTTTCGTCATATTACATAACGCCATTTTGACATGGTTAAACAATGAATTGGTTAAAAAAATTTATATATATCACTGCTGTATGAATCCACCATATTAAAAATGTACTTTTATTTTATGCCCGAAGGACATAACTTGAGTTGTATTCGATCAAAAATGAGGCATTGAAAAAAATTTCAACTCAATTGTGACAGGCGGAAACTTGCTATTGTAGGGCATGTTTATTATATTCTATAGCAGTTTTATTTTCTACTTCAGTAGACATATTATATGATTCAAAATTCGTCCAGCAAGACTTAAATGCGTTCATTTGCTATGTCCTGCAAATAGAAGCAATTAATTAAGTTACTTCAATAATTCAAAATCAAAGCAATTAACATGCTACATATAACGGCCGTGAAGACTTTTAATTAATCCTATTTAATGAGCTAGCACTAAGCTATGCTGACACACACACACGAATACGCATACTACATCTACAAATTACATGCATTTTAATACAGGGAAATAATTGAAGTAAGTGCAGAATTTTATAACCACCCATAAATTTCAATCATATATGAAAGCATGAATATTTAATAAAAACTTGTCAGAGGGGAATCGCAGTGTGGAAGGAGGAGGAGGAGGAGCAGTAGTTGACGCATTGGTAGCAGAAAGCACCGTAATTAATATGCACAACAAATGTAATCGATGAATTGGAAAAATAGACTCACACACACACATATATATACATATGCTGCGCATACAAAATAATGTATCTAAATAAACATACATTCAGGCTTGCTTGCCACAAAGCTTCTACAGCAAAATATAGCGAAAAACTAGCCGCAAAGAAATTTATATGCTACGAATGCATACAAACGCTTAACGCCTGAAAACACACTAAATGTCATGTCGCAAATTTTTGAAACATTGCCTACTCTTCTTGTAGACGGTCACAGTCAAACTGACCGTAACAAAATAGTTTTTATTACAAGCATTAAGGACCTTAATTCTGGCAGCGAAGCAGCAGCACATGCATAGAAATGAGCAAAGAAGGCGTCCATATAAAAATGTCCCTTCGTCAAAGAGTCATTCCAGTGTTTGTGTGTTTGTGTTTGAAGAACCCAGCTTATGTGAGTCCTAAGCGTTGGGGTGTGTGCCTGTGTGTTGTACATGTGTGCGTATATATCGAAAAATTAACCGCTGGTCAGCGGCAACGGGGCACAATTAATTGATTAGCTTGGAGAACACAAATTGTTGGGGTGGCACTACCGGCCATAGCGTAAGCATGTTAATAAAGAACCATGTAAATACCAAATTAACTGTTACGCAGCAAAAATACTTGGCAGCACACTATATAAAAATACTTGCTTATTTTTCCTTGATTTTTTTCTTGAGAAAAATCTTAAGATTTGCTGCTCTTGAAACTTTGTAACTGCACTTTAACCGCTAAAAAATTCAATAAAAATTTTTCCGATTGTTTTTTTTTTATTTTTTTTTTACCACTACAAAAGAAAACTACTTAACCTCCTTTTTAGCCAACTGTCAGCAGTAGTTTTCTGCACTAGAATGAATGTCCTTGCGTGACCAAGTTAAAGTCGTCGAGAGATAGAAATAAAGAAAGAAGCGCCTCAAACTCGTTAAAACACACACACAAAACACACACACATGTAAAGACATATTTTAGTCCTTGCAACAGAGTAGAACAGAGTTGCCAACATATTGTCAAGATGAGCATGCGACAGAACTAACTTGCGGTCCAGCACTAAAACCAACACCATAACCTCCACGCGCAATCACGCAGCCACGTTAATGCTGCCGCATGCCATCTTGACTTCCGAAGGACCAAAAGGAAATAGCATTAAGGCGCATATCCTTCAGTGGCATCTTGCAATGTCCTATTCTTTGTCGCTTTGTCTTACAAACGGGTTTTTATTGCATTGCACTGGACACGAACTGAAAAATGGATTTTTTAACTTTAGTACTCGAGGAGTTTTAAGTTTTATGTTTCCGTTTTTTTTTTTTCGAATAGGAAAATTCTCAGGCAGCTGAGAAAAACACTTTTTGTTGCTTTCTTTAGTAGCATGACTGATTTAAGAGAATATGTATTGCGAAGATAAATGGTACAAGTACACTTTTGATCTTGGCTTTGTTAAAAAAATATGTTCCAAGAGTTCTAATTAAATATGTTAACATATTTTTGAGTAAAAAAGTGGAAATAGGGATTAATTTGGGTAACTTTCTGAAGTCGAAGTATTATCTATTTTACAACATTCCATTTTTCAAATCTTACTCAGATAGCTTTTTCTAAATTTTTAAATCATGGGTAGCCTTAATTAAGTAACCACATTACCTTAAGGTATCTATCTATCTATCTATTTATCTATCTATCTAAACTAAGGGAAATAACGCATATTAACATTATTCACGACTGAGTATAAATTTTATTTAAAAATTTAAGAGGATAAATCAAATATTTCCCTTACAACTCGTTTTTTTCTCGTATTTAAATTTTATTTATACCACACACCTACATACCTATAACACACAACTGAAATAGCCGACAATCAGGAACAACATCGCACTGTGTTCCTGCAGTTATCAATTAAGTTTTTAGAATTGAGATTCTTGCTTTCGGTTTCTTATAGTTTTCGTTTGGTTTTTGTTGCGAGGGTTATATAGCCTGGATGTTTGGCTAAGATTCTTTGTGAGTGAGATTGGTGATCGCATGATACAAATATGTAAGGTAAGTGTGACAACCGGACATTTTCTCACGAATGTCTTACACCGATTGACATTTGCCTGCATATTTTGCTTTTTATTTTCTTTTCTACTTTTTCCTTCTCTAATTAATAATATTTTTGACATTTGTTGCCATAATATTGGAACAGCTGTCAAAAATAGTATAAATTTGAGAACGAAAAAAATAAAAAATAAAATAAAATATACAACCAAAGGGCATTTCAGCACGCAGCTCGTGAGAAATATTAAAATATGTTGTTTTTTTAATTTCAATGTTGTTATATAAATTTTCTTTAAATGCGATAGTGTTATTTTCAAATAGTAAATATTTGAAAGATATTTAAAAAATTCGTACATAATTTAATATATTTTTTATTAATTCTGTTTAAATATTTTAATATTTTATTTAATTAAGAAAGTATTTAAATAAATTTTAAGCAAATACGTTATTGGTGCAAGAATGACTCGCTTTTTGGATAAATTAAAGAAGTGTTTGGATAAATCTTATACTTTTTTCTCTTAGTTTATCTAAATATCTATCTTTCTATCTATTAATCTATATATATATCTACATATCTTTCTGTCTACCTATCTATTTATATACCTTTCTTTCTATCTGCTCGTATCTCTCTATCTATCTATCGTAGACATACCCCTAGGTTTTGACGTGACAGCGTTTCTTTTGTTCCCAAACTTGTCTTCATCCTTATACTTGTTCTTAAAATTGTCCTTATAATTGTCCTTATCCTTCTTAAAATTGTTATTTTAACCCAATTCAAAATTCTTAATTATTACCTTGTTCGAATCCTTTTTCTTATCCTATTCCCACATATTTTAAAAATCTTTGTAATCAATTTTGTCCTTAGTGTGTGGAAATAAATGTTCTGTTCCTTATACTAAACGCTGTCCGCATCCTTTTTTCAATCTTGCCATAAATATGGCTGTAAGTGTGCCTAAGTCTTTGTCCTAATCCTTGTCCTAGTCCTTTTCGGAATCCTTCTCGGAATCCTTGTCCTTATCCTTGTCAAATTCAATACTTTAATCTATGTTCATATTTTTATCCTTCTGCTAATGTTGTTTTGGTTCTAGTTTCTGTCCAAATCCTTGCCCTCATTCCTTGTGCTTATCCATGTCCAAATTCTTATCTTAATTCTTGGCTCATAACCTAATTATGATTTTATTTTATTTTTATTTATATTTTTGTTTTTGCTTTTGTATAGTAAATTTACATTAACCTTAGTGTCATGTAATTTATCCATCCAACGATGGTGAATTTAGGTAACTTTAAGCGGTTCTCTAAAGACTTCATGACGCCATCAACTTTTGTTTTATTTTCATCATGAGGCCGAAAACCTCAGCTTTACTGTAGTTCCATAAAAAGAAGCGATGTGCCTAAAGTCACGGAGTTATATTTTCATGCAACGTTTTCTTTATTATTGTTGCATTTTGACTGCATTCAGCGGTCGCCAACGTGCCGTGACTCCAACATTTTTTTTATTTTCGTTATGAGGTCAAAGAATTATTTTTTCTGTCGTAAAATTAAATTTTTCGGAGAGTAATAACTCCATGCAACAATATTGCATTTTTTGTTGCATAGGCTGCTATCTCCGTGACCTTATTAGGCCGTAATATTTTTTTATTTTTATCGTACGGCTAAGTTCAAATTCTTCATTTGTGTTTTATAAAACTTACCGTAGCGCATATATTCGATGATTAATAATTCGATGCAACGCCCCGTTACATGAGAGATGTATTTTTAATCTTGGAACGGCTCTCTTCGCAGCCTTATGATATTTAGAATTTTTCGTCTATTTTTGTCGTAAGAGCTAGGCACATGCCTTTACTGCCATAAAATAATTTTTCACTTAGAACCCATATATAGCGTGTTATAACTCCATGTAACCAAGTTAAGTTTCTTTGTGAAGCTTCCTCCGCGTCTCGGCGACATTTTTGATTTTATTTTCCTAAATTAATAATTTCTTATTTTACCTTAATTTTCTCATAAAGTTAAAGAATTATCCTTTAATATCGCATTATTCTTTTTGGAATAACACCTATATTCAGCAAGTAAATATTCCATGCAACGCGGATGCATTTTGAAAAAAATTTCTTTATTGACTTTTTTGGAAACCTGCGTGGTGAAACGTAATGTTGTCACGTAAAAAATAACGCAGTTTTGCTTGACGCCAAAATAAAGTCTTTTTCTATTTTCAGTTTGCCGCTCACATTGTGCTCTCTTCTCTGCTAGAGAACTGGTGGCGATTTCATTAGGAAAGTAAAAGTGTTGCAAAAATTTCATGAAAAAACAAATTCCTGCAAACATTTTCTGAGTGCCTCAAAAACAAAATGACTCTAAAAAGAGTATTTCTTATGCGTGTTTTATGAGTAAGCAATAAAAAGACTCCTAAAGGAGTCTTTGATATGATTCTAAAATTACTGCTCAGAAATAAGACTTTTAAAAAAGTATATTTTATGCGTGGCTTATGAATACGCAATAAAAAGACTCCTTAAGGAGTCTTTGATATGATTGTAAAATGACTGCTCAAAAATAGGACTCTGAAAAGAGTCAATATTATGCTCGCTTATGAGTTCTCATAAAAATAACTCATTAAAAAGTCCTGAATAAGACGGTATTATGATTTTTCATAACAAAGACTCACAAAAGGATTATAATAATTATAATTGCTTGATTTATGCGTAATTATAAAAAGGCCTCATAAAAGAGTCTGAGATAATTAAATACGAGTGTTTTATGAGAACTCGACAGTTAGGTTCTGAGAGGATTTTATAAACTTTAAAGTAATATTTTTATCTTCTAAAACGTTGGTGCATATGGTTGGTGCAGCTGATCCTCTGTAATTTGAGGTGTGATGGTAATTTGTGAGAATGTAAATATATTTTCCGAAGTGAATGCTCCAATACGTCTTAATTTATCTTTGAGCCTGCAGTTGAGGAGCTTGCAGAATGAAGTCGAATCGAATATGGCAAAGTGAATTTTTTAACTTTTAATTTTTCTACAATTACTTTTTTTTAAATTATATCAAGTATAAAATATTTTAAATAAATTTTAATCTAAAAATATATTTCAACCTAAACGGATCATTGTTACTTTTATGAGTTCTGAGAGAGTCTTCATTATGACTCTTTAACCCTTTGACACGGGAATGAAATCTAGCGGAAAAAAATAAAGGTATGACTTTATTTTTTAGAAAGAGCCTATCTTTGCCCATTTTTAAAGTTTTTTGTAGAAAAAATGTCCTGGGTGATGGATTTTAGAAATGTACAATAAATGTTCATTTTGTGAAAACACATCTTTTGATAAAAATTTCCAAAAACAATTTAAAATTAATGGAATATTTTTTTAATATAGATAATGATAAATATAAAAACTCACTTTTTTTTTAAAAAAATTAAACCCTAAAATATTTTTTTTTTAATTTTATGAAAACGCGGTTTACTACAATTTCGTTTACGATGTTAACGCCTTTAAAGAATGCACGAAACTGATCACTTGTTGACAACAAAACAATAAAAAATATGCATAAGTTGGTTAACCATGAAATAAATAACGGACAAAAAATTGAAATCAAACTATTTTATGCATAGGCGAGTTAGCAACAGGCTTTACAAATCGATGTACAGCATAGTGTACACCACTCGCCAAAGGGTTAAAGATTCTATTACATGATTCTTAAAAGAGTATTAAATATGGCTATTATAAGAGTTTTAATTTGGAGTCCAAAAGACTAATTTATATGAGTTCTAAAAGAGTATTTATTATGAATATTTAAAGAGTCTTTATTATGAGTCTTCAAAGAGTATTAAAAATGAGTCTTAAAAAAGTCTTAATTTTGAGTCCAAAAACTAATTTATATGAGTTCTAAAAGAGTCTTTATTATTAGTATTTAAAGAGTCTTTATTATGAGTCTTAAAATAGTCTTAATTTTGAGTCCAAAAATACTAATTTATATGAGTTCTAGAAGAGTGTTTATTATGAATCTTTAAAGAGCCTTTATTATGAGTCTTAAAAGAGTATTAAATATGAGTCTTAAAAGAGTCTTAATTTTGAGTCCAAAATGAGATATAAAGCAGTCATTATTATGAATCATATTTCGAAGCCCATAACCTACAAAAATGTATTCATAAAAGAGTCTTTTTGAGCGCATTCTGACGACAAAAACTCATTTATATGAGTCTTAAAAGAGTCTTGTAAGAGTCCTAATGTTTGCTGGGATTAATTTTGTATCAAATTTTATTTCAATACAATTAAAAATTCAAAATTAATTTTAATAAAATGCGTTCTGGCATCGAATTCTTCTGGAAAATTTATTGTTACCAATCTAGAAGATTCTGAAACCTTTACAATGATAAATAAAAAAATAAAAAACAAAACAAACATTTTTTTTTATATGTTCGAATTTCGTGCACAGGCGATACTATTAACATTCATTGGGCCATCTCCTTTGAGTTATTTCAATTATAACTTGTTACCCTGCATATCAAAGCTCTTTGCAAAGTGCTTAAAAGCTGATCAAGGCGGCAACATAGTTATGTAGTTACCTATGATACTTTGACCCAGTTTATAGTAGCTATGAAAAAAAGGTATTCTAGGGCAGAAGAGGCAAATTTATGGCTGCATGGATTTGGTTTTTTTGTGTAGATTTTGAAAAAAGTTATCAGCAAAAAATCTAAGTTAAGCTTGTTCCATTTTGGTTTCACTGCGAAATTCAATGCTACTTACATAAAAAACAAAATCCACTCAAACTGCATGTTTCGCATCAAAAAACATTTTTTGTTACTTCAAAAACTGGGTCAATCTATGATGCTTTCATTAGATTGCGACGATAACACTTTCGTTGGTTTGTTTGTTTGTTTGTTTGTTTGTTCGTTTGTTCGTTTGTCCATCAGTTTGTGGTTGTTGAGTGTGATATGAGCGATGATGATGCTGTGATAACTGCTGCTAGGGATGCCCTTAGAGTAGGTGGAGAACCCAAAGCAGGCAAAACTTGAAGCGTTGTCCATTCTCGTAATACTGCTGCTAAAGGATGAGGATGAGGCTTCTGTTGATGATGAGCATAATGTTGTTGATGATGTTGCTTATTGTGGAGAACTTAAGAGTTGTTGTTGTTGTTGCTGTTTAGTTGTTGATTTAGTTGTCTCATCATGTTGTTGATACTCGTAGCTGCTATTGTGGCTCCTAAAAGTATGCTCGCTTATGATATTTTAAAAAAAAAATGTTATGTTTATCTAGTAGCTTTGCTTGTTTGTTTGTTTGTTTGGTCGAAGTTGAGTTCAGTTCAGTTTTTTTTTTTTTTTTCCACTTAAGCATAACAGACACTTTATTGTCTGATGTCCTTTCAACATTCTGTCATCCTTTTCTTTTATAAGCTTATATTTTTGTTATAGTCTATATAAATTAAATTTGCCTAAGATGATTGATGAAGATTGAACGGAAATATTGTCATAATACCCTCGAGAGTGCTACAAATTTTAATGATGTTGATGAGCTTGTTTAAATATCTCTGGAGTAAATATCCTTATTTCATAGGGACACATTAATGCAATTAGTTAAATGGCCTCAAAGCATACAAACTTTTGCAAAGTTATACTTTGAATTTTTGTTATTTACTCTAAAGATTTAATGGAATTTAAGAAGATTTTCTATTGTTGTTGCTTAGTTTCAACAAAATCAACATGATACTTGCAAATTGCTTTAACCTTTAAACGTTTGACTTTAACTTTGAAGAGTTTTTCAGTCAACTTAGTATGTAAATATATAGTTCCTTTTGTTATTGCTCAGTTTTTAAAGTTTCCTCTTTCAAAACACCTCGAAAAAGAAAGAATATTTGTTAATAGCTCTTCTTTGTATGTTTCAATCCACATATTCCCTTTTTATATGATATCCCTTATGTAACATCCTTCACTTTTGTTCTTCGTTTGCTTTGCCTTTGTGTAAATGTAAGACAGCTAATGACCTCTCTCATATGAGGACACAAATTTTGAATATCATGACAGCATTATTGACCTATTTTCTACCATAAGCACATGGTGCACATACAAACAACAAACATACAATTATGCATCTCATACATAAATGTATAACAAAATGATGTGTTATAAGAAGAAATAGAAAAAGAAATAAGTTTAAATTAAGAATAACATTCAATTTCAAAAAAGACTAGAATAGCCATTCAATATACTTTAGTATGCTCACAAATCACAGCCTCAATGGCGCAGTAGGCAGCGCGTCAGTCTCATAATCTGAAGGTCGTGAGTTCGACCCTCACTTGGGGCAGTATTTTTTTTTGTAACTCTAACGTTAAAATTCCTAAATTCTTAGAACAATGTAGTCCATAATTTTTATATTATTTCAATTTTTTTTGTTCTTTAGCTCTGAAAAGAGTATACTCGTGTAAATAGAAAAATATATGCAAAGTATTATTAATGCTTTGTTTCCTGGAGCAAACAAAAAAAAAAAAGATACAGTAGTTTCGACTATGTCGTAACACAAGACGTAGAATTATTCAATTCGCTTTTGATGACATCTTTTTTAAAAACTATTTAGCAAAATATTTATTCCATACACCTGAGCATATGACCTCTAAAAGAGTACCGGAGAGGGTTAATATGTATGACCAACCCCCATTACTTTTGCAAAAGGAACATTTATGCCTTTGATACCTATTCCCTCCGACCACTTCTTAGGGGGGCTCCCTTACAAATATTATTGGTTTTTGTATATTTATTCCATACACCTGAGCATATGACCTTTAAGAGAGTGTCGGAAAGGGTTCATAGGTATCACTGACCCCCATTACTTTTGCAAAAGGAATATTTTTGCCTTTGACACCTATTCTCTCCGACCACTCCTTAGGGGGGCTCCCATACAAATTTTATGGTTTTTGTATATTTATTCCATACACCTGAGCATATGACCTTCAAGAGAGTGCCGGAGAGGGTAAATATATATGACCGACCCCCATTATTTTTGTAAAAGCAACATTTTTGCCTTTGACACCTTTTCCCTCCGACCACTCCGATAAATAGGTAGCAAGTTTAAGCAAACAAAAACATCAAATGTTGGCTTTATATTTCATGTAATTGTGTAAAATTTATATAAGTTAGAGAGTTCTAACATGAATTTTTGTCGCATTGAGGATCAAGCAGACCAACAAGTGCTAACATCAACATTGTACGATCAGTACTTTAGGCCCACCAAAGGCTCAAAAAGTTATATAAATACCGACACCTGATCACTATCAACCACCCTAACTTCCTCCGAGAATGTCGTATTCTACGTCAAAAAATTAATAAAGAATTGATAAGAGGTGTCATTTCAAAAATCTTTTAAAACATCCCAAAACATTTTTAAAAATTTTCAAAAATGTTACGGAATAAGTTTGATTCTGAGGGAAAATTCCTGTATGAGCCAGAATAATATTCAAAAACTTGAATATTAATAAATAAATTGATGTTACGGAACAAAGTTTTATTTACCGGTAGAAAATTTGGAACTTTATACACTTAGTTTTTGAGTTTATTTTGTATACAGTAAAAGCTCCCATAAACGGACGCTCTAATAAGCCGACATCTCCTATAAGCGGACACATTCTTGGGAACGAACAATTTTTGGTTTTTTTCCATAGAAAATGCTCTCCCATACACGGACTTTCCGAAAAACGGACGCGGACACACAAACATGTACGTTTATGAAAAAAAAATCTCCCATAAGCGGACGCCCATTTCTCCCATTTTCTCACGAGTATCTTGCATCGACTCTCATTTTCCTGTATATTTTTCTATTTTCTTTTTTACATTTTTCGTTCTCTAATCCATACTAAATTTGACAGTTGGTGCAAGAAGAAAGAACTGTCAGTCCTACCTTGTATAGTTGTATCATGGGGTAAATCATTGAAATTTGCAAGAACAATCCAGTTTTACGATGACTCTTGCACAGTTACAAAAATTAAATACATATTTAATATGAATTAATTTTATCCTCGTTTCGTTGTTTGTCTATTAAAGAATAAAAATTTTTTTAATTTGAATATCCTAATGCCCATTTTTTTAATTTGAAATTTAATATCATTTTTAATGACATTCCTTTAAGCGGATCTCTCATATGCGGACAAAAAGGAGGTGACCGTCGGTGTCCACTTATGGGAGCTTTCACTGTTTATAATATACTCTTTATACATACTTCATATCGTAAGTCTGAATATTATATTGATGGATGTATTTTACTTTTTTTGTCCGATTTGTAAGATGAGCTCGTATAGTTTAAAATGCTTTTTAGTATTTAATAAAAGAAAAAGGATTTAGTTTTCTCTCATGAACACATCCGTAGGTATTTTTACTTTTGGTATTAATTATTCTTATCGTATTCCTTGTCCCTTAACTTTTCTTCATGCTTACCCTGATAGCTCTAATCCATATCATACTCCTTGTTCTAATACTTGTATGAGTTCTTGTTTCAATTCTTATTTTTCTCCTTGTTTTTGTTCTAATACTTTTACCACTTTTGTCCCTATCCTTCCCTTATTCCTATTCTTTTGATTTTGATTTTGATTTTGATTTCGATTTTCATTTTGATTTTCATTTTGGTTTTGATTTTGATTTTGATTTTGATTTCGATTTTGATTTTGATTTTGATTTTGATTTGATTTTGATTTTGATTTTGATTTTGATTTTGATTTTAATTTTGATTTTGATTTTGATAGATTTTGATTTTGATTTTGATTTTGATTTTGATTTTGATTTTCATTTTGATTTTGATTTTGATTTTGATTTTGATTTTGATTTTGATTTTGATTTTGATTTTGATTTTGATTTTGATTTTGATTTTGATTTTAATTTTTTTGATTTTGATTTTGATTTTAATTTTAATTTTGATTTTGATATTGATTTTGATTTTGATTTTGATTTTGATTTTGATTTTGATTTTGATTTTGATTTTGATTTGATTTTGATTTTGATTTTGATTTTGATTTTGATTTTGATTTTGATTTTGATTTTGATTTTGATTTTGATTTTGATTTTGATTTTGATTTTGATTTTGATTTTGATTTTGATTTTGATTTTGATTTTGATTTCGATTTTGATTTTGATTTCGATTTTTATTTTGAATTTGATTTTGATTTTGATTTTGATTTAGATTTAGATTTAGATTTTGATTTTGATTTTGATTTTGATTTCGATTTTGATTTTGATTTTGATTTTAATTTTGATTTTGATTTTGATTTTGATTTTGATTTTGATTATGATTTTGATTTTGATTTTGATTTTGATTTTGATTTTGATTTTGATTTTGATTTTGATTTTGATTTTGATTTTGATTTTGATTTTGATTTTGATTTTGATTTTGATTTTGATTTTGATTTTGATTTTGATTTTGATTTTGATTTCGATTTTAATTTTAATTTTTTTGATTTTGATTTCGATTTTGATTTTGATTTTGATTTTGATTTTGATTTTGATTTTGATTTTAATTTTGATTTTGATTTTGATTTTGATTTTGATTTTGATTTTGATTTTGATTTTGATTTTGATTTTGATTTTGGTTTTGATTTCGATTTTGATTTTGATTTTGATTTTGATTTTGATTTTGATTTTGATTTTGATTTTGATTTTGATTTTGATTTTGATTTTGATTTTGATTTTGATTTTGATTTTGATTTTGATTTTGATTTTGATTTTGATTTTGATTTTAATTTTGATTTTGATTTTGATTTTGATTTTGGTTTTGATTTTGATTTTGATTTGGATTTTGATTTTGATTTTGATTTTGATTTTGATTTTGATTTTGATTTTGATTTTGATTTTGATTTTGATTTTGATTTTGATTTTGATTTTGATTTTGATTTTGATTTTGATTTTGATTTTGATTTTGATTTTGATTTTGATTTTGATTTTGATTTTGATTTTGATTTTGATTTTGATTTTGATTTTGATTTTGATTTTGATTTTGATTTTGATTTTGATTTTGATTTTGATTTTGATTTTGATTTTGATTTTGATTTTGATTTTGATTTTGATTTTGATTTTGGTTTTGATCTTGATTTTGATTTTGATTTTTATTTTGATTTTGATTTTAATTTTGATTTTGATTTTGATTTTGATTTTGATTTTGATTTTGATTTTGATTTTGATTTTGATTTTGATTTTGATTTTGATTTTGATTTTGATATTGATTTTGATTTTGATTTTGATTTTGATTTTGATTTTGGTTTTGATTTTGATTTTGATTTTGATTTTGATTTTGATTTTGATTTTGATTTTGATTTTGATTTTGATTTTGATTTTGATTTTGATTTTGATTTTGATTTTGATTTTGATTTTGATTTTGATTTTGATTTTGATTTTGATTTTGATTTTGATTTTGATTTTGATTTTGATTTTGATTTTGATTTTGATTTTGATTTTGATTTTGGTTTTGATTTTGATTTTGATTTTGATTTTAATATTGATTTTGATTTTGATTTTGATTTTGATTTTGATTTTAATTTTAATTTTGATTTTGATTTTGATTTTGATTTTGATTTTGATTTTGATTTTGATTTTGATTTTGATTTTGATTTTGATTTTGATTTTGATTTTGATTTTGATTTTGATTTTGATTTTGATTTTGATTTTGATTTTGATTTTGATTTTGATTTTGATTTTGATTTTGATTTTGGTTTGGATTTTGATTTTGATTTTGATTTTGATTTTGATTTTGATTTTGATTTTGATTTTGATTTTGATTTTGATTTTGATTTTGATTTTGATTTTGATTTTGATTTTGATTTTGGTTTGGATTTTGATTTTGATTTCGATTTTAATTTTTTTGATTTTGATTTTGATTTTGATTTTGATTTTGATTTTGATTTTGATTTTGATTTTGATTTTGATTTTGATTTTGATTTTGGTCTTGATTTTGGTTCTGATTTTTATTTTTATTTTGAATTTGATTTTGATTTTGATTTTGATTTTGATTTTGATTTTGATTTTGATTTCGATTTTGATTTTGATTTCGATTTTGATTTTGATTTTGATTTTGATTTCGATTTCAATTTTTTTGATTTTGATTTCGATTTTGATTTTGATTTTGATTTTGATTTTGATTTTGATTTTGATTTTGGTTTTGATTTTGATTTTGATTTTGATTTTGATTTTGATTTTGATTTTGATTTTGATTTTGATTTTGATTTTGATTTTGATTTTGATTTTGATTTTGATTTTGATTTTGATTTTGATTTTAATTTTGATTTTGATTTTGATTTTGATTTTGATTTTGATTTTGATTTTGATTTTGATTTTGATTTTGGTCTTGATTTTGGTTCTGATTTTTATTTTTATTTTGAATTTGATTTTGATTTTGATTTTGATTTTGATTTTGATTTCGATTTTGATTTTGATTTCGATTTCGATTTTGATTTTGATTTTGATTTTGATTTCGATTTTAATTTTTTTGATTTTGATTTCGATTTTGATTTTGATTTTGATTTTGATTTTGATTTTGATTTTGATTTTGATTTTAATTTTGATTTTGATTTTGATTTTGATTTTGATTTTGATTTTGATTTTGGTTTTGATTTTGATTTTGATTTTGATTTTGATTTTGATTTTGATTTTGATTTTGATTTTGATTTTGATTTTGATTTTGATTTTGATTTTGATTTTGATTTTGATTTTGATTTTGATTTTGATTTTGATTTTGATTTTGATTTTGATTTTGATTTTGATTTTGATTTTGATTTTGATTTTGATTTTGATTTTGATTTTGATTTTAATTTTGATTTTGATTTTGATTTTGATTTTGGTTTTGATTTTGATTTTGATTTTGATTTTGATTTTGATTTTGATTTTGATTTTGATTTTGATTTTGATTTTGATTTTGATTTTGATTTTGATTTTGATTTTGATTTTGATTTTGATTTTGATTTTGATTTTGATTTTGATTTTGATTTTGATTTTGATTTTGATTTTGATTTTGATTTTGATTTTGATTTTGATTTTGATTTTGATTTTGATTTTGATTTTGATTTTGATTTTGATTTTGATTTTGATTTTGATTTTGATTTTGATTTTGATTTTGATTTTGATTTTGATTTTGATTTTGGTTTTGATCTTGATTTTGATTTTGATTTTTATTTTGATTTTGATTTTGATTTTAATTTTGATTTTGATTTTGATTTTGATTTTGATTTTGATTTTGATTTTGATTTTGATTTTGATTTTGATTTTGATTTTGATTTTGATTTTGATTTTGATTTTGATATTGATTTTGATTTTGATTTTGATTTTGATTTTGATTTTGGTTTTGATTTTGATTTTGATTTTGATTTTGATTTTGATTTTATTTTGGTTTTGATTTTGATTTTGATTTTGATTTTGATTTTGATTTTGATTTTGATTTTGATTTTGATTTTGATTTTGATTTTGATTTTGATTTTGATTTTGATTTTGATTTTGATTTTGATTTTGATTTTGATTTTGATTTTGATTTTGATTTTGATTTTGATTTTGATTTTGATTTTGATTTTGATTTTGATTTTGATTTTGATTTTGATTTTGATTTTGATTTTGATTTTGGTTTTGATTTTGATTTTGATTTTGATTTTAATATTGATTTTGATTTTGATTTTGATTTTGATTTTGATTTTGATTTTGATTTTGATTTTAATTTTGATTTTGATTTTGATTTTGATTTTGATTTTGATTTTGATTTTGATTTTGATTTTGATTTTGATTTTGATTTTGATTTTGATTTTGATTTTGATTTTGATTTTGATTTTGATTTTGATTTTGATTTTGATTTTGATTTTGATTTTGATTTTGATTTTGATTTTGATTTTGATTTTGATTTGATTTTGATTTTGATTTTGATTTTGATTTTGATTTTGATTTGATTTTGATTTTGATTTTGATTTTGATTTTGATTTTGATTTTGATTTTGATTTTGATTTGATTTTGATTTTGATTTTGATTTTGATTTTGATTTTTATTTTGATTTTGATTTTGATTTTGATTTTGATTTTGATTTTGATTTTGATTTTGATTTTGATTTTGATTTTGATTTTGATTTTGATTTTGATTTTGATTTTGATTTTGATTTTGATTTTGATTTTGATTTTGATTTTGATTTTGATTTGCATATTGAGTTTTTCTAGCCAATTTTTCCTGACTAAATTCACGACAACTTACTCTTCTTAGTTGCCTTTGATACCAAAATTGAAAGTATTTGGCTTCTTTGAACATACGAGTGGCACTTTTTTTAGGAACAGCTTTAATCATTTCCTTGGCTGCCACCAAAACCACAAAAAGCATTCATAGAAAATAGTATGTAGGTATTTATAGCTGAAGATGTGCATAGTTGACAACCAATTAAACACATATAATTTGAAATTCTCTCTTAAATTAGAATATATTCAGATATGCAAAATTAAGTGCCTTTCACAGCAACCCCATTTTTGGCGTTGCTAAATTATGAAATCCTATTTAAAATAGTTAATTGGGAATTATGCCAACCATGAAAAGGTTTCCAACCTGGCAAATTATCACTAGTACAGTTGGAAATACATTTAAGACAGTTGCCAGCGACATAGAAGCTACCCAATATGTGCCTCATTAAATCGTAAAGAATGCTAGTAGAGCACGAATACCTTCCTACCTGCTGGTTGCCATAACATAGCAAGGTAAGCCGCGATAGAAGCCGGAAATAGTTGAAGATAACAACGAGAACAACGACGACAACGACAACGACAGCGTTGTGCAGAACTTCTTGAAGATGGTAGATTAATGATTAATCATATGGTTAGGCATGGAATTTTCAAGAGTCTTAAGACTGGGTCTTAGAACAATGTATTGTGCGCAATTTTGTGTATGAGTGTTTGAGTCTAGATGAGTCTTTGTGTGTATTTGTCAAATGATCTCATCACAATTTCGCGCACTTACATGTTTAACGCAGCATTAAATGATAATGAAACAGTAACTGTCACACATGCATACACAAATCCACACATACATAATAAACATACACACATTATAGTCACGTACAACATTAAAACGGTGACAAAATCTAGTCGAAACTTAAGTGGAACCGCAACACTAACAACAAAGAGGCATCAAAGCTTCAGTGCTACGCAGTATCCAAGGAAACCATCGAGATGTGCCAGCAAGTTCAATACACTAAAATGTAACGAGATTTTAAAGCAGCTCGCATAGCTAATTTGTACAAAGACGTCGTCGACATTATCGACAAATATTAAGCATGCACTTCCTTAGCTGCCAAAGATGGTGTTTAATTGTGTGTGTGCTGGTGTGTGTGTGTGCTCATATTCGTAGCCTTATCGAAGTTGTCAACCTGAAGCAGCAACGCATTTTCGTATGCAAATTTGTACACTTTCATTTAAGTGGGAGCTACTTTGATTATCTGCATACGTGTCGATAAAGCAGTTGAGTTTAGTGCAGTGCAGCTCAGTTCAAAAGTGGCATTAGTTGTGCCATTAACTGTACCTTGCCAACTTAAGTGCACTTTTGGGAGTTTCTACTTTTTTTTTTGATTTTGTTTTTCTTTCTTCATTTTTTGTTCCGTCAAAACTTGTACGTTTCTTTAGATAAGCAAATGAAGATTGTCTTTTACATATATTTTTAACAAGATTCTTGAATATTTTCGAAGTTGGTTGTCATGTTGAACCAGCGGGAGCATCGTGCTCAATTCCCTTGACTTCCTTCATATAATAATAATAATATATAAATATTATATTTATTTTACAAGATGTTACTGCGTTTAAAATGCGTTTTAAAATCCATTCCACAAAATATAAGTGTGACATAAGCATGACATCTCTTAAACTTATCTTATCAGGAGCTTTGTCATTTTTTGTTTTAATGTTATACGTTTCATTTTAAGCTTATCTGTTTTATTTTTGCATCACGATTAAAGCCGAAAAACAAAAAATTTGCTAAAATTAATTCAAAGCGGCACAGAATATATATGCTTTCACAAAAAAGTTTTGTGCCTATTCAGGCTGTTTTGATTTGAAAAATCACGCGTGCGACGTTTTTCAAACTTCTTTAGCCTTTACGAAGAGAATCTGAAAAAAAAAACATTGACAAATTTGTTTTTCCCAAGTGAAACCTTCGTTTGTTTTTCTTTTCGTTGTATAAACACAACGCTTATAGTTCAGAGTGACTTTTTGGACAAATTGTTACTATTTAAGTAAATTTGTACTTTCTTAATACGCAAATGGAGATATCAACAGAGGTGCGATGACTGCAATCTATATGAAGACGGATGGACAGAGGTGCGATGAGTGCAATCCATAAGAAGACGGACGGACATAGGGTGAAAGATAATTAATATAATAAATAATATTTACCGAAATAGATTACGGTATCTATGCTATTATATAAAAGGCTTATCACGTATCTTCGTGTACGCTAACCTAAAGAACTACTGAACCAATTTTAATAATTCTTTTACTAATTCAAAGCATCATTCTTAACTTAAGCTATTGCATACTTTATTTTTTAAAACCTACCATAAAAAGTTATTAAAATTTGAGATTAAATACCATCTAAAAAACTTCATAGAAAATTATTCATAAACGCTGCATTATTGCTTAATTTCTTTTCTTTCTTTTCCATTGTGTGTTTAAAGCTCTTTTTTATAACAATAAAGTTAATAACAATAAATTCTCTATAATAATAAAGCAACAACAATGTTTATTGTGATATAGACAGAATCTATTTCTTTTTTAATGAAATTCTCGCAGTGACATGCTAAAAAGAATTTAATATGTAAACATAAGCATATGTAAATGACGTAGTACTCTCGCAAAATCAGCGATACTTCGTCTTTATATGAAAACACGAACGAGGAAATGAGACAAATGCTGTTGCTGTTTTCGACTCAGACTCAGTGCTGCCAAACAGTAGCAACGATGCTCCCATCTCTTATCAAGTAGCTGATAAAAAGCTTTAATAGCAGTGTTGCTAAGCTCACATTACAAAGGTTGAAGTGTTGAGATATCACTTATCACGATCCATTTTTGTGCCTCTATTTTTTTGTGTGATGGTACCACGGCCACGACAAAATAATGGTTATGCTAATTTGATGAAAGTAATCTATATTAATAAAAATCATTTTCTGTTTGTTTGACTACAATACAAATCTTAACGGCTGAACGGATTTAACTCAAATTCGGCTCACATATTACTTGAATCCTAACTTAGGTTATGGCATACTAATTTTTGACCACGCCTCTTCCGCCCCTTTAAAAGTAACGCAAATCTTACAACTGGCGTATTTTTTTCAAGCGAAAATGCTCGACTTATTAATTTTAAGGAAATCCTGTTATTTTGACACCAAAAACATTCACATATCTTTAAAATTGGACAAACTTTTGGTACAACGTCTTTTTCTAATAACATCGTTTCCTTAGAATAACAAAAAAACTATCAGAAATTCGTATATTTTAATTGCGATGCAAATAACTCCGTTGTTTTTGAATATATTTCATTCAAATTTTTTTCGTTGATAAACTCAATTATTTTTTTTTTTTTTTTTTTTTTTGGATTCGCCCGGAAGTAGGAAATCTTCATAGATACGTATGACCCGCGCCATACGCATGCACGATTTACATTCTAAGAAGTTCCCGGATCAGCCGGACTGAATAGAATGCACCTACGTGCTAAAACCTACCACCTGTTGGCAAATAAAAGCCTCCACTAAGCACAATTGCTTGGCCTTTCAGCGGAAATTAAAATTAAATAAAGATATTTGAAATTTGAAATTTGAGAAATTTTTGTGCTTATGTAAACATAATAAGCATCATCGAATAAAAGCACATTCTTCATAACACAAGGGAATACAAGACAACATCCAAAGTAGTTTATTAGACTATATATAACCGCATTTATAATTGTTGTCATTCGGCTTGGGGCCACTGTCCAACCCAAGATCCTACGTGGAAAAGAGATGCAACTCTCAAACACCAAACCAATACCAAACATAGCACAGATATACAAGTATATATTATGCAGGCACAATATATTTATATATTCGGGTCACTGAAATATGGGAACACCGAGCTAAAGTTATTATTTGGATTTGCATTTGGGCCAACGCAGGTAAAAACTTGTATGGAAAAGAGATACACTCTGACACACCAAGCCGAGGGATACGGTATACATCAGGGATTGCCAAAGAGTAATTTTTGAAGAGTGCAACAACAATTGCAACCGAAAACCAACAACAACAGCAAATCGTTGGATACGTAGTACAATAAGGAATTAGCAACATGAAAAACACAAACAAAAAGCAGTCGGTGACGAAACATACGCAAAATTACCAACAAGAAACCTTCAGCGTAGCAAGAGTTGTGCGCGGTCGCATGCGCTAATTTACCAACAACGACAAGAATAAACAACAAACACACGCTGTTTTGTTACGGTGCAGCTGCGCCTGTGAACGATTCGGCGAATTACAACAATCATAGAAATATTGTAAAGTTGTTGTAATAGAGTGGAAAGAGTGGAAAGAGTTAGGCGATGGCAATCACTGGTATACATGGTCCCATTTTAAACGAGCTATAGAACTAAAGATGTAAAAAAATTTCATGAAAAAAATTAAGCAACGAAACTGAATAAAACGAAAGCTTAAAGTATTTATCAAATTCGATAATGCTTATATGTTAAATCGTAAAATCTACACAATTATCGCGAGCTATATTTGTTATCGCAATGAATGCGTTAAGTATTCAAATGTAATATAATTTTACGTTTTAAGACATCCACCGAGTCAGAAAAATTTATCAAGTTCAAGTTGCCATTGAAATCACTACACATACATCGCAAAGGGTCGTGAAGGGCATAATTAGAAGTGCACTGACTCAACTTAAAAAGCTGGAAGTGTCTGGCTCCGCTCCTAGGGATGTTGAAGTTTAATGAAGAAAGGAGGTAATGTGAGTCTATATCACCACTGAGTAATTTGTATAAAAAGGAGACATTTAGCATAATTCTTCTGCTTCTTAAGGAAGGCAGGGAAATAATTTTAAGGCGGGTTTCATAAGGGGGTAGAATAATGTTGGGGTTCCAACGATAATGTAAAGCAAAAAGTAAGAATTGTTTTTGGACCGATTCTAATGCATCGATGTGGACATTGTATTGAGGGTTCCATATTACAGATGCATATTCAAGAATTGGTCTAACAAGAGAGGTATAAAGTATCTTAGTAGTGAAAGGATCGTTGAATTCTTTAGCCCATCTTTTAATGAAACCAAGGACACCTCTAGCCTTATTTACCACCAAATTAACTTGAAGATTGAAACGAAGTTTAGGATCCATAATTACACCTAAGTCAAGAAAACTGTGTACAATTTCTAAGTTGGTATTATTTATAGTGTAATTTATACTATTAGCAATTCGACGTGAGAATGTCATTTGCTTACATTTTTTTAAGTTTAATTTTAAAAGGTTTAAATTACACCACTCCACTAGACTATTTAAATCGGATTGTAAGAGTTGTTGTTCTTCAGGCGATTTGTCAGTTAGAAACAGTTTTACGTCATCGGCGTACATTAAGACGTTACAGTGTTTTATTACAGCAGGAAGGTCATTTATAAACAGTAAAAATAAAACCGGACCAAGGTGACTTCCCTGAGGAACACCTGATGTGACCAAAATATTTTTTGACAAAGAGTTCTTATATAAAACTTTTTGCGAACGATTCGACAAGTACGATTTAATCCAGTGTAATAGTTTGACGGGAAACCCAATTAGATGAAGCTTTTTCAGAAGAAGATAATGATTAACACTATCGAAAGCTTTGCTAAAGTCTGTATAAATAACGTCAGTCTGTCGTCCTAAAGTAAAACCTTTAATGACACGCGTAGTAAACTCCAAGAGGTTAGTTATCGTAGATTTTCCCTTTAAGAAACCATGTTGAGAGGTGGAAATGGAGGAAGATACGACGTGGGTTATTTGATCAGTTATAATTTTCTCAAATAACTTAGGGATTGCGCTTAGTTTTGCGATACCTCGGTAATTGGAAACATCAATTTTTGAACCGGATTTATGAAGAGGTATTATATAAGATTTTCTCCATATATTGGGAAAATGACCGATGTGCAAGGATGAGTTAAAAATTTTTGATAGGGGAGAACACAAACTATTAGAACAATGCTTTAAAATGCAGCTCGGGATTTCGTCAGGACCAGTAGTAAAAGAAGATTTAACTTGTTGAAGGTAATGCATAACTATATTAGAATCTATTATGGGGGTTTCAAAAGAGTTAACTGGTGGTAGGTAAGGATATTCAAGACTCATGCTCAATGGTATATCGGAGTAGGTTGTTTTAAAGAAGTTTGCAAACATGTTGGAAACATCGATGTCGCAAGATGCTTCATCATGATTAAATTTCATAAGAGGTGGGAAACTGGAAGTTTTTCGTTTTGAATTGACAAATGTGTAGAAAAGTTTCGGATTATCTTTGAATTGAGTTTTTATATTGGCTATATATGCAGAGTAGCATTGTTTATTTAATAGTTGATATCTGTAACGACAAGAGGAATAAGAAGCGAAGTCTAAATTAGAGCCTGAATTTTTATATTTCTTAAATAAGCGATTTTTGGAATTTTTTAAAGACTTAAGGTCATTAGTTAACCAAGGAGGGCATAAAGGCTTGAAATTAATATTTTTTTTTGGCACAGATAATGAGAAGCATTTTTGCAAGGTATCATTGAGAAACTGCACTGAAGATTCGACATCATAAAAAGAGTACGAAGACCTATTATTTAAAATTGGGGACCAGTCAATCCGCGCGAGAAGAGCATTCAGTTTAACATAGTCTGTTTTTTTAAAGTTAAAAATTTTATTATTTCGCGTATCTGGAGCTAATTTATTTTCATTTCCGTTGGCAAGTAATATTGTTATTTCAAGAGTTGGATGATAATCGTCTTCCGGAAAAGAAACTGGGTTCGAACGACGGAGATTTACGGAAGTGCATCTGTCTACAAATACAAGGTCAAGAGATCTATTACTTTTATTAAGAATATTATTAACCTGCTGAAGACACAGCTCAGACAACTTATCTAAGAAGTCATTTATCCAATCAGAGGCAGAGATAGGAGTAAGAAATGCGGAATCATCGGAAAAACGCCAAGACACGGAAGGTAAGTTGAAATCACCTAATACAATGATAGTGTCCATATTTTTAAGCATATTATGGACAGTTTCGATGGCATTAATATGGTTTAAGTAAATTGTTAAATCACTTTTAGGTGGAATGTAAGAGCAAGTAAGATAAATAGAATAATTATTTAGTTTAACTGTAACACAAATAAACTCCAGGTCGTTGGTGCCAGGAATTGTTAATTCCTCAGAAGCAAGCGAGTTATGGACAGCTATCAGAACGCCACCACCGATCTTATCATAGCGATCTTTACGAAAAATTTGGAACTTATTGCACATTATTTCAGAATTTAAAACGTTGGAGCGAAGCCAAGTTTCAGTAAAAATTATAAAGTTATATTCAAAATCAAAACTATTAATGAAAATATCGGAAAGTTTAGAATTGAGACCTCTAACGTTTTGATACACAAGCTCTAACTTAGACTTGTGATTTTTTAATCGTTTTTTGTATGGTACTGAGGACTGTTCGAAGGACGAGGTAAGTGAACAACATTTGCAATACGCGGTTTGTTTTTGAATTCAAATTCATGAACAATTGTATTACGGGGCCAAAAGTTTACGTCCACAAGAGTTTTAAATAAATTTTCCGGAACAGTCAATCTAAAAGAAGTAGTCAGTCTCGCATTTAAGTATTTGAATTTTTGGATCGAAAGAGGGATACCACTATTTAACTTTGAATTAATAAAAAATTTAATATCATTTTCAGTTGTATCAGCGGCTAAACGCGAGACAAAGATGGCTTTAGTTGGTGGAATTGCGATTAATGGCTTAGGTGAAATAGTAGCAGTAGTAATCGGAATCCGTTGAGCGTCAACAACTGAAGTTTCAAAAATAGGAGTGTTAACAATAGGAGGAGCAGTTGAAACAGCTTGAGCATAAGAAAGAACAGGCTGGTTAACTGGTATAGATGGTGCTAATATTGGCAAGGAAACGGTCTCTGGTGCATTTGGAGCAGATATGGAGGCAATCGTATCAGTACAAATGTCCATATCGTCCACAATGTCCTGTTCAACAGGTGGTGGCATTGGTGGTATCGAGTTAGTTTTCGGCTTATTGCGCAAGTTCGTGCTTTTCTTTTTACGCTTGGGTGAAGGAATTGACTCTTCGATATATTTGCACTCATCGAAAAGTGTTTGATATTTTAAAAATTTAGCAGAAAGCAAAGAAAATTCCCTACTAATTTCGGAGAAACCCTGCTTTGTCTGCTTAAAAAGCTTGTAAAAGTTTATATCAGTCAGTCTACACTTCTCACAAGACCAACGCAACCCTTTACCTTCTTCAATAAGGTCTGCAACTCGACCCATTATGCCCACACATTTGGCGTGAACGATATTATCACATAGCCAACATGATAAATACCGCTCATTTTCACCTTTAGTGGAACAGCCGGGCTTAGAACAAAGCATTTTAATTAATAAATACAAACAAAACAAAAAAAAAAAAGAGTAGTAAAAACAAATAAAGTAGTAAAAATATTAGTAGTTATTAATATATAAAAATAAAACCAAAAAAGTACTAAAAATAAATAAAAGTAGTAAAAGTAGTAATAATAGTAGTAGTGAGCAAAAGTGACAACTTGAACTGATGGCAACCCCTATCAATTTAGTGAAGTGCCCAGAAGTATGCAACTATTTTTCGATATATAAATAAAGTAAGTATAATAAATAAAAAGTATGTAGCTAGACAGAGCTAGGCAGATGTCTAAAACGAAATTACAATATAAACGAAAAAGAAAGATATATAATAAAGAAAATGTACTGAAACTTGTTCAGCCACTTCAACGAAATATTAATAAATAGTTATTAATAAATAAACTTATTTTATAAGAAGTAAAATATAAAATATAAACAAAACTTATCGCTTTATCTTCAAAAAACTACAAAAGCACAAAAATTTTTTGTTTAACTATAAGAAAAACCAATGTTTTTAAATATAAACTTTGCACAATCTAAAAAATACAACGTAAGCGAAATTTAGCGCGTTGCCAACTGAGCTCTTAATATGATTCAAGCTCTTAATAAAAACAATTTATAGGGTAGCGTTATCTTAGCGGATATATTTTAATTATTTATTTCAAAAAAGGTCCAAAATATTGACCTTTTACTTAAAAAATGACACAAAAGTTGTTTTTGTTGTTAAAATAATAAAAACTCAAAATTGCATTTTCGACTACCTCTTACATGACATAGCGTTTTATAGCAAAAATGCTTCCAATTTTACAGAAAAATTTATTACCTGTTTCTTTCATCAAAAAACATGACCATTAATTTTTTTCAAAAGTTGTTTTTATTCTTTTTATATAATAGTTAAGCTCAAAGAATAATTTATGTGAAAAAATCTCTTCCCGATCAAAAGTTATCGCGATAAATATATTTTTTTTTAGATACAAACCAAGCTGTTTTTCAAATGCTTATCTATTAATAAAAATCATTTTTTTTTCTGTGAACATTAAAACTACTGGAAAACTTTAACGGGCAGTGGAAAATGACTGTGGTGTCAAACTATGAGTCTAAGAAAAGTTTTTAATACACCTATTATGTTCCTATATATTTAGTTGCATGGTGCAGCAACGCGCGCCGGGAAAAGGCTAGTTAATCTATATTAGCTAACCAGGAATAGCAGAAAACCTTATATTGTTTATAGCTGGAAAACTATAAATATGAAATCTATTTATATAAAGACAAGTGTACATTTTGATGTCACCACTTACTGCGGAAACGGATCTACCGATTTCAACCAAAATTTCAGGATACGTTGGGAAAGTTTGGAAAGCACGAGATTGGCCCATTGGTTCCGGAGATATGGCATTTAAAGATTTTTCCATATCTATATAAATATAAAAAAAGTCGTTATTTGTGTTTGTAATTCCATAACTTAAGAACGCAGCGTCCGATTTCGCTTAAGGTTTTCTTTGTTGTGTTCTTATTGGCCGTGCCATGGTTTGTATGTGAAAATTTTTGCCACACCTCCTTTTACCGCCCACAATTAATGAAAATTTTATATTTCAGACAGCTTGGGTCTTATCAGACTAAAGTTTAGTACTTTAGTTCATTTGGTCACTGTTGGCAACAGTACTAGAAATGGGGGAGAGCTTTACAAATATGCTGGGTGTTCTGCCTCTCTTATACATATATGTATATCTATCTTTATTCTTATCTATGTTGGTTTGTTCGGTTGCTTAGAACTTGAAAACGACTGGACCAAATTGTATGTTTCCTTCTGCGAATATGTGATATCGAATATTTTTGGAATTACAGGTCACACAGCATCGAAATTTGATATTCGAATGAAATTTTGACGTTCCGTTCCACTGGTGAAAATTTATGGGCATTGGACGAGGGGTGTGGTACTTTTTCAGCAGCCTAAATTTAAGGTATAACTCTCGAACTATAAGTCACATATCAATTTAACTCGGTAAAAACGTACTATTAAGTTGTGTGCTTTGCCTATTAAAATAAAGTGACCATTTGACAAGTGGGCCTAAATCCAAATTTAGGTATCGAATAGCTTTGGAAGTAGAAGTCACATAACATTGAAACTCAGAATGGAGAATGTATTTCTACAAGAGAACTGGGACGGGCATAGGAAAAGGGGTTGTGGCTTCGACCACACAAGTCAAATTTTTGATATTGAATAGCTTTGGAACTAAACGTCGCATGACAAAACTCAGTATGGAGTTACTAATTGCCAAAGTCTTTCAGTTTCTACTGAAAAACTGGTACGTGCATTGAAAAATTGGGTGTGGCCCGATTTTCTATACAGAATAGCTGTGAAAGTTAAAATCACAGGACATTGAAACTCATAATGGGATTTCCACCTGAGAGTGGTGTTCTGCTACTGGGAAACTATAACGTGCAGTGGAACATGACTAAGGGACTAATAAAAGTTTTGAATTTACTTATTATTTCCAATATACTTGCCAGGTGCAGCAACGCTCGCCGGGTATCGCTAGAATGTATATATGTAAGATATATTTTTAAGTTGATGACAACTGAATATTCGTTTGCGGCAAATACAACTCGTAAACAAAGTGTAGTTGGTCAGTTGCGGTAAACGAAAAATTTCTTTGCGTGTAAGGTATACATCTGCATATAATTCCAACTTTCAAAGTGAACATCAAAGTCGTCATCACCGGAATTTAGCTCCACTATGGAGCGATCAAAAATTTCAAAAATGTACGAGGGCTGCTACATATATTTCAGGAATAAATATAAAGGCTTGTAATAAATAAATAAATACAATTGCTTTATTTTTGCATGCGTTTGAGCCATTTGTCATAACATTTATCCCATTCCGCTTGAGACACCTCCAAAACATAGTTTTTTTGCGAATCAACAGCTTTTCCTGGCGTCGAAAATCGTTGTTCACGTAGTTGGCTTTGATGTGCGGCAACAAAAATAAGTCATTGGGTGCCAAATCAGAACTGTACGGCGGATGACCCAATTATTCTATATTTTGAGTGCTCAAAAATGCCTCAAAGGGGAGTCTTATCTCCGCTTCTGTGGTCCGTGACGGTCGACCTACTGTTGAGTATCATGCAGGGGGAAGGCTACAATGTTATTGCATATGCGGATGATATCTCTCTCGTATTTAACGGAAAATTTCCTCAAACACTCTGCCAACTCCTGGAGAGAGCACTTTTAATCCTTTCGAGACGGGCGTCCGCTTGCGGTTTTAGTTTAAACCCAGAGAAAACAGATCTCATCCTTTTCACTAGGAAATTTAAAATCCCAAACTTAGAACCTCCGCGTCTGAACGGCACAAGGTTGCTCTTTAGTAACAGCACGAAGTACCTAGGAGTTATTCTGGATAAGAAACTTATCTGGAATGATGAAATAAAGGAACGTGTAAAAAAAGGCAAACATAGCTTTATTTGCCAGTAAAAAATCAATAGGTTAGAATGGGGTTTTTCTCCCACGTTGCACAATGGTTCCAAATCGAAAAAAGACGGCCAAAACTTCAAGGAGTTGTCTAATCTGCATGAAAATAATGATTAACAGGTTTTGGGGTCGCTGATCACGAATCTGAAGTCAAACATTTTAAATTCAAAATGGCGGCTTAAAAATGGCGGCCGTGAACACGCTAAAATTTACAATAACTATATTATGCATTTCAAATTTGGTGCCCACAAAGTTTTCGGGGTCGCTGATCATGAATCTGAAGTCAAAAATTCGAAATTCAAAATGGCTGCTTGAAAATGGCGTCCATGAACATGCCAATTTTTATAATAACTATATTATGCCGTACAATTGTGTTGCCCCAAAAGTTTTCGGGGTCGCTGATCACGAATCTGAAGTCAAAAATTCGAAATTCAAAATTGCTGCTTGACAATGGCGGCCATGAACATGCCAATTTTTATAATAACTATATTCTGCAGTACAATTTTGTTGCCCCAAAAGTTTTCGGGGTCACTGAATACGAATCTGAAGTCAAAAATTTAAAATTCAAAATAGCAGCTTAAAAATTTAGCCATTCTTTATTCTGTTCCACAAAACGGATGTTTGATTTGCAGAAATTTGCAATGGCTCACAGAAGTGCAAGTCTATGTATTACTGTGGCATTATTCTTCCTCCTCTTGATATCTTTGCCAGAGAATGTGCTAACACAACAGCCCTCAGACTAAGAGAATCTGGAAATAAGATAGGTAATAGCTGCGGTCACACAATAATTATGAACTCATCTGTCCCCGACAAAACTGACAGTGTGCCTTGTTTAAATCTCGAAAAGAACTGCGAAGTTCTCATCCCTTCACGGCTAGATTGGGCTAACAAAACCCCCTTTAAAACGACAGTCATTAAAATTTTTACAGATGGATCCAAGCTTCAAGAACAAGTAGGGGGAGGTTTTTACTCCCAAGAACTTGAAATCGAATCTTCCTTTAGACTTGTATTGTAGTGTCTACCAAGCGGAAACCGCTCTTCACGAAACCGCTTAGATTCTAGGTCAAATAGAGCTTAGGGGAAAGAGTATTTACATCTTCTCAGATAGTCAAGCTGCGCTTAAGGCGCTGAACTCACATACTGACAACTTCAAAACTCTCACTGAGTGCCGCAGATCTCTTACCGATATGGCAAGGTTATTCAGGTTCCACCTTATATGGGTACACGGACATAGGGATATCGAGGGCAATAATTTGGCTGACAAATTGGCAAGGAAGGGTAGTACCCTAAACACCCTCTTAAATTAGGACTTTATTGGTAAAACGCACCAACTCACTGCTTGAGCTAAACATGGTAAACCTGTCTAATATAGTAAGAATCCCCACGGGTCACTGTCTAATCGGAACGTATGCTCTTTGTTTAGACTTATATCTAATGTTTTTTGCAGAAGATGCAAGTGTGAAGAATGCGAGTAGGTAAAAAATGTTCAGCACTTCCTCTGCGAATGTCCGGCGATAACTAAAAGGAGAATGGCAACTCTGGGCCACCCCTTCTTAAATGGACTTACCGAAGTCTCATGCCTGGAAATCAAGCATATCCTAAAGATTATCGTCCATTCGAACTAGTTTGCTGAGAAGGGAAATCTCTCATAGGTTCAAAAGAGATTATGTGGTAGCACAACGGGCCTTCACTGGCCTAAGTGTACGAGTCGTCTGTCGGATCAGCCACCTTAACCTAACCTTATCTAACCTAAGGACAAGGATTGGAGAAAAAGCCAAGACAAGGATAGGGAAAAAGACTTAGGCATACTAAAAACATTATTTCAAGATTGAAAAAAGGTCAAGATTGAAAAAAGGATGAGGACAAGGATTGGGATTAGGAGTATAACAAGGTTTTGGACACGTTAATGTGTCAATATTTAGCACAGAAATTTGGGAGTTGTAAGGGACAAGAATGAGGAAAGGATTTTAAACAGGGAATGGGTCAAGAACTGGATTAAAACAAAAATGTAACCCATTTTCTACCACTGTTCGATTTATCGAGCACTCAACAGTTTAGAAAATGGTAGAAAATGGGTTAAACAAGGATAAGGCCAATTATGATGACAAAGATAGGAACAAGGGTAATAATAGGGACAAATTTGGGAACAAAGGATACGTTCTCCCGTCAAAACCGTTGGCTGTGTCCTCCACTCCTATTTTTTCCAAGGTTTTGTAGGAAGTTGCAAATTGAAATTTGATGCATATATTTCTTCTTCTCTTCTGCTATTATATTCACCATTGATTTTTATCAAAACTATAAGAGCAACAACAACAACAACAAAATTGTCTTGGAACTGAAAATTTCAACATTTGTGTAAATATTCAAAATTCAAAAATATTGTCTCTATTTACACAGTCAAAATCTTGTTTAATTTACTAAATAAATAAATAGAGCTATTTCTAAGCATACCCTATGTGTGTGTCACCAAAAATATAAACACACACCCACACACTAACACTCATGCATTCGCAAATGGTATATTTAAGTGTTCTCTACAGATAATAAACAAATATTTCAATTCATTCAGATATTTCAGAACAGATGCACGCGAGTCGCTCTTAAAATGTAAACAGACCATAATAGAGCATATATCGTCGACGTTTGGCTAAGTTCATTGTTGTAGCCACCCCCTGCAGATGACATCCCTTAATTATGGGATTTTCGTTGTTGCGCTTGAAAAATGTGCACACTAGGCATTAAAGGATTTAGCATTATTGTATGCATCAATTTGTTGAGGTATTTAAGGGATAAGTCACTTAAATTTGTTGGATTTCAATTTATGACTGTGCTATTGTAAGTGTGTATTTTTATGCACCATAGAATATGATGATGGCAGCGAAAATATAAAAAAAAAAACAGAAATATAGAATAGAAAGAACTTTATAAAAAGCTTCACAAAATCCATCAGATTTGAGATATATTAGCCTACAAAGTCTGTTAGATTCTAGAAAAATATTCGAAGAACATTTAAAATTTAACACGTAGTTTTCACATAAAAACAAATTTTTTTTAAATATTCTTCTATACCCGCCACAGAGTATCAAAAATTCCCTTCATCCTTGTATCATGAATGCATTTTTTTTTTTTTATACGAGCACACTTTCTTGTTATTTGAATCCCATTCCGGGTCAACATCACACAAATTGTGTAGGTCCATAATTAAAAGTAAACAATTACTTTTACATCCCCCAACCCCAATAATAAGGGTGTCTCTCCCACCCATGCTGATGCACATGCATGCCATATGAGTGCACAATGCACGCAGGACAAAGAGAGTGAGTGCATAGTGCAAACGTGCTAATCAAACATTACCAGGGATAAAGTCTGGACTAAGGGCAATTATAATGATTTTATTGCAACACATTTAGAGGTTTTTAATACATGTGTCGAATGTTCTTTCGAATGTGCTGCATGTGTGTGTTCGATTGAATTATGAAAATCGCACAATAGGAGGTCCATGCTAGTCGGATAAGATCAGCAAATAGGGGTCAGTGACAATTGGTACGTACGTACGCACAGGGATGTGAAATGTTTGAAAATAATATGCCATCTTTTCCACTTAGATTGATGATATCTAAGTGTGGGCTTAGGTGGTAATTTTGTCATATGGCAAATTTTATTTTCATTGTAGTTGTTTTCGAGAATGAATGGGAAGTGTTTGATTGCTGTCGTTATGTTGCTGGTGTGGCATATAAACAGCGGATTAAATAGGTTTTGTCGGACTCTTGTTGTCTTGTGAGATTTATTGCATTGTTAGGAGGTGTTTGATAGATAAAGCCGTCCTATAAATTGTACAAATAATATATTTTGATAAAATTTTTATCAAGCCGTTATCAGTATGACACTCATATGAACTAAATCCGACAAATTTTTAGATCTTAATGTTGAAATTAATTAATTAATTAACTGGCTATTTCAGCCCTTGAAAGGACTTTGACCTAGCTTCTTATGATCAATTGTTGAAATTAACCGAAATAAATTGACTCAACTGACATTGAGTTCCAGAAGATTTTTTTGGCATCATGTGGAAAAGCTGACAAGATCGTTTTGAAGATTTTCAGAATTGGTGCTAGTTTTTATGCGCCAATATATTTTCATTTCATCAACGTACAAAGAAAGATTGGATTCTTTGATGATATTGTCAACATTAGAAATTGTTAAGACGAATAGCAAAGGGCCAAGGTGACAACATTGTGGGACACCAGAGGTAGCTGTAAAAAATTCTGAAATGGAAAATCTAAAGATGACATTATAACGGCGTTGTTTAAGATACGATTTAATCCATGATATAAACATGGATGGAAAATCAAAGGCTTGAAGCTTAAGAAGGATGATAGTGTGCAAAATTTTGTCAAACACTTTAGTGAAGTCGATAGAAACAACATCAACTTCATAACCACTTTTCAACAAACATTAAGTTTTTGAGATAGAGTTGATTTACCCTTCAGGAAGCCATGTTGACTAAAAGGAAAGGATTTCCAACTCATCCTCTAGACCCAGAACCTGTATTGTTCATAATAATAATATCTCTCTTTTTCCTTTAACAGAGTTCATCAACCAAGACCTCACTGCGGGCCTGGTGAAGCTCAATGATCAAAAGGAAATCATTGTAACTTCAGCTTACTTTGCGGGAGACGAGCCCATTTGTCCCCCGGACTGCATAGCTGATCTGCTCCGATTTGCTGCCAAACACAAGACAGAAGTTGTCTTGAGCTGTGACGCAAACGCTGATCATACACTGTGGGGCAGCACAGACACAAACCAAAGAGGTGAGTACCTTTTAGACTTCCTTATTTGTAATAACTTGTATGTATGCAACGTTGGAAATGAACCAACGTTTATTACCGCAAATAGAAGAGAGGTCCTAGACCTAAGTCTTACCACATCAACTCATGATGATAAAATAGCTGACTGGTATGTTTCAAAAGAACCTTCGTGCTCAGATCATAGACCCATTAGGTTTGAAATAAAGTCAGCCATTATACAAAACATTTATTATCGCAGAAAACAAGACACTGACTGGAACTCCTATAAAGAGCAGCTTGGTCAGGTCATCCTCGATAAACTTCCCCTCAGAATCGACACCATATGCAAATTGGAATACTCAGTAGATGATGTCCAATCATGCATTACTCAATCTTTTGAGGACAACTGCCGTCTTTAACTGAAAAAGCTCAAGAGACAAGCACCCTGGTTGAACAACCACCTCAACGACCTCAGAAAAGGAGTAAGGAAGCTGTTCAATAGAACTAAGCGCTATAATGATTGGCTATATTACTCCCGATCTCTTACCAATTACAAAAAGTAGATCAAGAAGGCTAAAAAGGACTCGTTTAGGAACTTCTGTGGCTCCATCAAAGATGTTCCAACGAGTTGTCGCCTTCAGAAGATCTTATCAACTGTCAGACCACAATCCTTAGGTAGTCTAGTACATGAGAACGGTGTTCATACAAAAACAAAGGAAGAGACCCTAGAACTCCTTCTCAACACTCACTTCCCGGGTTCCGTCATTCAAAAAGGTCCCCACTTAAACCAATCTTACTACTACGAACAGACAAATCTGCCAAGTAAAGAATATTGGAGAATCAGCAAACAGATTTGCAATATGTCAGCAGTTAATTGGGTCATAAACTCCTTCAAACCTTTTAAATCTGCTGGTGGAGATGGTATTTTTCCAGCTCTTCTACAACAAGGTTCAGAACATCTGATACCACTACTATCAAAACAATTCAGCTGCGGCTTAGCCTATGGCCATATACCTGGAGCATGGAGAAAAGCGATAGTTAAATACCTTCCTAAGGCTGGCAAAGGCTCAGAGAGTAATCCAAAATCTTTCAGACCCATCAGCCTTATGTCCTTCATACTGAAAAGCATGGAGAAAATAATTGACAAATACATCAGGGAGAATGCCTTGTCAATATATCCCCTATGTAAGGCACAACATGCCTATCAAACGGGTAAATCAACAGAGTCAGCCCTTAATGACCTTATAACCACAATTGAAAAATCTATCGACTGCAAGGAAATATGTATTGTCGCTTTCCTTGACGTCGAAGGAGCTTTCAATAATACGTCATACGAGTCCACTAGAAGGGCACTCAATAACCTTAACATGCCAACAATCATAGGCAGGTGGACCTGCCTGGATAACACTTCCCTCAAAGCAACTACAACCAAGGGATGCCCGCAAGGAGGCGTCCTATCACCTCTGCTTTGGTCACTAGTTGTAGATAGCCTCCTAGTTGAACTCAAAGAAACTGGGATAGAGACGGTTGAGTATGCTGATGACGTAGCAGTCATCATACGAGGGATCTTTGAAAATACAGTGTCTGATGTTCTACAAGCAGTACTTCACACAGTACAGAGATGGTGCAATAACGAAGGCCTCGCCATAAACCCAAAAAAGACAGTTATTATTCCTTTTACAAAACGACGCAAGCTCAATCCCTCTTGCCCGGTACTTTTTGGGGAAAAAATAGATTTTTCCAACTCAGCAAAGTACCTGGGAGTGATCCTGGACAGCAAACGGTCCTGAAACCTCCACAAAGACCGCATCATCAGCAGATCAACAGCCTCATTGTGGACCTGAAGAAAAATTTGCGGCAAAAACTGGGGGTTAAGCCCTAAGATGATGTACAATCTCTACACTTTGATCGTCAGACCCGCACTTACATATGCATTTGTAGTGTGGTTGTCGAAAACCCTAAAAGGATCAACCATCAAGCGGTTAGGACGAGTTCAAAGATGTGCAGGGATATGTATGACAGGCTGCATAAGATCCAAGCCAACAGCAGCCCTCAATGTCATCTTAGAGCTCACCCCAATCCACATACACATCCAGATGGAGGCGAAGCTCAGCCTCCACAGACTTTTCCATCTGGGTAATACTGTCCCAAACCATCTCCTAAAGGGACACCTCACCTTAATTACAACCCTAAAGCGAGAAAAGGAATTCTGCATGCCATTAGATGACATGCTTCCCAAAAGCCGCCTTAACAAAAACTTCATCGTAGTTATCCCCCCCAGATCCAATTGGGAACACGAGAAACTAAGCCCGTCCGAAAACGACCTTGTGTGGTACACAGATGGCTCCAAAATGGAGAAAGGCACGGTAGCAGGGGTCTTTGGAGAACACTCAAATGAGAGCCACTTCTTCAGTGCAGGTCTATTTACCACAATCTTTCAAGCGGAAATCCTTGCCATTAACATGTGATGTATCAGATTGAACTGTCTGAACAATGTTAGGGTCAAATCAATTTTCGTCTTATCTGATAGTCAAGCTGCCCTTAAAGCTCTGACATCATCTATTATAAAATCCAAGCTAGTGTTGGAGACTGTAGACGTCCTCAACGACCTGGCTTCGCAAAACAACAAAGTTACTCTACAGTGGATTCCTGCCCACTGTGGTTTTGACGGGAATGAAAGAGCAAACAGGAAGCAGCATCACCACTCATAGGATCGGAACCGTTCTGTGGGGTTTGTAAGAATCTCTCTAAGCAACACGTCAAAACAACCTCATTCCGCGAATCTCAAGACATCTGGAAGAACTGCTTAGGACAGATGTGCACTAAGCAAATATTTCCAGAACTTTCTCCCAAGAAATCGAAATTTCTTATCAACTTAGGGAAGAAAGACTTAAAGATGATGACCGGAGTTATAACTGGACAATGTAAGCTAAAGAAACACCTACAAAAAATGAATCTCGCTACTGATTCATTATGTAGATTATGCCTTGAGGATGAAGAAACCTCCAGACATATTCTCACTGAATTTCCAGCTCTTCTCCATATAAGAAAGAGAATCCTTAATAGCGAAATAGTCTCACAAAGACACCTTGCGATCCTCAACCTCGAAAACATACTATGTTTTCTGAAAAAAATTTAAGCAAACGAACTGCTTTAAGCAAAGAAAAGTATGGTACAATAGGCATCACAGATGCCGCAGTGCCAGAGCTGAATTAGCTCGGCGCAAACATATCTATCTATCTAAGAGGAAAGATAGATTTGCAATGGAAGAAGAGAATGTCGTAGATAATACTTTCAAAAATTTTGGGAGTACATGACAGTTTTGCAATAGGTCTTTCATTAGAAATTTCATCTCTAGGTCCTTTTTTAATAATAAAAATAAATAAGGTCCTTTTTTATGGAAAGTTATTATGTACGAATTCTTCTATAACTTTGGAAAAACTGACTTAGAAAAAAAACTTATAAAGTTGCAAGGGAGCCAAAATTGGATGAACCAGCAAATTCATGAATTTTTTTATGACAATAGCAGGTAAGCCATCGGGTCCAGGAGAATAATCATCTCTTAGATTATAAATATTTCCCAAGACATCACCTAGTGTAATATCAGCAGAAGTCAGCGAGGTTTGAGCACAGTTCCTAACGAAGAAAAGTATTCATAATCATTTTCATCGTTATCACTTGTAAATGACTGACTGAAAAAATTGTCAAATAGGTTTGCAATCCCTTCCGGGTCAGATTTTCTTTTGATATTAATGAACTTGTAAAAGCTTTTAGGATGCGACAACAATTTAGTTTGAATATGCGCAAGATAAGACTCATATAGATTTTTCACAATAAAGTAGTAGAAAATTTTGTCATAGAAGAGAGCAACAGCATTATTTACCACTTTCATGAGAATCATCAAAAAGATGTTGGAAATCGATTCTACTGATGAAATTTGACTTTTACAAATTCAGTTTTCCGACAGTCGAAACTGTACGCGTGCTCGAAGTGTGTATTTATGATGTTATTATTGTAATATAGGGTAAGAGATAGAGGTGGATGGTACTGATCAAGTTTTGAAAGTAGATTAAAAAGTAGAAAAGCTAAATCTGAAGAAAAGATAGGGTCTAGTTGTCTACCTATATTGTAAGTTACTCCGCTTAACTGGTAAAGATCGGAGTCTAAAAGACAGCTAGCTAGTAAGGAGAAGTTCCTTTTCAGATGTAGGATTTGAAGCTAAATAGTGGCACCCGTCATCTTACAGGTATTAAAGATAGACACATATTGGGCTGAGGATAGGGGTTTGATTATGTGTAATAAGCTGGTAAGGAATAATATTGTTGCTGCTCTTTAGGTATGGTAAGGACTTTTGAAGGTAAGAGATATATTTTGACCTTACATGAGCACCATATGTGACAAGATCTTCTTTGACTTGTTGGCTTTTTTTAGCGATAAATTCAATTCAAGTTCTTAATAAAAACCATTGAAACAATGGTTTGGTTTAGTTTAGTTTATTTTTAATCCGTTTTTTTTTAAACAGGTCCAAAGTATTGACTTTCTACTAAAAAAATGAGACAAAACTTATTTTTGCTACTAAATTACTACTACTAAAACTCAAAATTGCATTTTTGACTATCTTCAAACATCAATCGTCGACAAAGTATTCAATAGAAAAAATGATTTACTGTTTCTGTCATCAGAAAACAACACCTGCACCCAGTAATTTTTTTAAAAGAAATTAATTTTTTCAAAAGTTGTTTTTATTCTTTTGATAAAATAGTTAAGTGTCAAGAAAAATTTTGTGTCACAATTGTCTCTCTTTCCGATTAAAAGTTATCGCTATAAATCTATTTTCTCGGCGGCTCGGCATCTCTTTATTTTCAACCGATAGACCTTTAATATGAGCTTCAGAGTAATTTAATAATTAATTTAGCGTAGCTTTTAGGAGAAAAGTCTCACAGATTCCATTTGTTTCAGTAGAGTTATGATTCAGTAGAGTCATGTGTCATGAGTCGTGAGTAATGAGTCATTAGTGATGAGTTATTAGTCATGAGTCTTGAGTCATGAGTCATTAGTGATGAGTTATTAGTCATGAGTCGCAAGTCAAGCATTTAGGAGAATCATTTTAGGAGAAAAATCTGTTAGATACCAGTTGTTTTAGTAGTTATGATTCAGTAGAGCTATGTATCATTAGTCATTAGTCATTAGTCATTAGTCATTAGTCATTAATGATTAGTCATTAGTCCTTAGTCATTAGTCATTAGTCATTTGTCATTAGTCATTAGTCATTAGTCATTAGTCATTAGTCATTAGTCATTAGTCATTAGTCATTAGTTATTAGTCATTAGTCATTGGTCAGAAGTCATTATTCATTAGTCATTAGTCATTAGTCATTAGTCATTAGTTATTGGTGATTAGTCAGTGGTCATTAGTCATTAGTCATTAGTCATTAGTCATTAGTCATTAGTCATTAGACATTAGTCATTAGTCATTAGTCATTAGTCATTAGTCATTAGTCATTAGTCATTAGTCATTAGTTGTGATGAGTTGCTAATTATTAATCATTAATCATGTGTCATGAGTTATGAGTCATTAGTGATGAGTTGTTAGTTATGTTGTTAGTTTTCAAAATTTTACATTTTTTCACCCGAGTAGCACCGGGTATACAACTTCCAAATCATTCGTTTGTAATTTCCTTCTTTTGGGCTCAATTTCCATTTAAATCGGGCGTTTTTTCCAAAATTCTAAAAAAAATAAATAACTGCCCATTTCAGCATTTGAAAAGACTTTGACCTGGCTTCTTCTTCCAAAATTCCATGCTTCAAAATTTTTGGGTCTTTTTTTAGGCGGGAGCCCACAACAGCCGTTCTTGGACGAACTTTACGAAATTCGTCTTCGAGAGAACGAGGACCACGCTCCAACTCATTTTACCAGCGTTTTACAGTCGCTGGGTGTAGTGCTTTATCAGCAAAAGTCGAATCTGTTCATTCGATCGGTCGATCACTAAGTCGATCGGTTCATTATTTTTTTGTCAATACACGTTGAAAATCGTAAAAAATCATCACCCAAAAATGTTCACGTGTTAATGCCATTTGTTTGCTGAAATACAATTTTCTTTGTATTTAGAAAACACAATAAGCTAAGTTAACTAAGTTAACTTTAGAAAACACAATAAGCACACATACACCAAAACATTGAGAGCACATTTATGCTAGAAAATGTCAAATTATCGAATGGAACTGTCAAAATTTATCTGGCAAAGCTTAGTGTTGTCTAGGCGCAAGACTTAAAGGGCAGATCTCGTATAAGGTGGCCCTTATGTGCACCGTTATTATTTGTATTGACAATAGGGGTATTCACACCGAGCTCGTTTTTAGTAACAAAGTAATAACTTAGCAACCCTGATGATTTTTTCTTTAATTGGCAAAATACGAGCAGCTTCCATATTTTTAACTCCATGGAATTTTAGCGCGTTAAAAAGAATAATTTAAACACAAATTGGATTGAAGTTTTTGTTAAAAAGAAAGTATTTCATAAATAAATTAATTTAATTTGCCCCTGTTTGTAGAATTTTCCACTTTTTATTTAATTTATGTAATTTATGAAAAGCAAAATCAGCTGTTATTCCACAACAACTACCAGGCTAACGAGATTAAACGAAAGGGTGTGTTCACACTTCACAAAGTAAACGAAGTAACAACTAATCAAATAACAAACTAACGAGTTCGGAGTGAATACCCCAAATATAACTTAATTTGTATTGCCTTCCTTAACTTGAGGTCAAATAGAAGATATTTTCATTCAAGGTTCAATTTGTAACAAATAATAACCGACAGATAGGTCAGGTTTTATTGTTTTCTCAAAAGCTCTGAACAAATAATTAAATCATTCAATCTGTTTATTTTCATCAAACAGAATAATCAAAGATTTCATCATATAAACACCAAATAATTAATTTTCCAACAAGAAGGAAAACACTGATAAACAGATGAAAATACAAAAGGAAATAAGAAAAACAATAAACATGCTAGCCATGTCAAACATAAATATAGCCATGATAAAATTCAATAATTAATACTTTGGCAACAACAGCTTCTTGTTACGTGATGTTTTCAAAAAAACTTTAAATTGAAAAACTTCGCTGATGCGCACAAAAATAATTTGTTATGCGATTTTAATTTAATAAGCTTAAAACGAAAGACAGACAGATACAAACGTAGATATATTATTAGAAAGATGGATACAACGAGAAAAACGACAGACACACTTATAGATAAACAGACGCAAACAAGCTGAAGTAGATGGCTTAATGATGCAGATGACGATGATTACTATGCTTGTGCTGGGAAAAACTGCTCCATAAAATAGTAGTCCATAGATACTTTTATGGGTGAAAAAAAAATAAGTACAGTTCATAATGAAACTTCATGGAGCTAAAATGATTTTGGAGTATTGCCCACAACTGGTGGCCAACCAACTTATTCATTAATCAAAAACTTCTGTTGACAGCAAAAATTATGAGAGCAGCAAAAACAGAGCAAGCTAAAAGAAAATGAACACAACGCTGAAAAAAGAAGGTGATGATAATTGTAAAGTAAAGGATTGAGTTACAAATTGAAAGTTGTAGGTATAACTTAAGCCAAATGCACGTAAATTTTGATAGAAATATTTAATATTTAAAGGAGGACAAATGTTAGCTCCAAAAAAGTTGGCAACAGCTCAAACCATGTCATGGCAAAGTTTCTTGCAGAGCACACCAAAAAACACGTTCTAACAAATTTATGAGATCAAAATTAAATTCGCACTACTTCAATTTCCGTTTTCTTCGATGTGTGTTTTTGGGCTGTAGTTGTTGTTGTTGTAGTTTTTGTTTTTACAGTCAACAACTTGGTATTGCTTTCATCAACTTCAACGTCAACGTCAACGTCATCGTCAACGACAACAACAACAACATCAACAAAATATCAACACCAACATATAAACAAATTTTGACCACTTTGCGGCAGCAAACATTTTATTACATATAAATTTATTTATAAAGCAACCACGTGCTTGGTCCGCATTTTTGCTCGGGACGATATTGTTTTTTTTTTCTCTCTCCATTTTTTGGTTAAACAATCAAGCTTTTTCAGAGTAAGTTTTCTTTGGCACTTTCATGACTTTTCATCACATGTACGAGCATGTGTGTGATATATATATATATATCTGTGTTATGTATATATGTGCTTGTGTGAGCGTGTTTATGAGAGTGTATGTGTTATTGGTATGTTACATCAGCAAAAGTCCAGAAAAGCCAAACTTTTTAATTTGTTTTTCTTGGTGGACATGTTTTCCCACCAAAAGCAAATGTTCGACATACCCAGTACGAAAACATTGCTACAAACTCACATTATACAGCGCAGCAAAATTCTAACTTTTGGCTTATTATTCGAAATTTTCAAGGATCTAAGAATAATTTGGAAGCGATGACCAAGTACCTGAAGTCCATTTTTCTTCATTAAATCAAATATTGCGATCTTGGAGAGAGTTAAATAGAGGACATTTTTCAACATATAAGTTGAAAAATTAGTTTGTATGTATTTGTATGTGTTTAAATATCAGTTCAAACTAAGTTTAGGGGAGAACTAGTTGGGATTTAGAGAAATAAACTTTAGATTCGTGATAAGCGCTCCGAAATTTTTATAAAACCGTTGAAAACTTTTTAAAATTAAAAAATAACAGCACTGCTAATGTAACTTTTTGGCTTGATTTAGCAAAAAGTACAGTAGGGTAGCCTTAAAATGTCCTGTATACCAGGCTTTTTATTTATTTCAAATTTTTTTCATTTCGAATAAGCTAGTCGGTACCGGGATTCCTTGGTAGATCCCAGATATCTGCAGCGGGTAATTCATACTTTGAGTATACTTATAGTATACCCATGATTTTGTGGTACTTACCACCTTGATCAAAAGTTCTCGGAATCACCACCGTGTGGAGCTCTCAGTCACCCGGTTTCCATTTTTTTTTTTTTTTTTTTTTTTGGTTGCCACATCTGTCATTGGGACGAATGAATAAAAACTGAGTGCACGAGTGGAGTGGACTGCTTCAGTGTGCATTTTGAGTGTGCGATGTTAGTTAAGTGGAGTGTGAAATCCGTATTAAAAAACTCCACTCCACTCTGAGGGCAAAAAAACATAGTTTGAGTCTTAACTCATGACAGCATCTGTCAGACAGCTACGTTTGTTTCTTTAAATACTTCTTCTGTAAGCAAGCACGTAACATTATTTTGAAAATAGTTTTCATTTTAATAAAAATGGATGTGATTTGTTTTAATTTTGTTTCAATTTGTTATATAGTACGTTTATTTATTTCACCTAAAAACGTGGATCGCCCATATATTGAAGAAATGTTTGCATTTTTTCCATGTTCGAAAGAGCACCACCACGCGCTTCTTCATAAAAAGGCATAAAACAATCCACCAAATAATGAATATTTTCACGTGTGAAACGGTATAATTGGTGATAGTTTTTATCTTCTCCTGACCTTCTTGTTTTATACTTCTGAACTGCACGTATTTCAACTACATCTTCTTCATCGGAATCAAAGAAAAAATTCAACAAATTGGCCATTTTATATCTTGAAAACCAAAACACCAAAATACCGAATGAAACCAAACGAAATGTGAACTGTATGATGGGAAATAAATGACAAATACGGCATTTGCTTAGATTGAGTAAGGCTGAGGCAGCTAAATAACACACTCAACTTTTGCTGAGTGATCTCAGTTTTTATTAATACGAAATAAACAAAAACTGAGGGCGCGATGTTTATTCAGAGTGAACACTCAATGTCAAAGAAAAGCATGAGTAGAGTGGAGTTGAGTTAGTTTTATTAATATGGTTTATTCATACCGATCATAGTTTACTCGAGTTGAGCTGAGTTAACTCTACTCCACTCACTTTATTAATTCGTCCCAATGTCAAAGAAAACCATGAGTAGAGTGGAGTTGAGTAAATTTTATTAATATGGTTTATTCATACCGATCAGAGTAAACTCGAGTTGTGCTGAGTTCACTCCACTCCACTCACTTTATTAATTCGTCCCATTGACATTCTATACTAGTGACGCCGTATTGAGTACATCTGCGATTGTGCGTGCCTTCGATTTTGTGTTTTTTTAACAATGGAGTTGAATTCGCAACAATGAGTTTGTATTAAATTTTGCATTAAAAACGGTTTCAATGGTGCTACAACATTGCAAATGTTAGAAAAGTGTTTCGACAACGATACTCTGAAGAAAACAGTCGTTTATCAGTGGCACGAACTTTTCAGAAGTTGCCATGAAGTTGCCATCGACATCGAAAACCGATGAAAACATCAACAAAATCAAAGAATGGATGACCGTAGACCGCAAATTGACCATTAGAGAGATGGCAGAAAAGTTGGGCATTGGTTTTGGATCTGTTCGAGAGATTTTGGTTAATGATTTGGGCCTCAGACGTGTCGCTGTAAAGTTGATGCCGAAAGACCTGAATTTCACGCAAAAAAAGTACCGCGATGACGTCGCAAAAGACAGTATTTCCAAGCCCTAATCCGAGCGAACATTCATCAAACGGATCATAACTGGAGACGAGACGTGGATTTATGAGTATGACACGCAATCCAGACATCAAGCGAGTGAATGGCGTGCACCGAATGAGCCGCGACCGAAAAAATCACGTCGTTTTCAATCGAAAAAGAAGACGATGCTCACAGTTTTCATAGATTATAGGGGTGTTGTGTATCATGAATTTCTTCTACAAGGCCAAACAGTCAACAAGCAGTGTTATTTGGGCGTTATGAGACGTTTGCGTGAAGCAATTCGCCAAAAAATACCGGAATTGTGGGCAAACAATCTTGCACCACGATAACGCACCGTTGCACAATGCCATTGTTATCCGTGAATATTTGGCCAAAAACGAAACGAATACAAAAACGAAACGAATTCAACATCCACCGAATTCACCTGATTTGGCTTTCTGCGACTTTTTCCTATTCGGTGAACTCAAGAAACTGCTCCTCAAAACGCGTTTCATCAACCAAGATTAGATCATGAAAAAATCGAAGAGGGCTCTTATGGACATACCGCAAACCGATTATAAAAAATGTTTCGAGGATTGGATCTTTTGATGTATAACCTTGTATTTTTAATTTCCTGAATAAATTCCCTGAACTTTTTGAACAAGGTGGTAACATATATTCATTCATACTCATAAAAATATTCATCAAAACCATAAGTACTCGACTTATTTTCATAGAATTGAATATAAATCATAAGCATACTCATGTTAAGAGAGCGTTAAGAGTATGAGTATTAGAAATACTTTTGATGCAAATCATGATTGAATTAAAAAGGCTGTCTCGGGGCTGATCGTACTCTCTTCTCAGTACCCACAATTGCCAAAATCAAAGAAAAGCAACAACAACAACTTCATCGGATTTACATGTTATCAATTTTCGCTCTCAGTATTGTATGAGTTGTCCACTTCAAATTGATATTTATGGACTCGCTCTCACTCTTGCGACAACCTTATTAATTCAACCATGAAAAGACAACAACGAAATGAGTGCACACAGCATACACTCTAGTACTTCCCCGCAAACATGTCGTGCTAGCAGCTACGCAAATGATTCGGATATTTTCGATGGCTCTAAGAGTCCTCCCTCCCCCTCCGTTACTCTTCGTAGTGCATTACAAAACCCCTGCGCTCCCCGCTATAAAGTAACGTAGTATAGGAAATAAAAAATGAATTGATTAAAAAATGTATGAAAATATATTGAAAAAATATTATCTTTTATTATGTGTGTATTAGCTTCTAATATATGTGTTATCATGAATAAATAAATTTAGGAAAAAATTTTAAAAATCAATTATTTTCATCTTCAATCCAAGAGTCAATGCTCTCAATCACTGGAATAAAAGAAGCTAGAAACTTTGGGGACTCTTGTTCAACGAAATAGAATTGTTCAACGGATTCAATGTCGACCCATTCAGGTGTATCCTCATTTCTAATGCAAAGAAACTCACTTGGTCTTTGAGAGACCACCCGTAAAGGGAGACGTAAGATGAAAGGATGAAAATGTTCTGAAATTATGGGGTGTATTAAATCTAATTTTTTCGAGTTTGTTTTATTTTTGGTCACGTTACTATATCTGAGACCCCCTTCTCCCCCCTAAATTGGTAACGTAACTTATGAACGACCCCTAAGTAGTTTATGAGTATCAGCGAGTCATTGAGCAAATTGAGTATAAGTATTAAAAGTGCTTATGATTCAGATGATTTAGATTCTCTTGTACGCAGACTCTTAAGTAGTTGATGTGTCATGCCCTCGTGCTTGTGAGAGTGGATAAGATATGAGTAGCAGGAGTTTAGGGTTGAATATTTATTTATACTTATTTTTTTGTGAGTATACTCTGAATGTTAAAAAAGTGACTCACTGCAGTTCTCTGATAGACACAAACATGCACTGATTTTTTGGGACTACAAAAAGTTATAAAATAGAAGAGCTCAGAGCTTAAATTGTTAAATGAATGTATTTTTAAAATTATACTTTATACGGTTCGTTATATCCACAGTCATCATTCTAAACTCGTGTTTTCTGTCGAAGCTCATTTGACGGCTCACATTGGCGACTACGTTAATAATTAAAACGCCCATATTTTGGGATTAAGAAACAGTCTAGTGATTCGGGAGATGCCAATGCACTCAAAACAAGTAATCGTTTGGTGTGTATTGTGAACCGGAAGCGTAAAAGGGTAAAACCTACTTCTTCGAAAATGACAAGGGAAGAGCCATTACAGTTAATGGAGTGTGGAACGGATACAAGATAAAATATTTTTTGTGATTGGAGATGGCGTATACGGACACAATTGACCTCTTTTATCAAAAGAATGGTGCTACGATAACGAATTCCCTATTCGAGTAATTTCGGGTGCTGAAGACACCAATTGGCCACCGGATCTTGTGATTTGACATCGTTATACTGTTTGTTTTTTTTTTTTGGTAATGTTAAGAGTAAGGTTTACGCCATTCGCCAACAATTTCAATACTCAAAACAAACATTACATTCGCCATCGTTGAAATAGAGCCCCAATTATGCGAAGTGTAATGCAAAATTTCGAAAAATGGTTTAAGTTCTGCAAGCTAAGCCGAGGCATCCATTTGATAGATTTTGTATTCCATACATAACCTTTATGTGTGCAATTTGTGGTTCATTTAACATTTGAGAGACACGTGCTTTACTATTCGTTTTATTCAAGAAATAAATCTTACACCTCTTGTTGATACAACTGTTACTAACTACTTATAATAAGTTACGAAAAATATTTTTTTTAATTAATATCGCAGGCCCTTCAAACGTAATATATATTCCTAGTGCTTACAAAAAAAAAATTTTATATAAAGACTCGTTTAGAATAACAGAAATGTACTAGAAAAGAGTCAATTTCCCGAAATGATGTTGCTTTAAAAGAATCAAACTCTTTCAGAACTCTTTCAGTTATTTCTTTAAGGCGAAAATATCAACTTGTTCTTTGTTTTTTACATAATAAATGTTTTACCCTCCTTTCCCCTCCCTCTCTACCCCTGCATCATGATGAATTTTTATTATATAAAGTCCGTTTTGTCGTTCAAACATCCACCATCTTTAAAATTAGGAAAAGTTCGTTTATAGCAGTGATGGCCAGCGTCTAACTCTATCCACTCATTCCATTCTTGACAAAAAACTTCAATACTTCAATATTTCAATTTTTGTTGTAGTTAGACGAATTTAGTTTGCATTCTCACCCTTGAATCTTACTGCTTTGTTGTTGTTTGTACGCATCATCGATCGCCACTATATTGCATGTTTTTATTTTTGTGTATTTAACAATTCATATTTGTTCGCGATCGCGAGCGCTGTTGTTGTTCTCATGTCCATTGCGTTGTGGTTTTTTCGCTTTTGGTAAAATCTCATTGTGTCGCACATCCAATTTATTGTTAATGTAAGTTTTTTGTTTAAATTGTTTTTGTACTCTTTTATAGAAAACAAACTCAGCGTTCAGTCAATGTTTTTCTAGGATAAAGAGAGGATAAAAACACTTTTAACATTACGGTTTTACTACTGGGCATTTTGTTCCTTACACGCTTGTTTTTGCCTTCTCCTTCGTTTTATTTTCGCTTTGTTTTTTTTCTTAGTTTTTGCCAACTTATATAATCATATTATATACGGGTAGATATTAAAACCGCAACATATGTTGTTTTCCTACAACGTTTCGACCACTCCATGAATATTTTTCGATTTCTCATATATTTTGTTTGTTTTTCTCTTTCTCTCTCTTCTGCTTTTCTTCTCATCCGGTTACAGTAACTTTTATTTCAACTTTTAATACGTTTCTCCATAGTTAACATAAAATGTTGGTTTGAGTTTTTTTTTTTTTTTTCTCTCGTGCAGTTGACCATAAATACTTATGGGTGCTTATTGGTAGTAGTTGATTTTTGGTTTTGTTTTTCCGGGTTTCCGTTGAAGTTGTGGGTCAAATGTTTTTGGCTTTTTTGGGTAACCTTTAATTTAATCAATTTGGCACAAGCTAAATCAAAGTTTTAAGAAGGATTTAAAAATATTATGCAACAAAGTAGAGTGGAATTCAAATCGAGCATTCTTGAAATACACACAACACACAGGCATTGAAGTGTTTGTTTGCGAAAACCTTTTAAGAAGTTTGAAGTGGCCTCTTAAGTGTTCATGAACACAGACCATTTGGTTAATCTTAAAATTAAATTAATATAAAGTTTGCAGCTCATTTCTTAGATAAAATAGTACCCTTTAATGCCCAGGGCAAGAGAAAGAAAACGGAGAGACGAAGAGATGAGATTTAAGAACACACATTTAGGGAAAACAATATAAAATTTATCCAAAAACTTTTTTAATTTATCCAAAAAGCGAGTCATTTTTGCACCAAAAACGCATTTGCTTAAATCGACTACGTAAATATGTAAAATTTATTTAAATACATTTTTAATTAAATAAAATATTAAAATATTTAAACAGAATTTATAAAAAATATATTAAAATTATGCACGAATTTTTTTAAATATCTTTCAAATATTTAAAAAAAAAATAAAACTATCGCATTTAAAGGAAATTTATATAAAAATATTGAAATTAAAATAAATTTATTTGAATATTTCCCACGAGATGCGTCCATCAAATGCCATTTGGTAATATATTTTCTATTCTTTTTTCGTTCTCTAATTTGTACTATTTCTGACAGTTATTGAAGTATTACGGCAACAAAAGAGAAAGAAAACTTGAAACTAAAATAAAGGGGCAATGTAAAATATGCCGGCAAATGACAACCGGTCCAAGACATTTGTGAGAAAAAGTCCGGTTGTCACTCCTACTTTACACAAATATATTGTGCGATCATCAATCGCACTCACAACTAAACTTTGCCAAAAATCCAGGCTATATTACCCTTGCAACAAAAACTAAATGAGAACTATAAAGCTGCAACTGCAAGAAATAAACTGCAGGAACAGTGCGATGCTGTTGCTGCTTGTCGGAATATGTGTGTACGTGTGCGATGCTGTTGCTGCTTGCTTGTATGGAATATGTGTGTACGTGTGTGGTATAAATAGAATTCAAATACGAGAAAAAACGAGTTGTAAGGAAAACATTTGATTTATCCACGTAAATATTTAAATAAAATTTATACTGAGGCGTGGATAATGCTAATATGCGTTATTTCCCTTAGTGTACAGAATAAACACCAAAACGCTTTATAAAAGTAGCGGTACTTTTTCAAAATTCACTTTTTATAGCAAACGGAAGTACTTTAAATATGCTATCAATTTTAATTCAATACATTTTTCATATAGGATTTATGTTTCTTTTCTACGGTTTGTTTTATTTTTTAGGTTACAGGGATAATGTATGGGGTTCGAAATACGTCGACCACATCATCATAGTTGATGAATCATGGATTGGAAAAATCAGCAATCCGCTGTTTGGGTCTTTCAAAGTGAGCAAAACCCGACAAAAGTTGTCCGCGGACGGAGCACATCCAAAGAAATCGTTGGCAATGTTTTCAGAAAAACCCGTCATGTCGGAACTGTACCAATTTTTAAACGGACCGCCTGTGGCCAAACTTTCATAGCCTTCTAAATTATTATCAATAAATTTTACAGAATAAATCGACTTCATAATTGGCACCATTATAATTGGAAAATTATAATAAAAAATTTGGCACCACTTTTACTTTCCTAATAAATTCGCCACGAGTTCGCTCGCCCAGAAGAGACCGGAATGTAAGCGGCAAACTAAAAATAGAAAAGATTCTATTTTGGCATCAAGTGGTGAGCTTTTATCTATTAACTTTGTGCGGATCGGTCATATGGAACTTTTTTTGTAGGCACGTTCTGTGGCCGACAAGTATACACAGAAAATCGTTCGACCGACAAGTATACACAGAAAGAAATAAAAAAATCTAAAGAAACAATGCCGAACGTTTTTTGTTTTCCTTTCTCTACTTTTTGTGCGGATCTTCTACTAGCATATGATCCCACAATGGGTGAAATAGATTTCTATTAAAAATATTCGGTGCACTACTTCTCCTAAATGGTAGAAAATGGTAGAAAATGGTTCCTAACTGTTTTGCTTACACCTCTTTATGTTAAGATAATTTCTGTAGTTACTATCCTTTTGAGCGATCTGAAAGTTCTTTGTCAGAAGTGCTTATACAACTACATTTGAAATCAGCAAACCAATAAATTATGGTTTCTTTGGTGGACCAGATACACCATAACATTTGTTAATACATTGCTTTTGCCCTTTAAAAAGCAATTCTTGTACGTGTCAGCGCAAGGACTTATTGAACACTAGGATGATGATACTTATAGGATGATGATACTTATTTGTGCTTTGTACTAAGTTGAATTTTAGACATGTATTGTCATTTCTGGATGGATACCTTCAAAATTCTAACGTTTACTTACCGTTTTCTAACAAATGGGAACAGAAGATCAATCGAATGAGAATAACATTTAGAACAGTGCATTGTTGTATTGATTTTCCTTATTGGTCCTTATTCTCTCTTGTCTGAAGCATTTATTAAATTTTGTGGGCGCCTCTGCTTTAATCAGCCATCTTGAGTTATTTTTCAAACGAGGGAGTTTTATAAGCATTAGTTATATTGTTGTAGTTCAATTTTGGTTCTGTGAGACCGATCTTTTCTGGGGGGTTGGGTGGTTCCCAAACGTTTGTCAAGACCATAACATTGGTTCGAGAGATATCTTAATTGACAGTCATGAAAAAAGGTAAGAAAAGAATAGCTCAAAATTGGCCATTTGGTAAGAAAACTAAATTTTTCGCCAATCTAGCTAAACCGAGGACATGGGGGTGTACTTGGGGGTATCCCTTAAATCGACAATATCGGTCTTTCCGTAGTAGATTTTATATAAAAAACTACAACAATTTTGACTGAGAATGATGTTGTTGAAAAGGTGGCCTTAAGCCCACACCAACGCATTTACCAAGAAGGACATACTACAACACTATTGAGAAAACAGTTAAAAAATATATAAAACTTTTCCAGTGCAAATGAAATTGCTACTCAAAATCATCAAGGTGAGCTCAAGATGCAAATCTCGCACCCTCTTCCAACCCACCTCCGCTGCCTTATGGCAACATCTTGAGTATCAAAATTAAATATTTTATAATAATCATAATAATGACATTGAAGAGATTATTTGCATCAGCAAAATCATTGAATCACTGGTACTCAAACAAGGTCAAGTGTTGAACTTCACCAACAGTACCAACTGTGCAAAGGTTGATAACGTAACGCCGCGTAACGTAATTACAAGGACCTTCAAAGTGCGAGCAAATTAAATGAGATAAAAGGGAAAATAGAAAATTAGCAAAATCAACACTTTTCAGAAATGCCAAGAATTCGCAACTAAGGAAAAGTAAAAAGTATATAAAAAAAATATATATGAAATAAAACGTAAGCGTAGAAGGAAGCCGTCTCAGTATAACTAGTAAACCATTGAAAATTCTACTCAAAATTCCATTAATAAAAATACCGAAAGTATGATAAATGATGCTTGAAATAACTGCGAAAACAGTGGCATCAGAATGACTATAGAGCTGATGAAGTAAGATGATGCTAAAATAATTGAAATTATGACAAGGACCTTACGAGTATACGTAATGCCAAACGGCGTGTAGTGGTGATGAGGGGCAGCAAAGGAACGAGCGAGAATTTACACTCAAGCAAGGCAGAAAATTGCAAAAATTGACTTGGCAACTTGGAGGATTTGTCATTTCATTCCATTCATATTTGTGCCATGTGAAAAAAGAGAGACAAGCTGAGAGCTATACTCATCGAAAAATTTTAGGAAACTGATGGAAGATTTCAGTTGAGAAAAGGGAAAAGCATTAAAAATTTATGGAAGTAGAATATATCCAATAATAGAAAATGTAATATTTCTTGAGATCGTTAAAAGTTTTTTTTTTTTACGTAGAATTACGTCATTCTCGGAGGTTAGTAGGTTGATAGTGATCAAGCGGCTGTTGATAGCGTTTTTAGGTCACACTTTGAGCCTTTGTGGCGTCCGTGGCGTAGTTGGTTAAAGTGCGTGGCCGCTATGTCAATGAACTTTGGAGACCCAGGTTCAAACCCCAGCAGCGACAGAAAATTATTTGAATTAAAATAATTTTTCTGTACGGCCGCCACCTCTCTGCAGACAATGGCAAACCTCAGAGAGTAATCAAAATGCCATGTAAAGCTTCTTGAGAACGAGAACAGTCCGTTCATCGCCGTTTGGAGTCGGCGTTAAACATGTAGGTCCAGTTCTCGGTCAATTGTGTACAAACTTAATAACACGCACAACACAATTGATCATAAGAAGCTAGGTCAAAGTCCTTTCAAGGGCTGAAATGGCCAGTTATTTATATTTATTTTTTATTTTACTTTGAGCCTTTGCGTCTAAAGTACTGATCGTACAATGTTGCTGTAAGCACTTGTTGGTCTGCTTGATCCTCACTGGGAGAAAAATTCTTGTTTGAACTCTCTAACTTATATAAATTTTACACAATTACAATGATTCTCCGCAAGTGATTCAGGAGATGCCAATTCACTTCCAACGAGGGACTGTTTGGTGCAGATTGTGGGCCAGAGGTCTCTTGTGAATGTACTTTTTCGAAATTGAAGACGGAAGAGCCGTTACAGTCAATGGAGTGCGCTACAGAGGTATGAAGGACAATTTTTATTTCGGTCGGAGATGAAGTTTATGGACACTGACGACCTCTACTTTCAACAGAATGGTGCTGTTGAACACCAAGTGCCAACACCAAGTGCTTTCAACACCATGTGCCAAGCAAAATTTGATACGGTTTGTAGGCCAGAGATCTCTTGTGGACGTACTTTTTTGAAATTGATAACGGAAGAGCCGTTACAGTCAATGAAGTGCACTACAGAGGTATGAAGAACAATTTTTATTTTGGTCGGAGATGGGGTTTATGGACACAGACGACCTCTAATTTCAAATGGTGCTTAGTGCCATACAAGTGGCGAAAAAATCAAGTTATTGTGCACGGAGAACTCTGGTCATATTATTTAGAGTTTTGGAGACATTAAATGACAACCACATTAAATGATATTGCGGTTTAATACAGCTAGATTTTTTTTCCATTAAGAGGCTATGTTAAGAGTAAGATCTACGCTAAGCATCCGCAAAGAATTTCGTTTCTCAACGAGAAAACTGAAGTCGGCAACGCCGAAAAGGTCGTCATGTATAAAAAAGATCCCCAATTATACGCAAGCATACACGCAAAGAAATTTTTCGTTTACCACAACTGAAAAATTCATCAACTATTCTTCGTTTGCGAGCTGGATTTGCCGCAAACGAATATTCAGTTGTCGTCAATTTAAAAATATATCATACATATATATCATAATATCGCAAGCCATCTCGGTCATTATTATTTATTATATTAATTATCTTCCTCCATATTCCCTCCGTCTTCTAGGGATTGCACTTATCGCACCGCTGTTGCTATCCCCGTCCGCATATCAAGTAAATTACCAATATGCATATATAATTAAAATTTGTCCAAAAAGTAACTCTGAACTATAAGCGTTGTGTTTATACAACGAAGGGAAAACAAACGGAACTTTCAGTTGCGAAAAACAAATTTTTCAATTGCTGCAATTTAAAAATCCTTCGCGTTTATGAGACACACTTTTTTTTTGGGTCTTAAAATTGTTTTTTTTTTACGGAGTTACACTTTACCGCGTAGGTTACAAAAAAATTGAAAAAAGCATTTTTTCAAATTACATCGGTGTTGCATTGAATTGTAACTTGTTGAGTATAAATGATATGATTAAAATATTGGTACGACTGTAAGGGTTAATTTTTGGACTTAATTATAAAAATAAAAAAAAAAAAAACATCAACGGGATACGGTTGGAGCTGTTTAATCAACGCAACTGCAAATTTGTTACATGAAATTAATACTCGCTCAGTATTATTGCTCAGTATTATTGCTAGGATAAAAATTATGATACGTCTATAAAGGCCTTCTCTAAGTCCCCACAACAAAATTAGTCAAAAAATTTCTGACGTCATGGAGATACAGAGAAAGCCGCTCAAAGATCGATAATAGAAAATTCATGCAACGGCGTTGCATTGAATTATTACTCGATGAGTATATGAGTTACGCTAAATGATTGAAAAGGAAAATGAAGGATTTAAAATTGGCCTTACGAAAAAATTTAAAAAAAATTCTGACGTCGTCAGTTCGTGAAGATAGAAGCTAATGTAACAAAATGTATTTTCGTTGCATAGAATTATTATTCACTCAGGAGAAGTGCTACGGTAAATTTTATTTTACAACAACATTGATGTGCTATTAAGCTTTACAACGAAAATAATGCAGAACAAACATTTAATGCAGTGAAAATGCTACAACAATGAAAGAACGTTGCATGAAATTTTAACTCTGTGGTTGCTGGCCAACGCTAAATTTTATGGAATGAAAATGAAGGTGAAGTCTTCGAGCACATGATAAAATAAAAAAAAGAAATAAAATTGACGCAACAATAGTCCGGAAAAGCACTATGACAAGAATTAGGATATGGATTAGGTCAAAGATTTAGGCACACCTTTCCAAACTAGGAAAGGGATTCACACAAGGACTAAAGTCAAGAATTTGGTCATGGATTAAAACAAAACTTTGGACATGAAGTAGAAAAATTATTAGTACAAATAAAAGAATAACGAAAGGATGAGCATACGTTTGGGAGCAAAGGAGAGGATAGGGACAAGAATAAGGACAATGTTAAAGAAAAAATGTCAAGTGAAATCCTTCGGGTGTGTCCACTACATAGCCAACTCTGTTTTTTTAGAAGGTAAGCAGTATAGCTACTGCCCATACAATTTCTTTAAGAAGGAAATATTCAAAAGCATACTTGCCCACAGAAAAGTAATGCTTTTTGTCGTAACTGGTTTCACAATCGGCAAGAAACGAGTAAGTCTATATTTTTTTTTGTTTTTTTAATCATCGCATTCCCAAGCATATTTTTCTCATATCAGCAATTATTTTTCCTTGACTGTACTTTAACTTTATGCTGGAGGTGATGATGTTTGTGCCATAAACATACCGCTGACTATTTGCTATGAGTGGCAAAATGTATAGCGGGCTGGGCATTAGAACTTACGTTCAAGTAGCTAGCTGCTCGGAATTGAAGTATGACTACACTTAATTGAGGCATCACTGAGGAAGCTTCAAGCTAAGTACAACTACTGTGCTACTTGGTTGAAGGATTATTTGCCAGGAGAGAACATTAACAAAAACAACAAAGTCATCTTTATGGACAAGTTGCACTTTCATTGTTGCTGCTTGTTGTTGTAGCACGTTCGAGCTAGCGATGAGTGGCGAATGTTTTGATGGGTGATGGTTGGCTTTAGTATTTGGAGCAGCAGCAGCAGTGGCAATAGCAACAGCAACATCTCTGCTCAGCTCAACTCATAGCTAAAAGATTTAGATAAGAAATGATCCTTGTAATGACTTTTATTTACAGTTATGCCATGAAGTGTGGCGCCACTCCTTCTTCTTCAACGTATAGTTGCTGCTGCTGCTGCCATTATAATTCTTAAGCTTCTTCATCAGCTGCTTCATTTATTACCACAACATTTGATGGAATGAATGGTTACGTGAGTGGCTGAGTGAGTAGCTACAAATTATGGCTTATTGTAGCAACAAACGATTTTCAGCTTTATACTATTTTGATGTTGATGTTGATGTTGATGTTGTTTTTGTTATTGTTACTTTTCCTGATGATTGTGCTGATTTTTCTTGCTGATGATTTTGCGTTTTCAATAATTATTTTGATATTGACTACGTTGGCTCTTGAATGCTTGCCACTTCGTTGCTATTCTATGCAGTTGGTTAGAAGTGTATCAGAGTCAACATGTTATCCTGTGAATGTGATGATGTTTTGCAAATCAAGAAATATGCTGATGCATCTTAATTGATGTGAGCTATAAATTTGAGAAGATTTACTTCTAGATGGATTAATTTTCTGATTGAAATGGTTTTCAGATACCTAGATACGCGGAATACTGTTGTTTTGAAAAGATGTTTCACGAGTTTCGCGATTTGTGACAATAAAAAAAAAAAAAAAATACTAGTAGTTGAAATAAGACCACACATTTGGTTCTGCTCAAACTTAAATATTATCTTAACACATAATGAAGAGATATTAATTTTCTTCTTCGGAAAGTAAAATTTAGAAAAAAACAACATTAAAATACAGATTTTGAAAAAAATGTTGCCATTATACAATATCATTCAAACATCCTTTGCAGTTTTTGTAGGACTCAATCCTTTTGAGGTCATTTTCAATAATTTTTGTATACAACTCGGGCAATAGCTCGACCTTGACTTGACGAATGTTGGCTTTTAATTGCTCAGAAGTTTGAGGTTAATTCACGTCAACAAGACCTTTACCATAGCCCGACAATAACAAAAAAAATCCAGAGGTGTGAAATCGTACGATTTCGAGGGCCAACTAACCAAATCAACCAATCGCCACATCTTGAAATAAGTCGTCGTAGAAATTTCTGTTGCAACAAAGCCCTAATTGGTGCTATTGTGTGACTTGTGTCTCCATCTAGGCTTGGGTAGTTCATGAATGAACTAGTTCAATTGATACGATTCCCACTCATGAGCTATGTGAACTAGTTCAGTGTTTCTCGTTCTTTTAGTTCAATAGATTTTGCAGCAAGTAGGAACAAAACGAACGAGAGCAAAAAATAACTAATTTACCAAGTAATGGTTTGAGTCCTTGGTTTGTCCAAACGAGCTAAAAGACCTAACGAACTGAAAGACCTAACAAAAGAACGGGCAAACTTAAAGAACTAACGAACTAAAAGAACGAACGAAGTAAAACATGCAACAAACAAATAGAACGAACGAACTAAAAGAACTAAACGAACGAACTAGTTCATTACATACGATTGAACTAAAAAAAGAGCGATCTTTGTGGTGAACTAAAATGCCCAAGCCTAGCTCCATCTTGTTGAAACCACATACCATTCAGATCCATATTTTCAATCTCAGTCCAAAAAAAAAAATAAATCGGTTAACGGCCATAGGGCTCAGAATTGTAACGGTTGCTCCTTGATGGTTTTAAAACAACTACGGACCAATTACACCAGATGCAATGACTGCTCCACAATCGCTTGGGGTTTTTCAGAGCTCCATATACGGCAATTTGGCGTCCGTGGCGTAGTTGGTTAAAGTGCGTGGCCTCTATGTCAACGAACTTTGGATACCCAGGTTCGAACACCACCAGCGATAGAAAATTATTTGAATTAAAATAATTTTTCTGTACGGCCGCCACCTCTCTGCAGACAATGACAAACCTCAGAGAGTATTCAAAATACCATGTAAAGCTTCTTGAGAACAAGAACATTCCGTTCATCGCCGTTCAGAGTCGGCGTTAAGCCTGTAGGTCCGGTTCTCGGTCAATGTACAAACTTAATAACACGCACAACACAATTGATCATAAGAAGCTAGGTCAAAGTCCTTTCAAGGGCTAAAATGACCAGTTATTTATTTTTTTTTGATTTATGGCAATTTTGTTTATTCACGTATCCACCAGAAAACAGCTTGAGTGCATTCAAATTGCGTTTCGAATGTTTCGTCAATATACGAGATACAAATGTGCCTTCTGCATTTAAATTAATGTATATTAATGAATACATGTGCCAATCGCTGTGATACGATTGCCATAGAGTAAGAGCGCTCACGATTACGAATGTCCATGAAACAAGAATGGCCGACGAAGCAAGACATTCGCAACATTCGCCAAGAACAATGAATAATCATGCTTTTATGACCCATTGCACCAAGAAAATAAGAAACAAATGATTAATATCAAAGCAAAAGGAAACAAACAACGCAAAGAGAGAGAACGGCAGAGAAGTATGAAAATCAGAAAAATTAATGCAGCAGCCAACACTAAAGTTTTAGGCGAATCATCCGAATGTCTGCAGAGTCTGGATGATTAATTTGTAACGATTCACAATCGTAACAAACTGTGCTTAGCAGCAATCGTTGTTTACGAACTCGAGCGGTATTCATCAGAGATCTGCATGAATGGATTCATTTGCTGTTTCAAGTTCCTTTAATTTTTCAACTCCCTGCAAGTCGAGGCAGGCAAACAATAAGTTTGCGCGAATCAAAAAACAAAATGTAGAAAACTTGAAATGTAGAAACTTGATATGTAAAAATCTTGAAATGTAGAAACTTGAAATGTAGGGAAAAAGCAATTATTTTGCCTACAAATCGTTTATTTTCAAGTCTGTTTACGAAGTTCGTGGAATTAACTTCGTGTCGTCAATGCAACCTTCGTTTCTCGAGTTGAGAAAACAGTTTAACTTTAAAGAAGTGTCGACCACAACAATAGCTTTTGTCTCATTTACTCTTTCGTGTATATGCAAAAAGACAAAGTGTTGCTCCACACTCGTGTGTTCTACGCGGTCGACACTGATTTAACTTTGTATAAAAGTATAAGTAGACACTCGTCAGTGGCTTTCTGCGGCAGCGCAGTCGCATAGACTTGAAAAGTATAAAGCTTGGTTTTTCTACCAATTAATGTAGGATAGAAACAAAATAGAATCAAGTTTAGCCCTAACCAAAATAGACGAGTCGCTACGTAACGAGTGAAGACAAAAATGTTCGCTTAAATGCAAATCGATGTTGTTGCCCAAAATAAGCAAACGTAAACTCAACGAACTGAACGAAACGGTGTGACGAGACGGTTTGTTCCATAAGAACCGAACTTTCTTTTCGTCTATTTTGGTTAGGCCTTTAGGGCTTCTGACTTATGATTCGTTTTTGAGAAGCAAGTCGTGGCTTGTAGTTTAGGAACATATCAAGTTTCTACAAGTCAAGTCGAAACTTGATTATTTTCAAGTTACTTGATTTTCAATTGACTTGTTGCAGATCTCTGGTATGCATGCAATAATTTTTGTGTGCGATTGTGGCTGACGACGAATGTTATTCTAGTGGTAAAAATAACTAATGTTCTTATGCAAATCTTTGATATCCACCTAGGAAATGGGCTATAACGTCATCAGCTCGTATGTTTCCCAGGTCAACTCAGTCAACTCACCAATAACCATCCCTATATCTAAGAGCGTGTTCCCGGGCAGGTTTGTGCTGTGTAAATTTAAAACTAATCTTCGATGATACTACTCCATCTTTCTACCTTCAAACGAACTATGACCTTCTTTCGAATTAACAAAATGCTTTCGCATTTGTAAAAGGAATTCCCTAATTCCACCTAGCGGCGGTTCAATCTAAAAAAAATATATATTTGGATCTGTCATTTTAAATTTTAGAGAGTCAAATTCAGACAACTATGTTTTCTCAGATTGTGAATATTTTCGAATTCGCCTCAGTATGAGTATCAATTCTCAGATTCAACAGTCCCAAAAATATGAAGATATCCATCGAACACGATAAAAATTACATACTTTAAGGGTTAAGAAAATCAAATATTGCCTTTGTAGCGTCATATTATAAATAACAAAAATAATATACCATAGCTAAAGGCTAGATTATCATTTGACTGTTGGAGAATCTTATTTTAATCGACACAAATATAGATGGATACATATATAATTTCAAAAATAAACAAACACTTGAATGAGAAATTTATTGGCAATGTGTACGTTAACTGCAACGTACAAATATTGTAGCATGTTGGCAACCATCATGTCAAACAATCAAATGAAATATAGATGAGCGATATATCGATAACAATAACGGTAACAAGTGCAAATTAAGCATTGAATAAATGCATGCAAAAAGCTTCAAGTGGCAATATTGCCTTAGTAGCTAATCTGTAAAACACACAAACGAACAGACATACCAATGCTAATACATACATACCTACGTACTTGCTGCACTCTCACGATGTGGAGCAATAATTATAGAATATATTTGGTTATAAATAGTTGCTAATGTTGCCAAAATCCGTTCACTAGTTGTTAACGCATAAATTTATTTCGTTATAATGTTAATTTATCAACGCCAATGTTGCCACATAGCTGCGGATATGCTGTTGCTGCTCTTGTTGTCGATTGTTTGTATTGCAATTTACACAAATACATGCACACGAACAGATTAATATCATTACATTGGTTGTTGGTGAGTATTTTTGTGTGTGTGTGTGTGTGTTTGTGTGGATTGGATTTATTGTCAATACAAGCACAAGCATTCACAACTACCAATGCATATTCAAATCGTTTCTAGTATCGGTATTACAACTGCACTGTGTTTCAAAAAGACAAATCCATTGATACTTACTTACTTACTTATGTGGCGCTTACAACCGTAAGTCGGTTTTGGCCTCGTGTAAGAAATTGCGCCAGCCATTTCTATTTTCCGCTTGCTGGCGCCAGTTGGAAACACCAAGTGTAGTCAGGTTATCCAACACCTGATCCTTCCAACGAAGATGTGGGCGTCCTCTTCTGCGTTGACCACCACCGGGCACCGAATCGAATATTTTTTTCGCTGGAGCGTCGTTTTCCATTCGCTCAACATGACCTAGCCAGCGGAGCCGCTCGATTTTAATTCGCTTAACTATGTCGATGTCAGCGTACAGCTCATACAGCTCGTGGTTCCATCGAATTCGGTACTCGCCATTGACGCAGATTGGACCGAAGATCTTACGAAGGATCTTTCTCTCGAAGGCTCCCAAAGTCTTTTCATCAGAACTGCTCAACGTCCAAGTTTGTGCTGCATATAATAGGACGGGCATGATTAGTGACTTATAGAGCGTGAGTTTTGTTCGTCGAGAGAGGGCTCTGCTTCTCAATTGCCTACTCAGCCCAAAGTAACACCTGTTGGCAAGAGTTATCCTTCGCTTTATCTCAATACTGACATCGTTGAAAGAGTTTACGCTGGATCCCAGGTAGACGAAGTCCTTAACAACCTCGAAGGAGATGTTGTCAACAGTGACGTGGTTTCCAAGACGCTGGGACTGTTTATTTGTTGACACTAGGTATTTCGTCTTATCTGCGTTCACTGCAAGACCCATTCGACTCGACTCTTTCGCTAACCTGGAGAATGCTGCACTGACTTCGCGCGTATTATGGCCAATGATATCGATATCATCAGCATACGCCAGCAGCATAATACTTTTGTAGAATATCGTGCCACTGCGTCTCAAATCAGCAGCTCGGATGATCTTCTCCATCATTAGGTTGAAAAAGTCGCACGATAAGGAATCACCTTGTCTAAAACCTCGTTTGGTATCGAATGGAGGAGTGAGGTCCTTCCCGATTTTAACTGTGCTGCTGGTGTTGCTCAGTGTCATTCTGCAAAGGCGGATGAGCTTTGCAGGAATACCAAATTCAGACATGGTGGAATATAGATGATTCCTTATTGGACTGTCGAAGGCGGCTTTGTAATCGACAAAAAGATGGTGTGTGTCGATTTGTTTTTCTAGGGTCTTCTCCAAGATTTGTCGTAGCGTAAATATCTGGTCTATGGTGGATTTGCCAGGTCTGAAGCCACACTGATAAGGTCCAATCAGCTGGTTTACGATGGGCTTCAGTCTTTCACATAGTACGCTCGACAGAACCTTATATGCGATATTCAGAAGGCTTATCCCACGGTAGTTGGCGCAAATTGTGGGATCGCCTTTCTTGTGGATTGGGCAGAGCACACTGAGGTTCCAATCGTTTGGAATGCATTCTTCCGACCATATTCTGCATAGAAGCTCATGAATGCAATTAAATAGAGCTTCGCCTCCATTCTTGAAGAGCTCAGCAGGTAAGCCATCGGCTCCTGCGGCTTTGTTGTTTTTAAGCCGAGTTATAGCTTTCAAGACTTCACTATGGTCGGGCAGCGGAACTTCAACGCTGTCGTCCAAAATTGGGGATTCCGGGATATCATCTCTATTGGCGGGATTGTTGTCGTCGTCGCCATTCAGAAGCCTAGAGAAGTGTTCCCTCCACATCATCAGTGTACTCTGGATATCTGTCACTAGAGTCCCATTTTCATCCTTGCAGGAAGAGGCCCCGGTCTTGAAACCATCGGCCAGGCGTCTTATTTTTTCGAAAAATTTTCGGACCTCATTCCTGTCACCATGCATTTCAATTTTCTCGCACTCACGCATTTCCGCTTCCCTTTTCTTTCGCCTGAAAATGCGTCTCTCTTCCCTCCTCTTCTCTTTGTATCGCTCCTTAGCAGCACGCGTTACAACCGACTGCAGGGTGGCTTTGTAGGCGGCGTCTTTTTCTGCAGTGGCGTCGCGACACTCTTGGTCGTGCCACTGGTTTCGGCGAGGGCGGTGATAGCCAATCACCTCTTCGGCAGCCGTACGCATAGAGTAGGAAATATGATTCCACTGCGCGCATATATCGTCGATCGGAGGAGTGCTTTCTTGAAGCAGGAGTGAGAGTCGAGTAGCGAAGTCTTCGGCTGTTTGCTTTGATTGCAGCTTTTCGACGTCTAGCTTTCTCTGTGCTGGATTGCGCGCATTCTTGGTTGCGCACAGGCGTGTACGGATCTTGGCTGCGACAAGATAATGATCCGAGTCTATATTGGCACCACGGATCGTGCGTACATCTAAAACACTGGAAGAGTGCCTTCCGTCAATCAAAACGTGATCAATTTGGTTGCGCGTCTTTTGATCAGGAGACAGCCAAGTTGCTTTATGAATATTGAGATGCTTGAATCTAGTGCTACTAACGACCATGTTTCGCGCTGCGGCAAAGTCAATCAGCCTCATTCCGTTATCGGAGGTATTGTCGTGGAGGCTGAACTTTCCGACTGTTGGACCAAAGATATTTTCTTTTCCCACCTTGGCGTTGAAGTCACCAAGCACGATTTTTATGTCGTGGCGGGGGCTGCGCTCATAGGCATCTTCAAGGCGCTCGTAGAAGCTGTCTTTGGTCTCATCGTCTTTGTCTTCTGTCGGAGCGTGCGCACAAATCAGGCTTATGTTGAAAAATCTTGCCTTGACACGGATTATGGCAAGTCGTTCGTTCACAGGTGTGAATCGCAGAACATGGTGTCGTAGTCTCTTGCCAACCACGAATCCGCATCCAAATTCGTGCTTCTCCGCATGGCCGCTGTAGTAGATATCACACGATGCTTGCCGTGAGCAACCCTGTCCCTTCCATCGCATTTCTTGGATTGCAGTGATATCAGCCTTGTATCTTTCTAAGATATCTATCAGTTGGATAGAGGCACCATCCCAATTAAGGGTTCGGACGTTCCAGGTGCATATCCGTAAATCATTGTCAGTTTTTCGTTTGCGGTAGTCGTCATCAGATTTGGGGATCATTTTTATCTTATTTCTTTTTCGTTTCATTGAAATTTTGTTTTTACGTGGCGGGCTTCAAACCCAACGCACAACCCTTTAAAGGCAGGGGGAGCCCGCCGCTCACATTAGCCGTCAAACTAACGGTTGCCAGTTTGCCGTTTCTAGAGGACACCACGCAGAGGTTTGAGTCGACTTGAGACGAGTTCGACATGGATAATGCTGGCCTCACCAGGTTGAGGCAGTCAGACACGTTGCCATGTGAAGATCGCCCCCTTGACCCTCACGCGTTGCCTTGTGAGGATCGTCCTCCAGTCAAATATTCGCCTTCACATATAATGAATTATAGTTAATAGGTTTAATAGGTTGCTATTTATATTTCTGGCCTAATAATGAAAAAATTGTATATTAATGAGCGAAATTTGTTTTATTGTTTTTTCAAAATATTCTCTATGAAATCAATATACTTCTACGTACGTTTGAACCAATTTTAGAAGACATTTTTCCACTCCGATGAAGGTAACTCCAAGGTTTTGAATGCAACTGCAAATCGTACCAACATTGCTTTAATGGCATTGGGGCCTTATGACCGGTGATGACAAAGAAACAGACAACCAATCGACACATGCTGCAATCTTAATAAAAAATTGTACTCAATTTGCAGCGCACTCGCATCAATTGCTATACTCAACGCATACCTGCGTCCTGGGTATGGACGTGACAATGTCAGCGTTTTGTTTTTAATTATTCTTTCAGCCAAAAATAAATTTCTAGTAATTTTCTCGACACTAGTTGAGATCTAGCAAACCTTAGTAACTGAGTGGATAACAGTCAAAGTCATGCAAGATGAAACAGTCTGTTTAGTCTGCTGTATGATTTGCTCAATACAGAGCATATATATTTTGCTCAATACAGAGCAAATCATACAGCATTTGTTGTCCCGTTGGTGTTTTCTTAATTAACATCCTTGGCCTTAAGCTCAACAATTAATTTTCAATATGTTTTGTTTTTAATTTTTCTTTTGGTAATGCTTTTGCTTTTGCATTAGTTTTGATGTGACAACGATGATATGAGCTTATGCAACACAAATACAATATTGTTGTACAGAATAATTACTCGGCCATTGGGGGCTATATTGTAGATTATATTTTATGTCAACAAAGGTGGGTTCTTTGAACTCATAATGAAAATAAAACAAAAATTTTTGGCACCATGAAACAACTTAGGCAATCGCTTTATGCACTGAAAATGCAACAACAATGAAAAAATGTTGCATGAAAATATAGCTCCATGACCATACGCGCTAAAGTAAATTTTATTGAACAACCCGTAAAGCTAAGATTTCGGTGACATGAAAAAAATAAAAATAAGAATAAGGGCGTTATGAGTCCTCTCAGGGAACCCCTTAAAGAAACCCAACTGAAAAAGCAAAAATTAAAAAACAAAAAAATAATTTAAAATTAAAATAAGGACAAGTTATAGGACAAGGATTTGGATAAGAAATTAGACAAATATTAGAAAAGGGCTGAGAAGAATAATATAAGGAATAGGACAAAGATTTGAACAAGGATTGAACAAAAATTAGGAAAAGATTTCAGACAAGGAATTCGAAAAGGACTAGAGCAAGAACAAAGATTAAGACACATCTAAAATAATATTTGGGGTAAGATTGGAAAAATTTAAGGGCAAGAAACTGAACAAAATATACAAGAAGGACCTCGACATATTAAGGACAAGATTTATGACAAAGATTGAGAAGTGGGACAAGGAATAGGAAAGGCATTCAAACAGGGATAAAGTCAAGAATTTAGGAATGGATTAAGGGGGAAATATACCCAGAACTTTTTCAAAAGCTTGCATTGTCTTAAAGCTTTAGGTCTCAAGAATATGTGGTGAAAATTTCAAGTCGATATCTAAAAAAATAACAAAGTTATAGCCTAGTCAGTGAACCGCCTTCTAGAGCGCACAGTACTGCCCCTTATTTTCAAACGCGTTTTTCTCGAAACCATTTTTCCAAAGTCGGTGACCAAGATTTCTCAAAGCTCAGTGAACCGCTCGTTTCGCTTTTTTTGCAGAGGCAAAATAATGACGAATTTTTGGTCGAAAATCGTTAATTTACGTTCGGAAGTCCGCCATTTTGTGAAAAATCAATTTTAATAAATAAAAACTAAACAAACTCTCGAATGCGTATATTTTAAGGTATAAAAACCCTCATTAAAAAAATATCCCTTAGGTTTCCTTAAACAAATGCACAAACATGACGTTTTTTTCGTCCTCTGCAGACCCATGGGTATATTTCACCCTTAAATCAAGAGTTTGGGACAGAAGTAAGACAAAATGTATAAAATATAAAAATAAGGAAAAGGATGAGGACCAGTCTGGACATAAAGGAGAGGAAAGGGACAAGTATAAAGAAACGCTTTCACCTAAAAACCAACAGGTACGTCCACGATACAGCCCACTTCTTTTGACGTAGAATACGTCATTCTCCGGAGGTAAGTAGGGTGGTTGATAGTTATCAGGTGTCGGTATTTATATAACTTTTTTAGCCTTTGGTGGGCCTAAAGTACTGATCGTACAATGTAGATGTTAGCACTTGTTGATCTGCTTGATCCTCAATGCGACAAAAATTCATGTTAGAACTCTCTAACTTATATAAATTTTACACAATTACATAAAATATAAAGCCAACATTTGATGTTTTTGTTTGTTTAAACATGCTACCTATTTATCGACAGTTTCCGGTTTTATCGACAAAATAATAAAATTTGTATGGGAGCCCCCCTAAGGAGTGGTCGGAGAGAATAGGTGTCAAAGGCAAAAATGTTCCTTTTGCAAAAATAATGGAGGTCGGTAATACATATTAACCCTCTCCGGCACTCTCTTAAAGGTCATATGCTCAGGTGTATGGAATAAATATACAAAAACCATAAACTTTGTATAGGAGCCCCCCTAAGGAGTGGTCGGAGGGATAAGGTGTCAAACGCAAAAATGTTCCTTTCGCAAAAATAGTGGGGGTCGATGGTACACATTCACCCTTTCCGGCACTCTTTTAAAGGTCATATGCTCAGGTGTATGGAATAAATAAACAAAAACCATAAAATTTGTATGGGAGCCCCCCTAAGGAGTGGGCGGAGGGAATAGGTGTCATAAGCAAAACTGTTCCTTTTGCAAAAGTAATGGGGGTCGGTCATACATATTAACCCTCTCCGGCTCTCTTCTAAAGGCCATATGCTTTGGTGTATGGAATAAATATTTTGCTAAATTGTTTTTAAAAAAGATGTCATCAAGAGCGAATTGACTAATTCTACGTCTTGTGTTACGACATAGTTGAAACTACTGTATCTTTTTAATTTTGTTTTTGTTTTTGCTTTCGTTTGTGCTTTTGCTTTTGCTTTTGATTTTTGATTTTGATTTTGATTTCGATTTTGATTTTGATTTTGATTTTGATTTTGATTTTGATTTTGATTTTGATTTTGATTTTGATTTTGATTTTGATTTTGATTTTGATTTTGATTTTGATTTTGATTTTGATTTTGATTTTGATTTTGATTTTGATTTTGATTTTGATTTTGATTTTGATTTTGATTTTGATTTTGATTTTGATTTTGATTTTGATTTTGATTTTGATTTTGATTTTGATTTTGATTTTGATTTTGATTTTGATTTTGATTTTGATTTGATTTTGATTTTGATTTTGATTTTGATTTTGATTTTGATTTCGATTTCGATTTCGATTTTGATTTTGATTTTGATTTTGATTTTGATTTTGATTTTGATTTTGATTTGATTTTGATTTTGACTTTGATTTTGATTTTGATTTTGATTTTGATTTGATTTTGATTTTGATTTTGATTTTGATTTTGATTTTGATTTTGATTTTGATTTTGATTTTGATTTTGATTTTGATTTTGATTTTGATTTTGATTTTGATTTTGATTTTGCTATTGGTATTGGTTTTGCTTTTGACTTTGATTTTGATTTTGATTTCGATTTATATTTTTAATTTTTATTTCGATTTTGATTTTTATTTTGATTTGATTTTGATTTTGATTGTGATTTTGATTTTGATTTTGATTTTGATTTTGATTTTGATTTTGATTTTGATTTTGATTTTGATTTTGATTTTGATTTTGATTTTGATTTTGATTTTGATTTTGATTTTGATTTTGATTTTGATTTTGATTTTGATTTTGATTTTGATTTTGATTTTGATTTTGATTTTCATTTTGATTTTGATTTTGATTTTGATTTTGATTTTGATTTTGATTTTGATTTTGATTTTGATTTTGATTTTGATTTTGATTTTGATTTTGATTTTGATTTTGATTTTGATTTTGATTTTGATTTTGATTTTGATTTTGCTATTGGTATTGGTTTTGCTTTTGACTTTGATTTTGATTTTGATTTCGATTTATATTTTTAATTTTGATTGTGATTTTGATTTTGATTTTGATTTTTATTTTGATTTGATTTTGATTTTGATTTTGATTGTGATTTTGATTTTGATTTTGATTTTGATTTTGATTTTGATTTTGATTTTGATTTTGATTTTGATTTTGATTTTGATTTTGATTTTGATTTTGATTTTGATTTTTATTTTGATTTTGATTTGGATTTGGATTTGGATTTGGATTTGGATTTTGATTTTGATTTTGATTTTGATTTTGATTTTGATTTTGATTTTGATTTTGATTTTGATTTTGATTTTGATTTTGATTTGATTTTGATTTTGATTTTGATTTTGATTTTGATTTTGATTTTGATTTTGATTTTGATTTTGATTTTGATTTTGATTTTGATTTTGATTTTGATTTTGATTTTGATTTTGATTTTGATTTTGATTTTGATTTTGATTTTGCTATTGGTATTGGTTTTGCTTTTGACTTTGATTTTGATTTTGATTTCGATTTATATTATTAATTTTGATTTTGATTTTTATTTTGATTTCGATTTATATTTTTAATTTTGATTTTGATTTTGATTTGATTTTGATTTTGATTTTGATTTTGATTTTGATTTTGATTTTGATTTTGATTTTGATTTTGATTTTGATTTTGATTTTGATTTTGATTTTGATTTCGATTTATATTTTTAATTTTGATTTTGATATTGATTTGATTTTGATTTTGATTTTGATTTTGATTTTGATTTTGATTTGATTTTGATTTTGATTTTGATTTTGATTTTGATTTTGATTTTGATTTTGATTTTGATTTTGATTTTGATTTTGATTTTGATTTTGATTTGATTTTGATTTTGATTTTGATTTTGATTTTGATTTTGATTTTGATTTTGATTTTGATTTTGATTTTGATTTTGATTTTGATTTGATTTTGATTTTGATTTTGATTTTGATTTTGATTTTAATTTTGATTTTGATTTTGATTTTGATTTTGATTTTGATTTTGATTTTGATTTTGATTTTGATTTTGATTTTGATTTTGATTTTGATTTTGATTTTGATTTTCAGATTTTGATTTTGATTTTGATTTTGATTTTGATTTTGATTTTGATTTTGATTTTGATTTTGATTTTGATTTTGATTTTGATTTGATTTTGATTTTGATTTTGATTTTGATTTTGATTTTGATTTTGATTTGATTTTGATTTTGATTTTGATTTTGATTTTGATTTTGATTTTGATTTTGATTTTGATTTTGATTTTGATTTTGATTTTGATTTTGATTTTGATTTTGATTTTGATTTTGATTTTGATTTTGATTTTGATTTTGATTTTGATTTTGATTTTGATTTTGATTTTGATTTTGATTTTGATTTTGATTTTGATTTGGATTTTGATTTTGATTTTGATTTTGATGATGATTTTGATTTTGATTTTGATTTTGATTTTGATTTTGATTTTGATTTTTATTTTGATTTGGATTTGGATTTGGATTTGGATTTGGATTTGGATTTGGATTTGGATTTGGATTTGGTTATGGATTATGATTTGGATTTGGATTTGGATTTGGATTTGGATTTGGATCTGGATTTGGATTTGGATTTGGATTTGGATTTGGATTTGGATTTGGATTTGGATTTGGATTTGGATTTGGATTTGGATTTGGATTTGGGTTTGGATTTGTATTTGGATTTGGAATTGGATTTTAATTTTGATTCTGATTTTGATTTGGATTTGGATTTGGATTTGGTTTTGGATTTGTATTTGGATTTGGATTTGAATTTGGATTTGGATTTGAATTTGGATTTGAATTTGAATTTGGATTTGGATTTGTATTTGGATTTGGATTTGGATTTGGATTTCTATTTTGATTTTAATTCTGATTTTGATTTTGATTTGAATTTTGATTTTGATTTTGATTTTGATTTTGATTTTGATTTTGATTTTGATTTTGATTTTAATTTTGATTTGGATTTGGATTTGGATTTTGATTTTGATTTTGATTTTAATTTTGATTTGGATTTGGATTTGGATTTGGATTTGGATTTGGATTTGGATTTTGATTTTTATTTCGATTTTGGTTTTGGTATTGGTTTTGCTTTTGCTTTTGCTTTTGACTTTGATTTTGATTTTGTACTTGATTTGATTTGACGTTTGCATTTTATTTGCTTTGGAGTTGTTTGCCTAATCTGGGAAACAGGTAGCACCATTGGTGGATGATGTCTGACAGCTCAGTTTTGTAACGATATGGGTGTTATGGTGACGATTGAGCAGTCTTACGGCAGTTATGATGAGGATGTGTTAAAATACAGAGGTCCAGTACTATGTCGTTACAGTCATATATGATAATATTAAGTGTGAGTGGTGTTGTAGTGCTATGTCATGGTAAAACACTTTTGACCTGGAGATTATCGCAGAGCTGGTCCTTCGGCCAGTATAGTACTGGTTGAGGTAGTTTAACGTTGCGAGCAGTTTGATATTCGTTGACATGGAGTTGCGAAGTAATACAACCGGGTGGAAATGTCTATGTATTGTCAGAAAGTTAAGATTGGGCACGATTTCAACCAATAAATATGGACTGTAGTCAATTAATTCAAACCATAAATGGGTACTGTTGCGTTCCGATTCTAATAATTATCTATACAGTAATTTTATGAAATTAAATATACGATTGTGTAGATTATACCCGGTATTTAAACTACTATAATAGGGCATTGTGTAAATCTGAAATCATGGAAGTGACGATCAGGAGATGTTTGGATTTTCGTATATAACATTATATTTTAACATCCGGAAGATATATATGGATTTAAGAGCCTATGACACAACACATAGGTCCAAAAATAACAGCGTTGCCACCTGAAACGTCAAAGCAATAAAATGTTACGATGTGGACACACCTTTTGAAGAACGCTAAAATTAAAATTTAAACAGATTTTTTGCAAAATCGGAATTGATGAAACCCCTTTAAACAAACATAAAAACAAATATTAAAATTCTGAATACACAAGAGAAAAAGTAAACTTTTGGCTTAAATGTAAAATAAATTCAATCAGCCTAAAGTAAATACCAGTATCTGAGATCAATTTTTCTTACCATTTATCAGCATGGGTTTTTTTGGAACTCGATAATATTCAAATAAAAATAAAAAATAAATAACTGGCCATTTCAGCCCTTGAAAGGACTTTGACCTAGCTTCTTATGATCAATTGTGTTGTGCGTGTTATTAAGTTTGTACACAATTGACCGAGAACCGGACCTACATGCTTAACGCCGACTCCGAACGGCGATGAACGGAAAGTTCTCGTTCTCAAGAAGCCTTACATGGCATTTTGATTACTCTCTGAGGTTTGCCATTGTCTGCAGAGAGGTGGCGGCCGTACAGAAAAATTATTTTAATTCAAATAATTTTCTGTCGCTGCTGGGATTCGAACCTGGGTTTCCAAAGTTCTTTGACATAGCGGCCACGCACTTTAACCAACTACGCCACGGACGCCACGGTGCCTGAATCACTGTGCGTATCTGTGTTTTGTTGAGGAGAATCCCAGCAATTGTTCTGCTGTGAGAAAATATGGTTATCGGGAGTGGGATTGGGGGTGGCTGTTATGTATAGCGATGTGTTGCTAATAACTTAACTTGTTTATCAGATAACTTTGGTTATTTCTGTTGCTGCCTCTATAATTGTTGTCTTTGTTCTTGCCGCTGTTTGTGGTAAACAATAAAGTTGCAGCAATAGTTTTATTGCAACAACAACAATTTAATAACCCATAACAACAATGTGTGTGTGATTTAACTGTTCAAATAAAATCGATTTTAGCCAAATATCGCTAACGGACAACAGGGTATGAACAGGACAAAACTACAAAATGTAAGTTTGAAATTCTTAATGGTTAAAATTATGCTATAGAAGACCCTGTTTAAATTAAGTGGGTTAAAATTAAACACACATGCCAATACATTGACGCATAAAAGCACAACCACTCATAAGGCGCACACATATATACTTATCTAAGCACATACGGTTTGATGAGGATTTATGACAATGAAGAAGTTACTTAATTACAACAATGTTTACTAGCTTGTTCTAAATATTGGTGCTCTGATTGTTGTTGTTGTTGTTGTTGTTGTTGTTGTTGTTGTTGTTGTTGTTGTTGCTGTTGTAATTGTTGTTACTATTATTGCTGTTATTGTTGTTGTAGTTGTAGACCAATATTGTCCACGTGGGCTGTACGCTTGCAGTTTCTTGACCAAAACATTGGCTCTAAATGGCTTTTGGTTTTGTTTATTAATGCAGCAACAATAACAACAACAACATCAGCAACAACTGCTCTAGCAATACCAAATCTAATACCATCAATAGCAACAACAAGTACAACAACTACAACATCAAATTTTGTAATTATATTTGAGGTTTTGCTCAATCTATTGCTTTGTGCGGCTTATAATATGTTGTTGTGGTTCAGGGTCCTGAAATTTTGGGCCGCCATACAGCCTGCTGCTGTACTGCTGAAGTTTTGCTTTTGTAGTGGCAGTTATGTGTCCAACGGTTAAAATTAATTTGAAGGATATTGTGAGATATTTGAATGATATGAAATTATTTTCACACCACTACAACTTAGCAAACATACACAAACACACGTACTTACTAACACCACAACATTTAAGCACATTTGTTTACAAATGCAATGGAATTAAATTTTAACTTTACCTCAATTATCAATATATTCTGAGATGGTTTTCAGTGCTAGTAAATATTTAAATGGTACACTTTACCTTTTTCTTAGCTTAATTAATGAAATGTAATGATATTAGTGTGTAAATAATGATATAATAAAATGTAATAAAAAAGTAATGAACATAATGCGAATTAATGTGCTTAATTAAAAAACAATTTTCAAAAGTCTTAAATAACGAGTCCTTAAAAGGGATCTTATATCAAAATGTGAATATTGAAAAGTCTAGAGAATATTTAGCAAACCGATGGAAGAAAATGTTAATCTTCAATACCTTATATTTGTCTGGAATCATTTGATAGTTATTTGTCGTAAAGTAGATATAGAAGAAGTAAATATTTACATCAGTCATGAGCAGGGAAATACATTGGTGGGCCAATGTTTTTTTTTTTTTTAAAACAAACACAAAATTGTCCACATTGTTGCTTTTGCTCATCGTTGCAAAAAACAGAAAAAAAAAATAAATAATCAAGAAAAAAATTGTCAAAGCACTCCGACAAGACTGAATTTCTATTTCTATATGTAACAAAATTGATGTGCAAAACAAAAACAAATCATGTGTTATTTTGTGTTACACAAGTAACGGAATAATCATCTCAAGTTCAGCCTCGTCGAGTGAGGCTTTGTTTTTGTTGCCTTTGCATGCAATTGTTGTTGTTAAAGCGAGTTCATTTGATTTGATGAACGTCGGTTTTGTTGTTGTTGTTTTTTGTACGTGTTATTGTTTTTACAAATGTGCAAACACAAATTTAATAGAATAAAACAAATTTGTAGCTAGGCCAACTGGACCAATTGTGCTTCTGGAAGCTCATGTCTGATCTATACACTAAGGAAAAAAAATATTAAATTTATCCAAAAAGCGAGTAATTTTTGCGCCAATAACGCATTTGCATAAATCGACTACGTAAATATTTAAAATTTATTTGAATGCTTTTTTAATTAGATTAAATATTTAAACAGAATTAATTAAAAAATATATTAAAATTATGCACGAATTTTTTTAAAATATCTTTCAAATATTTACTATTTGAAAATAATCTACGCATTCAAAGAAAATTTATATAAAAATATTGAATTTAAAAAAAAATATTTAAATTGAATATGTTATTAATGGTTGTATGGTATTATTTTCTTCATATTGCGTTCATGAAATGCCTGTATAATTTATTCTCGCTTCACTTTTTTCGTTCTCTAATTTATACTATTTTTGACAGTTGGTGCCCTAATATTGCACCAACTGTTAAAAATAGTATTAAATAGAGAACGAAAAAGTAATGTACAAAAAATATGTAGGTAAATGACAACCGGTGTAAGATATTTCATAGGAAATATCAAGTTGTCACTCCACCCCATGATTCAATAAAATAAGATTATATACTGCGCAGGTCCGTTAGTTTTTGCTCATACAATCAGCTCTTTCTGTGACGTCAACACAGAGTTCGAAGTTTGTTTTGCTTTGATATTTGTGCATTTTTGGCGATAAAAATTTTAAAAGAATTAAATTAAAATGAGATGTGCAGTAAAAAATTGCAACAACGACTTAAAAACGAGCTCAATTAGTTTTTTCCCGTTTCCTTTAAATGCAGCTTTACAAAAGCAATAGATACGTTTTTGTTGCCGCAAAGAAAATTTAAATCCTAAGGGTTCTGTGGATTGCATGGACCATTTAAAGGCCGGTGGTACATTAAAAAGTGAGTGAAATGGAGTGATATTGAGGTGATGGTTTCAAACAGAAAAAATTAACTTAAAGGTTTGAAATTTTCAGGTTTATTAAAATATACATAATTTTTTTATAAATTGGTTTTTTAAATAAGTTAAAAAACAAAGATGGCGCTGGTTGCCACAATTGGTATAAAAGACCTTTTTTGCACTGCGTGCAATCTGCTGGTTGATCTGAAACAAAAAAAAATTAAAATTTATGTAAATATCGAAAGTTTCTCCAGGATGAATTAGACACAATTTTTTATACAACAAATACAAAAATTTATACTCTCTTGAAAAAGAAAACAAATTTTCATTTTTTTTTTTTAATTTTTTATATAATTATTTCAAACGACTATTTTAAATATCTGCTAAATGCATCCTGGAGATATTTTCAATATTTAAATAAATTTTTTTTTTTTATTTTGTTTCAGGTCAACCTAGCAGCCAGTATATTACACGCAGTGCAAGACAAGGTCTTTTACGCGAGTTGTGGTAACGAGTGCCATCTTTTTTTATGGAAAAAAATTTTTTTAAAAAATTAATGTATTTTTTAATAAACCTGAAAATTTCAAACGTCTAAGTTAATTTTTTTCTGTTTAAAACCATCACCTCAATAACATTCCATTTTACTCACTTTACTCACCAGATGATTTTTCAAATAATTTGTAAAACGATATGAGTATGACAACTCGCTTATATCTTTTTCTATATTTCACAACATATATAAATTAACATCCATGTTTCTAACATTCATAAGCAAAGTAATGTTACTTTACTTCGAATTACATACAAAACTTAAACACAACGAACAGCTGAACTCTGTGATGACGTAGATGCGCAGTAGATTTTTTTTTTGCTCAGAGAATATGTTATCTTTGTATCATTGTATTATGACTCCACCCTACATCATTTCTATTCTTTGCCAAACTTGCAAGCTATATTATCCTTGCAACAAGAACTAAATGAGAACTATATAGCTGCAAATGCAAGAAATAAACTGCAGGAACAGTGCGATGCTGTTGCTGCTTGTCGGAATATGTGTGTACGTGTGCGATGCTGTTGCTGCTTGCTTGTGTGGAATATGTGTGTACGTGTGTGGTATAAATAGAATTCAAATACGAAAAAAAAACGAGTTGTAAGGAAAACATTTGATTTATCCACGTAAATATTTAAATAAAATTTAAACTGAGGCGTGGATAATGCTAACATGCGCTATTTCCCTAAGTGTATCAATCAGAATAGCTCATAGTATCCACAACTGAGAAAATGCTGCCAATATTAATCGATAAATTCGAACTCTTCAGACAAGTTAGTGATCTAAAGACCCCAACTCGTGCTCGTTCGGCTAGGTCAACTGAAAAAGTTACTGCTGTAGCTAAGAGTATGTCTGAAACTCCAGGTTTGTCCATTTCGAGACGATTACAGGAATTGGGCCTATCCACAGGCATAGTTTGCATAAAGCCTACACGGAGAAAACTGTTTGCTAAATTTGTGGGGAGACTAAGCAAAACTTGAGCATAATACTCAGCCACTTCAAAATTTTGGTTATTTTCAGCAAAAATCAAGCAAATTTTGCTATTTCAATTTATAATAACTTAGCAAATTTTTGCTTAAATGAAATTAAAATTCGCTTTTTCGATTTATAATAACTGAGCAAATTTTTGCTTGAAGCAAATCAGAGTTTGCTGTTTTGATTTATAATAACTGAGCAAGTGTTTGCTCGAATCAAATCAAAATTTGCTATTTCGATTTATAGTAACCAAGCAACTTTTTGCTTGAGTCAAATAAAAATTTGCTATTTAAAATTATAGGAATTAAGCAAATTATTGCTTGGATTGAATTGAATTGCTACTTCAGTTTATAACATTTTAACAAATTATTGCTGAAATTTAAGCAAAATTAACTTTTTTAGTTTGCCGAGCAATTCATTGCATAAAAATATTCTTAATTGTTTTATTGGACAAAACGAAGACTTACTGATTAAATTATTTGGTTTAGTCACCAATCATATCTTAACGAATAGGGATGTGAGAATCGATTAAAGAAATGAAAAACGCTTTTATAACATTAAATTATTTATTAAAAAAGGAATAAGTAGACAAAATAAACAAACTAAAATAAGTTTTTTTTAACACATATTTTACCATTAGCTTATGGCTCTGTAATGGTTTAGTTCTTACATTACTAACATCGAATGCTAAGTACTCATTTGATATGTTTTTATGATCTATAAAATAACACATGTAATCTTCATCAAAAGGCGAAATATTAATGCTTAGTAAAATTTCGAGCGCTCAAACGGCAAATGGCGACACTGTAAGGCGTTTACAATGCAGTTCCTTCCGTTAAAAGATAGAGATGTTAGCTGCATTCCCGTGGGATTGGATCAGATCAAATCTCAGTGGAACAACTTTAGTTCAACTTTATAACAATTTGGCACCACTGTCTTGAAACAGCTGTTTGATAACAATAGAAATCAATACAAAACAGCATACTTTAGATTTGCCAACTATGTTCGTTTTTAACAAAAAATACATTAAACTTGGCAGCATTTTCAGATCAGAAATAGAGCCAGGCAAAGAGCTGGTTCTAAATTTTGTTTTTGCTTTGTGAATAAAATAGAGTCGCGCTCTAGATCAACGACCACGGGAATGCAGCTTTTGTGTCGCTCGGAACAGTGAAATGGTTTCTCAATTCCAACGGCTTTTGCAGCAGGAAGTACTCTAGACGCTTAAATATTATTTAATAAAATACAAAGTCAATATTTTTTTCAACAAATATACTTAGGAAATGGTCTTCGTCGCTTGCGTGTGGTTGAACGGTCTCATTGGACATTTTTTTTTTAATTTGTTGTAATAATTCTTCAATTTGTTCCAGCTTTTTTAGAACAACTTCCATTTTCCTGCAAAATTCCGTAAAAAAATGTGCGTTCTCGACTAGTTTATGATGACACGAACAGAAGCAGCCGATAGAAATACCACAGTTACAAAGCGGCAATAACAACAACAACAAAACGAAGCAAGGCACGCCTTTTCAAGTACGTTTCTTTTTGCGTAATAATTTTTAACACTTTAAACTGTTTTGTATAGTTCTATCAAAAACTATACCGCACTTTTTTTACCTTAATAATAATCACAGCACAACACAATGCACTTATTTGTTATTTATTATTTTATTATTAAAATATATATATATATATATATAATAAAATTGTGCTGTCCACCTCAACACACAACCGATTGGTTCAAAGGCACGCGACAAACAAAAGAAATTGATACAAATCCTGACTGATGAGAAAGAAGAAACGAAAAAAAAGAAGAACAAAGAAGATTCTACCTTTTTCTCTCCTTATTATAGACATGAGTCAGTTTGTTCAAATTTCTTTTTTATTTTTCAATAACCAAGCAACTTTTTGCTTGAATCGATTCAAAATTTACTATATCAATTTATAATAACTAAGCAAATTTTTGCATACATTGAGTAAAATTTTGCTTTTACCTGAACACAATTACTTTATAATAACTTAGCAAAGTTTGGCTTGAATCAAATCAAAATTTTCTATTTGAATTTATAATAAGTAAGCAAATTATTGCTAAAATTTATCAAAATTTTGCTTTTTTCAAATTATACGAGAAGTAATATCAATTTATAAAACGTTTTCTAACATCAAACCGCGATTGAGCAAAATTTTGCTGATTTGCGTTTAAGCAAAACAGTGGCTTGATTCAAGCAAAATAATTTTCTCCGTGTACGTGCTTAAAAGCTACAGTTAACACAAGAATTAAAGCCTTTAGACCATGGAAAATGTCAAACATTCGCTGATTGGATACTGGAAATGCTTGAACAAGATCATGATTTCTCAAACAAAATTATTCAATGTTATGAAGCTCATTTTCATTTGGCTGGGTACGTGAATAAGCAAAACTGTCGCATATGGGGCTCCGAAAACCCAAGAGAAAGAATCGAATAGCTTCTCTATTCACAACAAGTGACAGTTTGGTGCGGTGTCATTGGGCCATATTTTTTTCGAAAATAATGCAGGTGCGACCATTTCAGTGAATGACTTGCGTTACACAACGAAGTTGACTTACTTTTTGGGCCTGAAATTTATGGTTTGGATATAGACAACGTTTATTTTCAGCGGGACGCCATACGGCCATATGCCATACAGCTGGTGAAACAATGGCTCTATTCGAGACTTTAATTAGCCGCCGTGATTAGATCGTGCAACTTATCACCATTAGACTTTTTTCTTTAGGGAGGCTAGGCTTCTAGACAAAGATAAAGTCTACGCCAATGCTCCAGCGAATATTCAAGTACTAAAAGACATTATTAGAGCTCTAATTTGCGAGATACAGCCACAATTATGCGAAAATGTGTTGAAAAATTTCATCAAAAGAATGTTCATATGCAAGAACAGCCACAGTAGACATTTGGCAGACATTGTGTTTCATGAGTATGTGCCTTGGGTTAAAATTAAATTATCAACTCTTTTCAAATAGGTATTTCGGTTTTTTTTTTTAATTTAAAATGGCACCTCTTCTTGAAAGATGCTTTGTGATTTCAAAAATCCGACCGCCGCGGCTGTCGCGTATATATCTAGAGGTCCAATTTTCACACACTCTTCGCAATAAATCAGGCTGTATTCCGGCAATAACGTTTGTTGACTTCGAAGTGCTCAATTATTACTGGTACATCGGCGTAGACAAGCCGAAGACTTTATACTATATCCCCAAAGAAAATAATCTAATGGCGTTATATCACACGAACGAGGTGGACAGTTCACAGGTGAATTTCGTGAAATTAATCGTTCGTCAAATGTTTCTTTCAGTGTAAGGAACTTAAATTTTACCAATTTATGCCTTGCATTTCCTTCTGAACCGCATCTGCACAGAGGGCCCCACCACACCTGAACCGCACCTGGTCGAAACCCCAGTCATACCGCGAAACGCCCCTGTTCGTAAACACGCAGCTGTGCGACCCGCAATAAAACAAAAACAAATCATACAGCGAGCCAGTAGCATGATCAAGTGGCGCAACAACAAAACAACATAACGAAGTCGCATAAAGCAAACCCAGCAAAACATACAAACAACATGCATTTTATGCACACACAAGTGGCAATAACAAAATACATAAAGGTCATAAAACAGCGACTACGACAATAATTATATGCAGGGCAAAAGGTTGCCGCTAGTTCTAGGCAAGCGAAATTCAAGATTGAGATCGGATGGAAACTGGTGACACAAACAAGATCCCGTTATCCTTTTCGGGGATAAAAGGAGTCAGCAAAACAACAGTGACTGTGACTGTGGACCAGTGGAACCAGTGACTGTGGACAGGGAAAAAGTGACCAAGTACATACAGTTAGGGAATAAAGTGTTCATACACCCCTTGAAAACGAAGAAACTGCTAAATCAAAATCATCACAAAAAATGGTGTTACATCAATATAATTTTATTGCATTTTTATAACTTTACAAAACCAAAAAATTTCATTTGTCTCAAAATATTACTTAATAGATATAAGAAACTTAAAATGAAGAGGAAAATAAATGTTCATACAGTTAATTTATTTTTTAATTAAATATAAAATTAATTACTTCTAAATGTTTTGTAATAAAGTTAATATTTTGTCGGTCCATCATTAGCATCAATAACTGCCTGCACACGTCTTGGCCCAAATTGGACCAAATTTTCAGTCGTATCAGGTGTAATTTGCGATGAGGCTCTTCGTAAAGCTTGTTTTACCGGTTCTTTCCTGGTAATGTTGTAATGACTGATTTTTCTTTTCAAAATGTCCCAAACATGCTCAATGGGGTTTAAATCCGGTGATTGTGGAGGAGAGTTCAACTCTCTTGGTGCATAATAAAGCAACCAATCTCAGACAATGTGCGCTGTATGTTTGGGATCGTTGTTCTATGGGAAAATCCAATTGGGGCCAAGACCAAACATATCAACCGATGGTTGTAAACTATCTTCTTATAGCTGTTTATAGTTGTATCGGTCCATAATACCGTCTATAAACACAAATCGGCCAACCCCAGACGCATATATGACTCCCCAAGCCATAAAGTTGCCACCATCATGTTTCACTGTTAGAACAATATTATTCGGTTCAAGTGCTTTTTGCGTCAAATCCTTCCACGGCTATCATTTCCAAACAAATTAAATAAATTACTTTCGTCAGTAAATAAAATTTTTTTCCAAAAATTATTCCCTTGTTTAAATGCTTTTTTGCAAACTCAAGGCGAAGTTTCCTATTCTTTTCGAAAATCAATGGCTCTCTGCGGGAAACTCTGCTTGCATAACCGTTAGCTTTCAACGCATTTCTTACAGTTTTTGGATGAACTGTCTTGGACGAAGTGTTAGCGATTCGTTTAGCTATTTTTGGGGCAGTCATTTTTGGATTTTTGCTTACTTCTTTTAAAATCAGGCTAATATCTCGTCTCAAGAGTTTCTTTGGGCGTCCTGACCTGGGCTTATTTTTGACGGAACCAATATTTTTATATTTTTTTACGATATATTGGATGTAGCGAAAGGCACATTTAATAACATGCTAACTTCGCGATAAGGTTTGCCTTTTGTATGCTCATGCACGGTTAAATTTTTTATTTCCAAGCATATTTCTTTACGCGAACTCGTCTTGGACACTTGATCATTACTATAAAAAGAAAATGACAACTAATCGTTCAATCAACACGTGCCCTACTTCTAATGAAAAAAATAACAGTATTTAAACAGCTACAATGCGTAGTTAAAGAGTGAAATAAAAAATATTTGCACTGTAACAACATTTTTTGTGATGATTTTCATTTAGCAATTTCTTCGATTTTATGGGATGTATGAACACTTTATTCCCTAATTGTACGTCAGTGAACAGTGTTTTCTGCTTGACTCGAGTGGTTTCATATCGGACAGCCGGCCATAAAACGTCCTAGTGGCATAACAAAAGCTGCTTTTTCTGTCGACCCGAGTGGTTTCATACCGGACGGTCTGCTCTAAAAGCATCCGAGTAGACGTGCCATTTTCTTCAGACATCATACCGGTATCATACCGGACGGCTCATCCTAGTGAACAGTGGTTTTCTTGTCGGCCCGAGTGGTTTCATATCGGACGGCCGACCATAAAACATCCGAGTGGTATCACGAAAGCTGCTTTTTTCGTCAACCCGAGTGGTTTCATACCGGACGGTCTGCTCTAAAAGCATCCAAGTAACGTGCCACTTTACTTAAGACAATTTTGACGATTTTACGATCGAATTCTACACTTGGCCTGAGTGGTTCTATACCGGACTGCCCACGCTAAATTCAAATACATAGCGTACAGACGAACGGACTACGGATTTCACGGATCCTATTTCGAAGGAGATCGAGAAGCAGCAGAAACGTAAAACGCTGCTGCTGAAACCACATGTCCAGGCCCGTACGCAGGATTTGGTGCTGGGGGGGGGGGGGGGGGGGGGTTTGACTAAAAAATTAGGAATTCTAAGTACAAAGAAAACGATAAAAAAATGGATGTACAGAAAATATTATACAATACTCTATACAAAATACAAATACTCTATAAAAAACTATTCCCTCAATAAATGAATGCGTCGGAGTACAGAAAAAAATCTTCCAATACTGCATCTACACGAACTTCAACGTCTCGATGAATATTAAGTGCAGCCAATCCGTTCAGCTGATTTTCGCTCATAGTAGAACGCAAGAAATCTTTAACCGGCGTAATGTTGAAAACGAGCGTTCGTTTGATGATGAAAAAGCAGTTGTATTGCTTGTCAAGAGCTTCGATAGGGCTTTTAAAATTTTTATCAAAAATCCGTCTTCGAAAGAATCGTCATGCAAAATCGTGGAGTATTTCTCAAATAATTGGTTGCAGGCTTCTTCATCTAGGGATGAAACTACTCCTACTCCTACTATCCTTTAAAATAACGTTACATCAGTTGAGTTACTTTTCAATAGAGTTGACATGGTTAATTTAAACTTTGATAGGGAAGCCTCAATAATGAAGAATTATAATAAATCATAATAAACATAACTTCATGGAAATTTTTCATAATCAGACAGTTCTGTGGATTTCAAAAGTATAGTTCGAAAGCCTCCTGGGGGGTTTGAAACCCCCAAACTTCTGGGTTAGTTCTTCTGTATGAAATAGTGTTTCAAAAAAGGCTTGTGAGTTATCATTGCTTCAAATGACACAATTATGTTTATTCAGGCAGCTATTTAACAAAAAATGTGTGCTTCATCACTGAACAAAATTGTTAAATAAAATTGTGGATCGATGGTAATCTTTCCTTCGGCCCATTTGCAAACGTAGCTCCGGCGTAAGTCTATTAATGATGAATAGTCAAACCAAACTAACCCCAAAACAACCCAGAAATATCAAATCGTCCGTCACAGAAAACAGTGTTGCAAGTTTAAAGTTCTCTGCCACTAAAAACCAAAAACACCCTTTGGTAATTAAAACATTATTAAAGCGAATTAAGCCGAATAATGTCCGTTTGCAGCCAGCCAGAGTTTTGAATATTTTCGTCATCCAATCTGAAAGTTCAAAATACTTTGCAACAAAATCAAAATCTACACATACCTACCAACCAGCAGTAATGTTCGCCGTTTCATGTTGTGATGTTTTTGTAATTTCAACAATTTCAAGTCTGAAATTTGTAGTAATTATAAAATCTCTTTTGGGATGTTTGGTTTTTTTTTTTTTGTTTGTTTGGTTTTGCTTTTTTGGACTGTATTGTAGCTGCAGTAAACGAAAAAGTTGGCAACACGATCGGTCGATTGCAATGCAATTTAATTGCAAACATTTTTGTTGCTGCACAACAATTTGGTGCGGAGAATGTTGGGGGGCGGGGGACGGGGTTGGTCAATGATGCAGGTTGTTGTGTTGAACATGTGTGGGATGTAAAGGCAATGCTAACACAATGATAGTCAGGCAGACGGACAGGAAGACAGACTTACAAAAACGCATGCACAAATACAAAGCTATATTACTCCTTATATACATATACTTATATACATATATATATACACACACACACCAACATTAACCGAATGGAGACGCATTTATGCGTTAATGTGACTACAAAACAGAAATGAAACCCCAATGAATGCTGCTGAATTATTTGCCATGGTATTCAAAATAACAACAACAATAAAAACAAAAAAAACAACAACAAAAAACAACAGTGACAACAACCACATCAGCAACAGCAACAGACAGTGTGCAAAAATTTTTGTTTAATATACGAGTAACGTTACTTCGTTCCGATCCACTTGGTTGGGTGGGTTGTGTTGTTTGGTGGGTTGTGTTTTAAACTAATTTGTGGGTGGTTGGGTGTTGGTTAACTGAGTGCCGTATAAGTCACGTGATGCATGCTGTAATTTTCAACAGTTTTCTTCTGCTGCTGCTTCCACGTGTAGTCATGCAGAATAGATTTATTGTTTGTTTGTTACTTTGTCATTGTTGTTGTTATTATTATTATTGTTGTTGTTATTGTTATTGTTGTTGTTGTTGTTGTTGTTGTTGTTGTTGTTGTTGTTGTTGTTGTTGTTGTTGTGTCTGTTCGTTGTTTTTGTTGTTGTTTTGTTTGTTTATTTGTCTGCTATGCGATGTATACATGCATGCAATACATGCATGTGTGTGGTTGACACTTAAACAGTGAGTTGCTTTAAATAAAGTTTAAAATTAAATTCCATCAGATATAAATTAAATTGTTCAGCTTTACGTAGCAAGAAAAAAGTTGGAAAAAATTAACAATCTAGTACGAGGGTTGCCTTTTAAGTCTTGCGCCTAGCAATGAAAAAACAGTGGTTAATCAATGAAAATGCTTATATTGATTTTGAAATCAATATCCTCCAAGAGGATGAATGCACTTCTGGATTCGTTTGCACCAATTTTCGTAACAGTTTTGCAACTATGAAATTGCTAACTCCGAAATCTGGTTTTTGAAGGCTTCAACGACCTGTTCGGTAGAAAATAAAACACGGGCTACATAGTTTTTTCTTCATTTAAGGGAACAATAAGAAGTTATTGGATGCAAAGTAGGGACTTCAAGGCGGATGACCAGCTTTGGGCTACGAGAAAGTTTCGGAGCAAGCTGCGGAGCATTGAGAGCAAATGCTTATACAGCAATACAAAATGCATCAACAAAGCAAAGACAAAAGTCAAACACAGAAACAACACAGAAGCTTTCAATGTAGTGGTGCTCATACTCGTGAATGACCCATCAATTTCGCATTTTGAGAGCTCAAAACTCTTTTCTTTGAGATAATGTGTGGGAACTGGCATTGTCGTAATGGAGGACGATCTTCCTTTGGTGGTTGTTGTTCCTGAATTCTCCGAAAACTTCCGGCAAACAAATGGTTGTGTAACATTCAATATTAACAGTTCTCCGTTACTCAAGTGGTACATTTGCGACATGAACGGTTTTTTTTAAAAAATTTGCAAACATTTTCATGGATATGCTCCATCCGCGAACAACTTTTGTCTGGTTTTGCTCCCTCTGAAAAACCCAAACAGTGGATTTCTGCTTTATTTCGAGCTCATAAGTTACCTGTGTTGATCTTGTTGACGTATTTCAAGCCCCCACCCCCTCCCCCGCTGTATTTTTTTCAGCAAATTTTTTTGCATCAATCTATACGAGCCTTTTTTGGGGAACTATGAAATTATGGGGTACCCAACGGGAACAAATCTTTATGATGCGTTAATGTTCACGTAAAATTGAATCTATGCTTGTTCAGGAATGACTCCATCCAATGTCACCAATGTCGAGTAATGACTCCATTTCACGGTATGTGACATGCTTGTCTGCTTCCAACAGTTCACATACAGCATCAATGTTTTCTGCCACAACAGCCGTTCTTGGACCACCTACCAGGGCTGCCAGATATGGGGATTTGTCCCCATTTTGGGGATTTCAAATCAGCTTTGGGGACGAATTTTTTATTTTGGGGATGAAGGATTTGGTGGGGATATCCATGCCTATATTGGGGATTTTTTGGGGATTTCAGAGGAGAATTCATTTTTTAAAATTATTTTTAAAATAATAAAAATTAATTTTTTTAATAATTAATGCAAAACTATGACTAGTGATCATCTTCATCAGCAATTGAAATTTTTTTACTTGTCTTCTTTCTCTTTAATTAAAACAAATCGGGTTGTCTCTTTGTTTTGTAAGGACTTCAAAAACAAAATTATTTTTTGCTTCTCCTGCAAATTTTAGAATTTTGTGTCTGCTTTGTAGTAAGGGTGCGATACAAATAAAAATACAGCTTTTTTAATAGAATCCTTCATTCCTTGGTAGTTCTTTAAATTTGTTTGACATAGAATACGTCATTCTCGGAGGTAAGTAGGGTGGTATTTATATCACAATTTGAGCCTTTGGTGTGCCTAAAGTACTGATCGTACAATGTTGATGTTAGCACTTGTTGGTCTGCTTGATCCTCACTGGGAGAAAAATTCATGTTTGAACTCTCTAACTTATATAAATTTTACACAATTATATGAAATATAAAGCCAACATTTGATGTTTTTGTTTGCTTAAGTTTGCTACCTATTTATCGACAGTTTCCGGTTATATCGACAAAACCATAAAATTTGTATGGGAGCCCCCCTAAGGAGTGGTCGGAGGGAATAGGTGTCAAAGGCAAAAATGTTCCTTTGGCAAAAATAATGGGGATCGGTGATACATATTAACCCTCTCCGGAACTCTCTTAAAGGTCATATGCTCAGGTGTATGGAATAAATAAACAAAAACCATCAAATTTGTATGGGAGCCCCCTTAAGGAGTGGTCGGAGGGAATAGGTGTCAAAGGCAAAAATGTTCCTTTTGCAAAAGTAATGGTGGTTGGTGATACATATTAACCCTTTCCGGCAATCTTTTAAAGGTCATATGCTCAGGTATATGGAATAAATATTTTGCTAAATAGTTTTTAAAAAAGATGTCATCAAAAGCGAATTGAATAATTCAACGTCTTGTGTTGCGACATAGTCGAAACTACTGTATCTTTTTTTTCTAATGTTGATCTTTGAAAAGTTGATTAAATATTTTATTGATTTTTTTGTTCACAGAATCTCATTTATGATTGAAAATGAAAATAATTAAAAGAGGCAAAGAAAACAGTTGCACCTGTGATTTATTTTGGGTACATTTTAATGTTTATTTTATTGTTTTAGGAGGTTTTCGACCAGTTCTCTCTAGTTTTCATTTTTATTATTTAAATTTGAGGATTTTCGAAAAAGTTTGGGGATTTTGGGGATTTTAGACATGTCAAATGGGGATGGGAGGTTCAGAATATCTGGCAGCTCTGCCACCTACACGAAATTCGTTTTGAATAGAACGACGACCACGCACGAACTCATTAAACCAGATGCTTCATCACCAAAAGTCGAACTAAGTTGAACGATGCATTCTTTGCTTGTCAATCTATTTCGCAAATCGTAAAAAAATCATCACCCGAAAATGTTCACGTGTTAATTCCATATTTTTGCTGTAGTACAATTTTAAAAGTTCGGTAAACAACACAATAAACTCATCAACACCAAAACGTTTTTAGTACTCATAAGCTAAAAAATGTCAAACTTTCCAATTGAAATATCAATTTTATTGAAATGACATTAGCGTTGCCATATCCCGAAATATAAGTAGCAGTCTATGTTGTTAAATACATTCATACGTAGCAATTTTGTTTACGTTTAAGGATACACAGTGTAATAGTTGGATGTAAACCTTTGTGGCAGAGAAATGGGTGTATAATTCCTAAAACTTCTATAGCTACATTAATTCCAAGGGCTGTTGTCAACATTGACAGTCCATCAAACTGTCACGTGTATTCATGTGTCGCATTACGTTCATGAGCTGGCCTTACTAAACAGTAATTATGATTGAATTTTGCGCTGATGATCCGGCATTTTTAACCCTTTTGTTGAACGTGACATTTAACGTGAACATTAAAACCCTTTTAGAGCCAGTCAAGTAATAGTTCGATGTTACATTGAAAAAATTTCATTGATTATTCAATGATAAGAAAATTATCAGAAAATTGTATTCACTATATTTTTTTTTCTTCATTATTGACTAACTATACATCATTATTGTCTTATAACTAAAAAATCTATCAACATCAATAGTAGTATATCCGCTTATTAAAATTCCCTATCTTTCACTTACATAAATTCTCCTTTCGGAGTTTTTTTTGGATAAAGAACTATTAATGTTACATTACTTCGAAGTTTGACGTTATTCGAAATGATGTTCAGTTCATAAAATCCATTGAGATCCTTTGAATCCATAACTAACTCGTAAAATGCAAAAAAAATATATTATCTGCTTTTTTTGCGTATTTTTCTCAAGAGACTTGCTTTTTTACGTGCCCAATATCATTCTATCTGGTCGCACAAGTGTTAATTTGCGCCCAATGACACTTGACTGCGTTAAGTGACGCATACCATGTTTAATAATTTCTAAAACCGTTAGTCGCCCCTAGTAACCAAATGACAACTGAACGAGCGAATGGTCGGGGCCTTGGTTGTGTCTGAGCATGTGGAAGCACGTGTTAATATGTTCGTGTGATTTGATTCGCGCCCGTATTTGATTTGAACTGACTGCATCGACCATCCAACCGTCTATTCATTCATCCATCCACCTATCCATCCACCCATTCATCCATGCGTCCCAACCTTCCAACTCATTGTTTTATTCACGACGCAGTGATGCCTTCATTCCCATTCATCATGAGCAGTCATCGAATGCTTGATGAATGCTCAGTCGTGCATATGATCATTTCCCAATTTATCCTCATAGGTAGACACGTACATATATATTAAGAGAGTTAACAACCTGCTCATCCCAATTAATTTTGACTTCATACACTAGGATTTAAGAACACCCATTCGGCGAACTCTTTGCTGCTATTTGAAATTCCTTCAATTATTGTTTAAAATTTTGCGCATTTTTGCGTTCGCACAAATTAATATTCCAACTGAGTGGCCCCAATTATGGCGTCAGTGTCAGCTGGTGGTTGTCGATGTTGCCAACGTGACATTCTTATGTGTTGTTTTCGTTTTGACAGTTTTCCTTGTTTTGAAACCATGCATGAATTATAAATTCTGATTTTAATAAGGGGTTGACATTATATATTTCACTATCTTTATGAGTATTACTTTTTGAATTTTAAAGTAAGGACTCACGTGATTTCAGTTAATTTTAAATTTTTTTTCTCTTCTCTATGTTCCTCAGACTTTTGAAGAGAGAACTTTACGTTTTACCTCGCATGTTTCCAAAAATTTGAAAAAGCCATTTTTCTAAAATCGTGGATTATCAGTGCTACTGTACAACAGTAAAGGTTAATTTTGTTGACCTTGTGATAGAAATAAAAAACACAATAAAAATAAAAAGCAACGAAACAGAAAATTTGTGACATTTATTTATTACTCCATGATTTAAGGCCAGTTATTGATACTAATGGAAAAAAATAGCCTATGGTTTATGTTCCAAGACAAAAATCAAAGACTTATACTTGGTCTCAAGACAAAAATTAAAAAAATAAATGATGACGTCGTCAGGTCGCGGAGACAGTAGATTATGCAACAAAAATGCGATATTGTTGCATGAATTTATTACTCGATCAGTTAATTTTATTTTATGGTCGCAAGAATTGGTTCTTAGATCTCACAACGAAAATAAAAAATATTCTTTGGCGCCAAAACAACACAGAGGCAACCGCTTTATGCAATACCAACAAAATGTTGGAACCTAGATTGATACGTGATAAAGAAGTAAACAAAAAAGCGCAACAACAAAATCTTTGCAGAATCAATGCAGTCAACTTTTTGAAATTTTGCGACTAGCAAAAGAGTAGAAAAACATTGCTTTGACAAAGTATAGCGCTTCTATAATTCCTCTTTGGTTTTATTGATCTTGCGCCTATTAGCTTGTCAAAGTTAGTGGACTGCTAGAACCACTGAGACTACTGATGAGTCGGAGTAGCGTCCGACGAAACCATGGTCTAGTCAGCTTGGTTTAAGTTCTGCAAAGAACTTTGTGGTTGTAGCAACCTGTTGCTTCATGAATTATTTGGCATTAAGCTCACAATATAATTCTTAAAAAATATGTTTTTTAAAAATATGTTTTTTAAGAATTATAAAAGAAATAAAAATATATAATAAATTTTAACAAATTGGAAACGATAAAAACCAAGTAAACTGAAATAAAATAAAATAAAATATAAAAGAATAGAATAAAATAAAATAAATTACAACAAAATAAAATTAGACAGAATAAAATAAATTAAAATAAAAAAAAAAAAAAGTAAAGTAAATAAAAACCAAGTAAACTGAAATAAAATAAAATAAAATATAAAAGAATAGAATAAAATAAAATAAATTACAACAAAATAAAATTAGACAGAATAAAATAAATTAAAATAAAAAAAAAACAAAAGTAAAGTATTATAAAATATATAATATTTACTAATATAGAAAATTAAATAAATATATAAAAAATTTAAAAATAAAATAAAAATAATAATAATAATAATAATAATAATAATAATAATAATAATAATAATAATAATAATAATAATAATAATAATAATAATAATAATAATAATAATAATAATAATAACAATAATAATAATAAAAAATAAAAAAAAATAAATAACTGGCCATTTCAGCCCTTGAAAGGACTTTGACCTAGCTTCTTATGATCAATTGTGTTGTGCGTCTTATTAAGTTTGTACACAATTGACCGAGAACCGGACATACATGCTTAACGCCGACTCCGAACGGCGATGAACGGAATGTTCTCGTTCTCAAGAAGCTTTACATGGCATTTTGATTACTCTCTGAGGTTTGCCATTGCCTGCAGAGAGGTGGCGGCCGTACAGAAAAATTATTTAAATTCAAATAATTTTCTGTCGCTGCTGGGGTTCGAACCTGGGTCTCCAAAGTTCGTTGACAAAGCGGCCACGCACTTTAACCAACTATATTAAGAAAAGAAAATATAATAAAATTAAAAAAAAAATGAAATTAAATAAAATATATTAAATAAAATAAAATTATCTAAAATAAAATAAAATATAAGAAAAATAAATTTAATAAATTAAAATAGAATATAATAAAATATTATTAATAATGAAATTTTAAAAAATTGGAAACGATAAAAACCAAGTGAACTGAAATAAAATAATATAAAATATAATAGAATAGAATAAAATAAAATACAACAAAATAAAATAAAACAGAATAAAATAAATTTAAATAAAAAAAATAATATAAAATAAAGTAATATAATAATAATAAAAAAAATAATAATAATAATAATAATAATAATAAAAATAATAATAATAATAATAAAAATAATAACAATCATTATAATAGTAATAATAATAAAAATAATAATAATTATAATAATAATAATAATAATAATAATAATAATAATAATAATAATAATAATAAAAATTATAATAATAATAATAATAATAATAATAATAATAATAATAAAAAAAATAATAATAATAATAATAATAATAATAATAACAGAAATAATTATAAAAATAATAATAATAATAATAATAATAATAACAATAACAATAATAATAGTAATAATAATAATAGGTATGTATAGGACGAGGATTAGAAAAGGATGACTGCAAAGATTTGTACAAAAATTTGGACAAAGAGACGGACCAGGAATAAGATAAAGAAAAGGTCAAAGATAAAAACATGGATTTAGACAAGCTAAAAGACAATGTTTATGACAAGAATTGTGAAGAGTATTACGAAATAGATTAGAACGAGCATAAGGGCAAGAATTTGGACACACTTAGGACAAGTTTAAAGACAAAAATTGCGACAAACGTTGGGGCAAAGGTTATTAAAGTGATGCAAACAAGAATTAAATTGAGAATGAGGATAATGAGTAGGGCAAGTATTGGGACAAAAATAAGAATGAGGAAGTGGTCAAGTTGGATACAAGGTAAAGGATAGGAATAAGAACATAGACAAGGCTAAATATACGTCACGCCAAAACTTACGGATGTATTCATGTTACAGCCAACTCCTTTGTTTTGCTTATTCGTTCCACTTTCTCTTTTCCCTTTAGTTCTGGTAGTTAATTTGGTTGATTAACCAAAATACCAAAATATTAATTTTTAGAATAAATAAAAAATAGCAAAAAAATGTCTTTCTTATACAGATATTCTTTCTTTCTTGTTTTAATTCCACACGAGTTATTCATTATTTGTTTTTCGATATTCGATTTTGGAAAATAACAGAAATTTGCTTTAAAAAATGCGGTTTTTCAACTTACCTCATAAGATAGAAAACACCTATTGATTTCAGGATCACAAAACAAAAAATTATAAGACCATCAAATAAGTAAAAACTTGTCGCATCAATTTACAAATTAACTCAAAAGAAAGAAAAACGTCCAAGCCGGTGCCATATCGTAGCCCCTACGACTATAAACTCCGACAATCCTGAATAGGCCTCTTGTAGAGGTAGCCACAATTCCTGAATAGTATTCGGGTGTTTTAGTCGAAAATGTTTAGGTCATAGTGCCAAAATCGTAATTAGGGGCTATATCCGTTGATGCTAAGACTGGACACTTTAAAGTATATGAAGAAAAATTAGTGACAGGTATACTCCACAGGATAAAAACTAGATAATTTACAGTCCCAACTTGATGCTGGGGACTAATACTCGATAGTCGACTTGATACTCGGCAATTCGTGGGTTGCACCAATTAACAAAAACCGTGATCATATTTAAATGAAAATAATTTAAAAGATATCAACATTGGAAATTGCTATCAACTTACCATCATTTTGCTTTTGTTTCAAATTATCATTATTTCAGCTCACATCGGTCTAACCTATGACAGTATTTTTAAGCGAACATGTCATCTCTTTCATGTTTTGGCTTCCTTTTTGGGATTTAAGACCATTCCAGCGCTTTGAGCGCTTTTGATAGAATGATAGAGTTCATTAATTAGGTTATTAGGTTATTTTTACAAAAAACAATTAAAAATGAAGAAAAACTTAAGTGATTATAATTAATTTTAAAATCAAGAGGCGAATAATACTGTCTTCTAGTAAAATTAACAAAAAATTTACGATGAATTTTGTAAAATTTAAGAAGCTTGGTCGGGGCTCTCGAGTCCCCTTTTAATCCAGGTCTGACTCATACCAAGACCAATTATACAAAAAAAAAAAATGCGATGTACTTCCGTGTTTTTTGAGAACCACTTAGTAGAACTATCGATTATTTACTTATGTGATGCTTTTTTCACAATACTATCAAATAAATTGAATTGTAGTGTAAAAAATTTCATTATTTATAATAAAACAGTTACACTCGAAACGATTTGTCGTATTACAGTTAGAATCTATTTATGGATTACTACACTAAGGGAAATAATGCATATTAACATTATCCACGCCTGAGTACCAATTTTATTTAAATATTTACGTGGGTAAATCAAATATTTTCCTTACAACTCGTTTTTTTTCCGTATTTGAATTTTATTTATACCACACACGTACACACATATTCCATACAAGCAAGCAGCAACAGCATCGCACACGTACACACATACTCCGACAAGCAGCAACAGCATCGTACTCTGTTCCTGAGTTTATTTCTTGCATTTGCAGTTCTTATAGTTCTCATTTAGTTATTGTTGCCAGAGTAATATAGTATGCATGTTTGGCAATGAAATTAAATGATGTAGGGTGGAGTGACAACTTGATATTAAGTCACAAATATATTGTACCGGTTGTCATTTACCTACATATTTTGCTTATAATTTTCTGTCACTTTTTCTTCCTCTAGTTTATGCTATTTGTGACTTTTGGTGCCCTAATATTTTAACAACTGTCAAAAATAGTATAACAGTGAAATATAGAATTGTGAAACAGAATAAATAATACAGGCAAATGACATTTGATGGACGCAATATGAAGAAAATAATGCTATAAAACCATTAATAACATATTCAATTTAAATATGTTTTTTTAAATTCAATATTTTTATATAAATTTTCTTTAAATGCGATAGTTTATTTTCAAATAATAAATATTTGAAATATATTTTAAAAAATTCGTGCATAATTTTAATATATTTTTTATTAATTCTGTTCAAATATTTAAATATTTAATTTAGTTAAAAAAGTATTCAAATAAATTTTAAATATTTACGTAGTCGATTTATTCAAATGCGTTATTGGTGCAAAAATTACTCGATTTTTAGATAAATTAAAAAAGTTTTTGGATAAATTTAATATTTTTTCCCTTAGTGCAGCATACCCGTTTCCAGCGTTGCTCGGAAGTACTCATATAAAGGTGATATAAAAACATATTTTATATAAAGACTCAAGACTCAATTCATTTACTTATTATTATTTAATATGAGAATAAAAATTAAAATAAACACAATATATTGGACTAATGGCAACACTGCAGCAGGAAGTAACTGAGTGCAACTATCCACTCTAGAGACCAGCGCGGTGAGTTGTAGAATCTCACCTCTCTCTCTCAACAAAGAGCTTAAGCTATTGTTTACTGTTATTTCATGCTGCTTATACAATGGCAGCATGGATTAAAATGCATGAATTTTTAAATAATTAAATAAAAAGTTTTACCAAAAACGTAGTACCCAGTAGTAGAGTCGCTTATTATAGCAATTGAATAGTGAAAGAATTATTAAAATCGGTTCAGCATTTACCCCCTTGATTGAACGATGAAAATTCGAGAGACCCCTTTTATATAATAGTATAGATATAGATATAGATTTATAGTTACAATAGTATAGATACCTTCTGATCAAAAAAAATACGCGGAATTTCCCATTTAAACAAACCACGCTTGAAATATTTCCGGATTTTATTTTATTTTATTTTTTGTTGGTCAGCTGTCATTTCTTGTCAGTGTTTGTTGTGTTCTGCGAATTTCACAAGTCAAATTTAGTTGAGCAAAGAGTTTGTCTAAAATTTTTTGTTTCTAACAAAATATCATGAGCGAAAGCATTGAAAATATTAACGGTAGCCTACGGGGTCTTCACCACGACAATGCAGTGGCCCTTATATCTCGTCTTATATGCGATAATTTAACCAAAAATAACATTTATACCGTTCCGCAAGCTCCGTATTCATCCGACTATTCCTATTCTCACGACTCAAGTTATTATTTCACGGAAAGCGTTTTGAAATGATAGAGGCAATAAAGGAGAATTCGCCGAAGAAGCTAAAGGCGATTCCAAAATCAGCCAATGAAAAATGCGTTCAAGATTGAATGAAGCATTGGAATATGTGTATTGCTTGCAATGGAGGTTATTTAGAAGGAAATAAAATAAATATCTATGAATAATTGAACCATTTTCGTTTTATTTAAGAATTCCGGGTATTTTTTGATCGAAAGATACAGACCGTGAATATGTATTTCAAATAATTTATATGGTACACTTGAGAGAAAAAGCACCCATAACAAACACTCAATATGTAATCGAACGGTATCGATGACAACATTTTGCATAAAGTTGAGTGACATTTTAATATATCATAAAACGAGATGAGCTGGCGCAAACATCAATGGAGCGTGACTAACGTGACAAGTTAGTTAAAAACATAAGCAACACATACACACATACATTCATACACATACACATACCCACATAAAACTAAGAAGACTTAACAAGACTCAGGCAATCAACATCATGTCAATCAAAAGAAGACGTCTAACACGCGCCTATATCAAAGTCGTCAAAAACGTCTGCGGGCATTGACAAAAAAAAAAAAAAAAAAGAAAAAATAGTAGCGAAAAAAAATAGACAAAAAAATGCACATTCATTTTTTGACAGCTTCAATTTCGTCAGCGTTGAAATGTCATTCCGGGCCAGATAATAATCGCAGAATAATGTGCTTGAAAAATGTGACGAGGGGAAGAATAGTGCCAGAAGAATAGTGAGGAGCATCAAGAGAAGCTCTACCGAATTTAATGCTTGCATGAGAATTGCACACTCACCGCGTTCATATAAAGAATGACCATTTGACCCTGGCTGCTGAACCGCAAAGCTTGTGGCACAACAACTTCCGGCGGAAGTGGTCGTTGCACTGGCCTTGTCTGCGTGTTGACGAAAGAATGTGACATAGCGTTATAGCAAACGGAAGTTGTTGTGGCATTCAGTGTTGAAACGGTTGGGGCAGTTAAGCTGCCAGAACCAATTCGCAAATGGGCAGTTCAAAGATGCTGCAGTTCTTCACAGGCCTTTCATGATTCAGTTATTTTTCTTTTTTCCCATTTTACCAGCATACTTAAGAGACTCAAACAAAAAAAAAGGGGACGGGAAAAAAAAAATAAAATAATCTGGCATCGTTTTTGTCAAAAGATTTAATTTAGATATCAAAATCCAATTCATTATCTGCTTAAAGAGGGTTCGCCGCCAACGTGCGGAGCGGCGTATTGGTTGGCTTATGTGAAGAACTATGTCTTTATTTTTGCTTCCTTTGCCGAAATATTGTCCTGATGGATTTTCCGAATTTGCAGCATAAGCCGCAAAAAAAAAAACCGTTAAATACGAGTGTGTCACTTGAAATGCTTACGATATGGAGACAGTCGCACCAAAGTAGACGGGGTATGCTCTGGCAAGTGAGTCAGTCAGGCCATTGACTGACTCCCTGGCTTAGCTTATCATTATATTTAGGTCGTCGAGTTATATTTTTTGGAGCACGCCACTTGCATCAGGCGCAAAAAAAAAGCAATGTAAGTTACCCCAAAAGTTAATGCTTTGGTCACCACACGTTGAAGCTATGCAGTGTACTCATTGCTCGGCTGTGTTTTGTTTAGTGCTCCGCACGCACACAAACAGTCATGATAAGATTTTTCGAGATATAATCAGATTATTTGTTGTATGGCTAGATTTTGGCATCCGAATGAAATTAAATAAATCGATTTTTCTTTTGTTTGGGGAAAACTATTCTTATGATAAGCATAATAAGCCGTAAGCTATAGTAAAAATATTATTTATATAAAAACAAAAAAGATTATCTCCCCGACGGGGAATTGAACCCCGGTCTCCCGCGTGACAGGCGGGGATACTGACCACTATACTATCGAGGATGTTGAAATGTCTTAAAGTGTAAAGAACTAAGGCAATATTTAGTCACTGATTAGAAAAAATAATCACAATAAATAAAAAAAAAATTCAGTAAAAAACTTCCTATACCGGGAATCGAACCCGGGCCTTCTGGGTGAAAGCCAGATATCCTAGCCACTAGACCATATGGGATATAATACAAAATAAAAGTGGAAGCATAGTATTTTTACAAACAAAAAATTGTGTTTAAATTAAAATTTATTATATAACAAGTTTATACCTATCGTGATTTCGTGTTTATGAGTGCTATTAATGCTTAAGTGAAATGCGATTTCCAAAAACTTGATTTTATAATTACCTAATGATTGTAATATATATTCATATATACAGTTTTATAAACTGAGTAATGCATTAAAAAAAAGAAAATATTTACGCGTTCATATTTTGTTTTTTTAACGTAGAATACGTTATACGGGGGTGTTGATCTGGAGCACAAAATTTTGAGAAAATCTTTGTTACTTTCATTATAAGATTTTAATACTTTATGCATGCATTGCAGAAAATTCAAGTATGGTCGTAACATATTTAATATGTCTTCTTTTGATTTGTATTTAAATAATCATATTGCTACATATAATTTTTTTTGATTCTATAAGTAAATCAAAATTTAACTCCTTCAAATTTTGTATTAATTTTCATATGCCTTGTATTTTATGTATTATAACATCATGTGTAAGAGCAGTACGATTATCTGTGTGTTCATCACAGAACCAGTGTGAGAAAGAGAAGAAGTATAATGACCAAGTAGCGAACGATGTGTACATACACAACATTGATAAGCGAAGCAGAGAAACAAAATTGTGCTTACCCAGTTGGCCACGTCTTTAAGACATCCTCAATGTCTTACAGCCTTATTCATAAACACATTTTAGAGGCAGCGTAACTTTAAACGGGCTTTAAACAAGAAAACGTTATTCATAAACATTTTTCGTAGTTGTTTAAGAGCTGCGTAAATTAAACGCCGAAAATGGCGTTTAAAGGTTACGTAAATACAACCATGATTTTTGTTTGTCTTTTCTTTTAATATCAGAGACATGCTCCATATGCGCCCTTTGCAGCATTTTTTTATGCGGCGGCCATTGTAAATCCATAGGAATTCTCAATTTTTGTCGAGATTTTCTATAGTTCAGACACAAACCTTACAATCATAATCAGAAAATGAAAAAATGTTTATGAATAACAATGTTAGCAAGGTTGCATAGAAGCTGCGTTAAGCCTTAAACAGTGCGTAACTAAACAAGCGTTTAAAGGTTGTTTAAGGAAATCTATTGAATAAGGCTGTTAATGACTAACGTATTCTACGTCTGATCTATGCGCCCGTGTTATCTAACACAGGCTTGAGCTTTTTTTTTATATGAGCTAATTATGACGGCTAATTTTTTAAATATGTGACCCGGTCTACGAAAAGGGACCTTCGGTGTGAAAATATCATTTTTCACTTTTTTGGCGATTCGATTAAATAAAATAATTAAACGTTTACAAACAGCTGTTTTCTCGAAAACTTGTTTTTACACCGAAGGTCCCTTTTCGTAGACCGGGTCACATATACTGAAAATATAAAGAGTAGTCTGCCAAATTCATTTTTATAACTAAGGTAAAATCATTTAAATACTTAAAATAAAAATGAAGAAACCTTAAAAGTCGATAAAAATCAAATTCAAAATCAAAATCCAAATCTAAATCCAAATCCAAATCCAAATCCAAATCCAAATCCAAACCCTAATCCAATTTAAAGTCCAAATCCAAATCCAAATCAAAATCAAAATCAAACTCAAAATCAAAATCAAAATCAAAATCAAAATCAAAATCAAAATCAAAATCAAAATCAAAATCGAAATCAAAATCAAAATCAAAATCAAAATCAAAATCAAAATCAAAATCCAAATCCAAATGCAAATCCAAATCCAAATCCAAATCCTAATCCAAATCCAAATCCAAATCCAAATCCAAATCCAAATCCAAATCCAAATCCAAATCAAAATCAAAATCAAAATCAAAATCCAAATCCAAATCAAAATCAAAATCAAAATCAAAATCAAAATCAAAATCAAAATCAAAATCAAAATCAAAATCAAAGTCAAAATCAAAATCGCAATCAAAATCAAATCACAATCAAAATCAAATCACAATCAAAATCAAATCAAAATCAAAATCAAAATCAAAATCAAAATCAAAATCAAAATCAAAATCAAAATCAAAATCAAAATCAAAATCAAAATCAAAATCAAAATCAAAATCAAAATCAAAATCAAAATCAAAATCAAAATCAAAATCAAAATCAAAATCAAAATCAAAATCAAAATCAAAATCAAAATCAAAATCAAAATCAAAATCAAAATCAAAATCAAAATCAAAATCAAAATCCTATGAACACTGCTCTCAAATGACTGCAAACATTTACCTATGTATTTAGTTAACCGGATACTAAAATACAATAAAAAAACTGTTTTTTGAATACGAGTAACTAAAGCAAACATGCCCACGTAGCGGCCCGTATGGACCGCGTAGCCCTTTATACAAATTTTTTCTATCTTTGCGATGAGCCAAAATCAAAAAACGCCTGTAGAAACCAACAACACAAACCGCACTCGTTCAGTGTTCAGCACATTTTCCAGCGAACTTTACAAAAACAAATGTATGCAAAGCCAAAATAAAAAAAACGCACACTCGATGATGTCGATTCTGAAGCTGATTGTTCCGTTACTTGTGTGTAGAGTAATTTTTCATGACATATTATTTTATTGCATTGAAACTGTTTTTTGTTTTGTTTCATTTTTTGCCAAACGCAACGATGAGCAACATTTTGTGTTTTTTTTTTTTAGTTTTTTTAAGCATTGGCCCGCGCTTAAAACTTTTTGGGCCCCACTGAACTAAAAAGTTGTTTTCCCCCGCAATTTCATAATTTTATTATCTTGTTAAATTTGTGCTCAATTTAAAATAATCAAACACATAGTTAAAAAGTATGATCAACATAAATCGCATTTCTGAATAACTAGGCAATTATTGATCGCTATGTCGTTATAGAATTAAAAATGGTTTGATTAAAAATTGTTAACAAGTTAGAGTTGGAAGTTATAAAAGTCAGAATTGAAAGTTTTAAGCGAGTTGTTTGTTGTAGTTAGGCGTGTTTAACGTTTGCTAAGTAAATTTTTAACTTGACTTTAAACCTGTGGTTATGTTTTATTGAATTTTTTTGAACTCAAATTCTAACATCATGAAAATTATAATTACATTGGCTATGCTTTATGCTTTCTATAGCATCTCTTTGGTATGTCTTTCAATCTTATAATAATTAAAGAAATTATATTACACTATATTACACACCTTCTATCTCTCTTCTTAACTTTTTTCCAGTCCCAAGATCCTCTGGAGGAAACGAAAAAATTTGTCAAAGATTGTCTGCTTGTGAATAAGGCAAAAAAGCAGGATTTTGAGGATTTCGGTGCAGATAAACTTAAACCCTCCGATATACCACAGAGTATGAAGTGTACCATGAAATGTTTTATGGAGAAAAATGGTTATTTTGGTGTTGGATCAACTGTTATAAAACCTAAAGCCTTTATAGCTAAACTTATCTCTCATACTGCAATAGAAGATCTTGAGAATGGTCTTGATACATGCAGTGACTTAAAGGGTGTCAATCCCTGCGACACATCTTTTCAGATCATGACTTGCATGTGGACCAATAATATAATGAATAGATCACACATTGTAATGACTGAAAAGAATGAACTTTCATCATAAAAACCGAAGTAATATTCGTTGAGACGAAATTATATATGAACATTCATAACCATTATCTTACAAATGGATAGAAAAATCCTTTCAAATTTTTAACATTTTTATAGGTACGTTTATAAAATATAAAAAAATTTTTTGGTTCTTTTTCCTCTTTACAGCACCAATACATAAGTATTTTTTTTTTTAAAATATTTGTTTTATACAAAATATTAAAGTATAAATAAATTAGTGCATTTCTCTATCAATAGAGTATCGATGTTTTTTCGAGAAAGTTTTCCACTCCACAAAATTTATAGAGTGGATAATAAAGGAAATGCTATGATTTGATTATATGGATGTATATATCAGACAAGAAATTGGACTAGTGGGTTTGAGGGAGTTAACATTCATACAAAAAGTATATTGTTATGATCAGTAAAAAGTAAATAAATTTCTTACTATGTTATTTCAACATTGTAGAATTTCAGTTAAATTTGTACATCTTATTTTATTAAGTTGATCCAATAAAAGTTTTCATCTTATTTTGCTTATCTTTATTAAGTTTATTCCTTAAGTTTATCCTTATAAAAGTTTTAAAAATTGTACGTAGGCTACTACTACATATATTTCGGGAATAAATATATAAACCAAATTTTTTTTCTTTATTATTTTTCGAAATATTCTTCTTTATTATCAACACATATGAGGAAGGATTTGTAGAACATTTTTAAAACAAATTAAAATAGGTTTGAAGTCTTTAAACGCTTGTGTACCCTATATTTTTTTCTAAGGTAAAATTAAGATACAAAAACTGAGGCAGTAAAAAAAACTGTTGGTGCACATTTATTATAGTAGCAAAAATTTTCGAAAATATAAACTTATCGATATACTATGACATCTGTATTCATAAATAACTAGCCATAAGTACTAAATGAAAATAAGTATTTTGTACACAGAAATATTAAGTATTGAAAAAAAAATATTAACTCTTTTTTAAATTTTGCTCTCACTATGTTTCTGTAGTACAGGGGTTACCACATACATTTCGCGAATGAAAAATGTATTTATAATAAAGGAAAATATTTTGAAAAACAATAAAGCTATTATTCAATGAAAAAAATATTCGGTCTATACTTAGTGCCGAAATGTATGTAGTAACACTCTTATTTTAAATGGGTATCCATCGGATTTCGGTAAGTACAGCTTCAGTTTTCACAGCTGGTTCAAGCTGTATAGATAAATATTTTCAATTTTGTAATTTGGAAGGTTTTATCAGCAAGCACACGTAAAAATTGTTAAATTGCACTACAAAAATGTTGAAACGGGATTTACAGACCTATTCCGGTGAGTTGACAAAGTTTAACATATTTACAATAGTAAATATATTGACAATTGTCAATATTTCCTATTCTTGTTCAATTCTAAAAGCTCTTTTCTTGAAATCACTTGCTATCACAGTTGTCAATAGCAAAAGAGGTGTTGAGAGTGAATTTTGTATGTAGATATCCAGCTGCTGCTGGTTGGTTCGCTCATATTTTGCTCGCCAAATCAAATAAATGATTATAATTGTATAGTAATATTTAATACATATTAATAAAACAAGAAGAACTAACGAATAAAAATAAAAATAAAGAACAATAAGAATAAAAATTATTTCGTCCTATAAACAGTATTGATCAAATATGTTGTGGGGGATAATTCAAGTACAAAATAAAATTTGTATGTTTTTGTTTCTTTAAATATTTGTAAATGATTTAAAAATATTAAAGCGTTTAAAAAGATTGTGAAAAGAAAAAGCGTAGTTCTCTTTTGATTTAGAATATATAGTGATTAAAAGTTCCATCTTAAAAACGTGCTATCTCTGAAAGTTTCGAAAATAGTTCATCACAGCTGGTTAAAATTTTTACTAAATTTCTTCATGGTTTTTCAGACACAACGATTTTACTTTTTTCTAAGATTTGTTCTTTCAATAAACTTATTTTAAAGAAAAAAATACATTATTATGTACGTTTTTTATTATTTTAAAAAAAAGTCATATTTTTATCCTTCAATTCGATATACAGTTTTTTATAGTAACTGTTGAACTGTCCGAGTTCTCACACTTTAAAGAAATAACTGAACCAATGTAACTTCTAAAAAAAAAGAGAATCACATTTTTTTGTGCCATTGTTTTAAAGGTTTCAATGTTTAAATATATAATATCAAAAGAACTAACAAATTCTCAACGATATATGCATATTTTTATTTTAAAAAAGTGACTTAACAAAATTGGGGTAATTTTTTCAATAAAAGTGCAACACGTAACAGCTGCTTTCTGACAATATGCTTTTCACATTCCTGTGGTGAATAAATAAAGCTTTTCATTTGTCAAGTGTTAGCCTGAATAGGTTTTACAAGTCAGGTTGACAAAATAATGACAAATTATTTCTTGTAAATTGACAGCCAGAATAGGTCTGTTAATATAATCGTCCTACTAAGCGAAAAATTTTCAATATAGTGCAGAAATGTGAAGAAAGTGGATGGGTTAGAAATAGTGTGAGGCGTGTGCAACATCGTTATGAACGCTCTACCAAAAATATCGCTGCTGTTAGAGAAAGTGTGGCTGAAGACCCAAATTTGTCAATTCAACGGCGTTGTCACCAATTGTGATTGTTTTCCGGCTCGTTATGGCGTATTCTGCATTCGGATTTGCATTTTCATCAGTACCAAGTTCAACTCACACAAGAACTGAAGACTTCCGACCATGGACAGCGAAGAATATATGCCGATTGGGTACTGGAACAACAAATGTTAAATGCTGATTTTTACAAGAAAATTTTTTTCAGCGATGAGAACCATTTCGCGCTAGGTGGATACGTGAATAAGCAAAATTGGCGCAAAATTGGGGCTCTGAAAAAAATTGACTGTCTGGTCTGCATTATTGTGGACAATCCATTGCATCCGCAAAAAGGGACTGTCTGGTGTGCATTATGGTGGTCTGATGGTATCATTGGTTTTGTTCGTTCGTTTTGTTTTTTAAACAATCAGTTGACAACCGTTATAGTCAATTCTAAGTGCTTCACAATACATCAAATGGGTACGAAATAAAACAAAAATATATCGTTTTTGAAAAAAAATTCTTTACCTTCAAAAAATCACCTAAAAATCTCAAATATTTGCGAATTTTGATAAGTTTTAACAAAAAAAAAAAAAAAAAAAAAAACACAAAACAAAAAATGTTTCTTTGAGTTTGACGAAACTCTATTTGTAATTTTGTTTGAAGTATTAACTTTTGATTTCCAAAATATTAAGGTGCTTCATGTCACTTCGTAAGTGCTTTGTAAGCTCGTATTTCGTAAAAACTTCGAATCGTCAAAAGTATTTCATATGATATTTGAGATACGAATATTTTTCAAATCTACGCAACATATTCGATGCCTATGTCGTAAGTCCGCTTGTGTAAACTTATTTTATTTGTCAGAATTTTGCATTTTGCTGAATATTCAGTTTTCAAAAATCATGCTCTCAGAATTCGGGTCCTCCTCCTAATTGCCCTCCAGAGGAAGCTGTAGTCTCCGAATACAACTCGCCGTATTTTTTATTGGTGCAAGTTTCTATCAGTAGGGAGTCTTGCTGAAGTTTCATTTAAGCTGTTTCTGCTGTTTGATTCCGTTGACCGCTTTCAGTCTGATTTAAGCTCTCAGCGACTTACAACCCGAAGACTGGTAGTCTATAAGTCGTTGTTTAAATTGAAGTCATACAAGGAACATATTTTTTAAATGATCGTTACCATGTGCACTAAGTCTGATTTGTTATCATCATAAAGTGTGTTTTTTTAAAAACTAGGTAATTTTTCTTGTTTGGGCTTGAGCCTTTACCCAATGGCTAACTATGCACCTCTTGCATGGTTTTAGAAGGTTAATATTTTAAATCGAGAATTGAAGTGAATATTACTTCATATAATTACTTATATATTCCTTAAATGTAAGGACAAGATTAGACAGCGGGTGGTTTAAGTTTCTTTTAGACGTTATTTTAGACGTTAAGAAGTTATGAATATTTCAATAAGTGATGTTTTGCGAAAAATTGTTAAATTCTGTATGGAAAAATATTAAAAATTTAGAAAAGTATTCTTGGATCAAGACGAATTTTGTTATTTTTTGTGTTTGATGGAGTTCGTTCCTGATATTCCGGGATTCTTTGGCATAAAGGCTTCGCATCTTAACCGAGTAAACCAAGACCACCAAATTTTTACTTTTTACGATGAAAATTTTTGGTTTTGAGCTTTTTATTAAAAATAAAACATACAACAATTTATTTTATCTTTCAGTTTCTTTAAACCCCTTTATGGTAAGAGCTGGCTATGGCTTTAAAAAGGCATTGAAAGCAAATTAAAGGGAATAGAAAAAAATCGACTTAACTATAGCCGTAAATACTCGAGGATTAAGTGTAATACAGATTTAATTACAAAATGTCAGATTTAAAACATTGTTGCTTATATTGAAGTCCCTCCTAATATCCAAAAGAACTAATAATTAAAAATCAAATGTAATAATTGATGAAGAAGTTGAGAAGTTTATTTAATTACTTGATGAACTTTATATTGTTTATGGTGATTCCGAAAAAGAAGACAGTAGCGATATGAGTTTTTGATTTTTTTTTATATATCCATAAATTTATTTTTTTACTTTTTTTATGTATTAAACAGTTTGTTAATAAAAAAAACAAGATACAAATTTTATTTACCTATTGTAACTAAAATAAAATGTAAATTAACGTTTAGAGTTTTTAATCAATACAAGTGGGAATATTTATGGGACAACAGATGTACCTCCCATACAAAAACATTTAAAAAGTGAATAAAGGTCCAATGGAGGCACCTTTATGGTCTTACCGATTTCTACCATTTTTAGTACACATCTATTATTCTAATTGCATAGCCTTCTTATTGAGTTTTGATAAGACCAGTCAACTTTGTATGCACCTGCCATACAAAATAATGTACAAAATTAATAAAGGTCCAAGGAAGATACCCCCAGGTTTTAACCGATTTCAACCATTATCAGTACACATCTATTACTCTATTTGTATATCCTACTCACCAAGATTCGTAAAGAGCGAACGACTTTTGTATGTACCCGACATACAAAATCATGTAAAAAATTAATATAGGTCCAAGGGAGGTAGTCCTAAGATCTGACTGACTTATACCATTTTTAGTATACATTTATTAATCTATTTGCATAGCCTTCCTACCGAGTTTTATTAAGATCAGTCAACTTTTGTATGTACCTCCCATACAAACACATGTAAAAAATTAATATAGGTCCAAGGGAGATAACCCCAGGTTTTAACTGATTTCAACCATTTTCAGTACGCACCCATTATTCTATTTATTTAGCTTTCTTCCCGAGTTCTGTTAAGATCAGTTAACATTCGTATGTACCTACCACACAAAATCATCTAAAAAACATTAATATAGGGCCAAGAGAGGTACTCCTAGGGTCAACCGATTTCTACCATTTTTAGTAAACATCTACAACCTTATTTGCTTAGCCTTCTGACCGATTGTTGTTAAGATCTGGCTTTTGTATATAAAATCTTGTAAAAAATGAATATTCATCCAAGGGATGTACCCCTAGCAATTGAATGATTTCAACCATTTTTGAAATTCAACAACAGCGAATAATTTTAAATGGTTGACCATGGTGGACTATGGTTTAAACTTAAAATTACATATCTCTTAAGCAACTGCAGATCATAGTTAGTCCCAAAATATAAAACCAAGTTATAAGCATAGAAGTTAAATTTTTTTTTTAATTTTTTTAGAATTTTAAAAAAAAAATTTAAATTTGTTGTCATAACTTAAAAATTCATTGAATTTGCCTGCAACAATCGTTTTATAAAACTTAAGCAATATTTCTTCAGTATAGACACCGTCTTCGAAAAAAAGTCGAGGTGTTTTTACAAAGCCCGATACTAGACTTCGGTAATTATCTATATTTACTTTGCTCAGGACAAAGATTCGCTACAAAATTTAAGGACTTATAGAGCTGTAACATATTCATAAAGAAACAAAATCAAATGTGGAAAAGATACATATTTGTCTGCTTCTTGTGAAATGCCCTATAAATGATTCATTAAACAGACTTACATTCCAATTTAGCGGGATTGTCACATAATTATTATGGCTTAGATTGTATGGCTTAGAAGCATGCTGATAAGAATTTATAAACATTACTTTATGACCAGAATATAATCAACCCATTCCAAGAAATTTACATCGTATTCGCTCAACATACAAAGCATTCCTTGCAAATCATATAAACTGCGAATATGTTCATTTACAAACAAATTTCACACACATACAGAGGAAAAGGAATGTTAAGGAATGACTTCGTTTTTAATATTTTAATATTTATGTATGCAACAACGACCATAGCTACTAAGGCCAGAGTATTTTTTTTTCCAGCGCAGCCAAAAATGTCATCAAGTCCAATGTTTTTAATGCATAATAAATGCGTTCTGAAGGCACATTTTATCGGATTGTCCTCAAAACGTAGCGTCGTCATTTTAACGTTCTTAACGTTTTAATGTTATGTTATTTGCAAATATTTTCCAATAAAAATTCTGAGGCAGTTGCATGTGACTCGAATTGTTAAAGGCGCAGCAATTTGTTTTTAAGCTTAACATGAATGAGTTTTTGAGGCGAATGAGTTTTTGCCACAACAACGTATTGCATCACGTAATACGAGATGATTAACGTTGAATGTTCATACAAAGAGATAATCTTTGGAAATGTTGTGGTAAAAGAAAATGAAGGCACTTCTTATTTTAAGCAGAAAGAGCATATTCTTTCTTCATTACTATAACTCTCCAATATTTAACCCTTTCCCAATCGAACTCTAACATGCGTTTTATATCGTCATCAGATGGGCCTTTTTAGTATTTCGGCATAGTTAAAAAACATTGTGACGTGACAACGTTCCGTTTTAACGCGTAGTTTTCGAAAAAAGTTGAAAAATAAAAAATAAAAAAAAGTTAAAGCCGTCTTGGGGACATGGAGGGAGGTACCTAAGCAAAAGAACTGAAAATTTGTTACATGGAATTATTACACGTGATATATGGTTATTAAGGTAAAAAATATTATACTTCACTAAAGGTTGGTTCTTGGTCTTTACGACCAAATTAGATGTAAAATACATGACGTCATAAAGCCACGAAGAGATCCAAGCCATGATAGAAAGTGCATCAACTATGCAACGGCGTTGTATGGAAATATTACTCGTCAGTAAAGTAAATTTTGTAAAACACAAATGTAGACTTTCTACCTAGACATATGATAAAAACTAAAAATAAATTATGACGTCGTCAGGTCGCGGAGTTAGAAGCTTATGCAACGAAAATGAAATATTGTTGCATGGAATTTTTTCTCGCTGAGTAGAAGTGCTCCGAAAAATTGTATTTTATGATAACAAAAAATGGCTCTTTGACCTCATAATGAAAATAAAAAAGTTAAGGAGCCATGATACCACGTTTGCAACCGCTGAATACAGTAAAAATACAACAACAATAAAAAAACGTTGCATGGAATTACATCTCCTGGAATATTAGCTTTATGGTTAATTTTGTGGAACGAAAGTATAGCTGAGGTTTTCGCCTCAAAAAGGATGAGGGTAAGGATTTGAACAGAGATCAGGACCAAGAATAATATCAGAAGTAGGACAAAAATTTGGACATAGATATGAGCATGGAATTAGAAACGGATAAAGACAAGGATTCAAACAAGAATTCGAAAAAGCTTTATTACAGGGATCAGGACAAAGGCTTAGGCACACTTAAAGCCATATGTAGGGCACGATTGAAAAAATTATGAGGACAAAAATTAGTATAAGGAATAGAACAAGGATGTGGAAACGTTAAGGACAAGAGTTATAACAAAGATATTGGAAATATGTGCAAGAAGGTTAAGAAAAGGGATTTGAAAAGTAACTGGTCGGGAATCAGGGACAAGATTTATGACAAAGATATTGAAAATATGTGGGACAAGGATAAGAAAAGGGATACGAAAAGTAATTGGTCGGGAATCAGGGTTTGATTTTGCTTATGAAATTTGTTTATTTAATCCATTAGAATTTATTCCATCCAGTTGAGAAAATGATATTGGCCAAGTGGCCGCCGCCAGAGTTGATGACCATACGGGCTCGTTTTATGGCATTTTTCATCACTCTTGCTAGAACTTCGGTTCACAGGTTTTCACATTCTTGAAGAATATTCTTCTTAAAAGTTTGAAGAGTCTGAGGCTTGATGACGTACAACTGCGACCGAAACAAACCCCATAAAAAGAAGTCTGGAGTGGTTAAATCGGGTAATTTGGTCGGCCAATGTGAATCACCAAAACGAGAGATTAAGCAACCCGGAAATGCTGCCTTCAGAATATCAGTTGTGGCCCGTCCTGTTGGCACCACATGTTTTCCCAGTCCCAATTTATCCAATTGAGGAAGAAAAATTTCGGTAATCATGGCTCAGTAGCGCGTGCCGTCCACAGTCGTCATTTTGCCCGCGGCGTTCTCAAAAAAAACTGGCCCGATGACTCCTCCAGCGTACACAGCACACCATGCAGTAACTTTGAGTGGGTGTAACTGGACCGATGACTCCTCCAGCGTAAACAGCACACCATGCAGTTACTTTGAGCGGGTGTAACTAGCCCGATGACTCCTTCAGCGTAAACAGCACACCACGCAGTAACTTTGAGCGGGTGTAACTGGCCCGATGACTCCTCCAGCGTAAACAGCATACCACGCAGTAACTTTGAGCGGGTATAATGGTACTTCGTGGGTGATACACGGATTTTCTGTGCCCCAGAAACGATTATTTTCTTTATTCACGTAACCGCAAAGATGGAAATGAGCCTCATCGCTCATGATAATTTTCGATAAAAAATCGTCCACCTCTTCGTTGAGATTCAGGATGGCTTGAGCGTAGGTTACACGCGGTTGGCGGTCAACAGCTAACAGCTGATGCACTGTCTGTACTTTGTAAGGGAACATCTTCAAATCTTTCACCAATATTCTGCGTAGGGACCGCCGGCTAATGCCCAATTGCGTGGCACGTTGTCTGGTCGATGTTCTGGGCTCTTCTTCGACATCTTGGGTAACAGCAGCGATATTCTCAGCAGAACGGCTGCTGAGGGGCCGGCAAGCTTTGGGAAGATCTCGTGTTGTCCCAGTTTTTTTAAGGCGATTGGCCAAGCGCCGTAGTGTTTGTCTAGTAGGTGTCGGACGGCCAGGAAATCTGCGACGAAATTCACGCTGCCCCAAAACAACCGACAATTTGTTGCACAAAAAATGGAAACAATTATTCCGCGCTCTTGCGGAGTAAACCGATTCATGGCTTGTAGATTTGTGTTCTGCGTTTATTTACTTCACAAATGTCAAAACTGAATTGACATTTGGAACCATTTGCAAAAGTTATAGGGTGTTCCAATAGTATAGTTACTTTTGACCCACCTTGTATGAGAACAAAGATAAGGATGAGGGCAAGTTTGGAAACAAAGAAAACACTGTCACATCAAAAGCGACGGGTGTGTCCACGGCATGCCGCGGCACAGCCAACTATTTTTTTATTTCTCTCCAAAGTTGCCTAAAATTGCTCATAAGCAACTTGTAAGATTATAAAATTCTCAATCTGCTTAAACTCCATGAGACGAAAGCTTATAGCTTAAACACAATGCGCGCAACGAGCGACGAGCAACATATCTCCACTCTGTCATTGAAGAGATATGTTAAGCGACTTGATTATAATAAACGCGGCAGCAGCAAACTTCAGCAGCAAGCATAGTAAACAAAAAACAATGACTGCATTCAGCCGACTCAACAGTTGCCGTTTAGAATAAAAATACAGTCAGAGCTGAAAAATAAATCCATTCAATTTGATTTTATTTTCAAAAAGGTGAATGAGTAACTAACGAAATTCGTTTCAATAATATCACTTAATGAATAAAAATTCAATAATAAATAAGAAATTAGTAATAAATAATGAATATTGTGTTCGGGCTATTAGAATTAAATTGAAGTCGACGGCAACGTCGGGCGACAATGTTGAGCGACAAGTCTCCAAAAATTCGTACCATAAGAAATACATGTAAATGAAAAGTGACAATTGGTGTTTGCCGCTCGTCGCGCGCATTGTGTTCGGGCTATTACTTTATGTAGTGGTTTGTAGATTATATCTCATTATCACTTTTAAACTCAAATTCACTTTACTTAGTGAATATTCACTATTTCCTGATAGCTTACATTAGAAACGCGTTTTTTCGCTGACCTTTGACAATTACGGCAAATCTTCATTTTTTGTGATGATTTACATTCTCAATATATGTCTCTGTTGATTTCTCAACATGTTTCAGCGAAACATGCATCAGAACATTTAGACAATATACATAAGAAGTTACTCACAGGAAACATCCGGGCTGCAAGGGTTAAGATAAAAATTCTTGAATACTCTGTCATTCAAATCAATATTATGAATATATCCTTCAACTACATCAACTCATTTCAACTATTTGAAAATAAACATGGGACTGAATTTAGAAACTCACAACACTTAAATCTACTTTTCTATTTCGAAATAAAAGCAAACCACATAGTTCTATGTAGCTGTAGAAGTTTTCAACAACAAACCGCAAACAAATACAGAAAGTTTTCATCTATCTTAAAGGCAGCCGAATTCGACCCATTCCACCTAGCCCCAATCACAATCATCCAATAGCAAATTTGAAAATATCAATGTCTGCATTAAATTTCTATTTACAATATATATTGCCATTATTAACATATTTGCACATTCGAGATATTCCACGCATATCTAGAGATTCCCAGCAGTGCAGGCAGGCAAGAAGACAGGCAGGCAGTCAGCAACAAAACGACAGCAATGACAGAAATCAACGCAGCAACTTTACTTCCGGTGCCGAAAGCACCCTATAGCCAGCCCAATATCCGTGAACCTTATGCCACATCCCACTCCAGCACAGCCTGTGAAATTCGGCAGCACAAAAACATCATAAATCACTTATTTTCGGTAACTCTGGATGCTATAAATCCTTTAGTGGTTTGGTAGACCACGTTTCGGAACTTAAATATCAGCTATTTGTATGTGTGGCTGCATACATAGAGATGGCACTGTATGCTTGATTCTGTGTGTATGTGTGAGTATGTGTGAGTGCGTTCTTTGTTGCTCCCTGAGAACTTCACTTATGTTGCCACAAATATCCAAAACGTTCTGCCGCGATACATTATTTGTTGGCAACAAATTCGTCCTGTCCTAGGCGGTTGCGCCCAAACAGTAGTGTTTTTTGTGTATCCTACTCTATTTTTCGCTGAGTGTAAGGCCAAAATTGCGCGACATGCCCAACTTTGTAGTCGTATTGTTGGCTTTGTCTGTGTGTGTGTGTGTGTGTGTGTTGCTCACTGTGGTTAAATCAAATCGGAAGTTGGACGCGAATTTGGATAACGCAAATATCTCTGTTGCTACCGATATGGATAGCGAAGCGGTAACGGCCCCGTTGGCTGCCGATTTTTTTTCATTTGGTGCTTACTTACAAGCCGCCAGACTTGTCTGGAATTTATAAACTTAAATTTCAGCGAAAATTTGCACAAATCGTTGCGATTCATACATATTGAGATAAGCGTCTGGTATTGTTGTTGATGTTGCTGTTGTTCTTGCTTTTGCTCGTCGTTGTCGTGTTGTCGCAATACTTGAAACCATACATGTTTCGTTCACTTAATGTTAGCTACATGCAAATATTGCAAAAACGTTTGCTAAAGTTTTGAAGCTACAGTCATTGAATGATAAAGATACGTTCAGCTATTATTTTAACAAGTCCATATGCCATGAATGACGACTTTAAAAAATTGTTTTTAATAATTTTTGTTAAATATTCAATTTCCTTTCCAGCTGTGCTATTTATACGGACCCTTACCAAGTGATATATCTTTTATATATAAGAAATATGAGGAAAATGTATTTTACATACATTACGTAGTAAGGTAGTTGTAAGGTGGTAAGTAATGCTCCTTTGGAATGGCGTTACTGTAGTAGAGGCAAAAACAATATATCCTCATTTTGAAAAAAAAAACCTATTTAATTCAGCGACCGTGCCCGAGTGAGTTAAAGTGCGTGAACCGTTCGGTGCAAATTTTCGAGCCGCGTGATCCGAAGTTCAAGTCTCCACCAGACACAAAGCACAATTTTCCACTTGAAATTTATTTTTATTGATAGGTCGTCAACTCTCTACAGACAATGGCAAACCTTCAAAGAGTTAATAATGACAGCCGTTCGGAGTCGGCATAAAACTAGTAGGTCCAGTTCTCGATCAATTGTGTACAAACATTAAATAACACACAAAACACAATTTGATCACAGGAAGTTCGGTCAAAGTCCTATTAAGGGCTGAAATGACCAATTTATTATTTTTCGTGATAGCATTTCGTTAGTTTCTTTGTTGATGTTGATGTTGATGTTAATGTTGATGTTGATGTTGATGTTGATGTTGATGTTGATGTTGATGTTGATGTTGATGTTGATGTTGATGTTGATGTTGATGTTGATGTTGATGTTGATGTTGATGTTGATGTTGATGTTGATGTTGATGTTGATGTTGATGTTGATGTTGATGTTGATGTTGATGTTAATGTTTGATGTTGATTTTGATGTTGATGTTGATGTTGATATTGATGTTGATGTTGATGTTGATGTTGATGTTGATGTTGATGTTGATGTTGATGTTGATGTTGATGTTGATGTTGATGTTGATGTTGATGTTGATGTTGATGTTGATGTTGATGTTGATGTTGATGTTGATGTTGATGTTGATGTTGATGTTAATGTTGATGTTGATGTTGATGTTGATGTTGATGTTGATGTTGATGTTGATGTTGATGTTGATGTTGATGTTGATGTTGATGTTGGTGTTGATGTTGATGTTGATGTTGATGTTGATGATGATGTTGTTGTTGATGTTGATGTTAGTGTTGATGTTGATACTGATGTTGATGTTGATGTTGATGTTGATGTTGATGTTGATGTTAATGTTGATGTTGATGTTGATGTTGATGTTGATGTTGATGTTGATGTTGATGTTGATGTTGATGTTGATGTTGATGTTGATGTTGATGATGATGTTGTTGTTGATGTTGATGTTGGTGTTGATGTTGATACTGATGTTGATGTTGATGTTGATGTTGATGTTGATGTTGATGTTGATGTTGATGTTGATGTTGATGTTGATGTTGATGTTGATGTTGATGTTGATGTTGATGTTGATGTTGATGTTGATGATGTTGATGTTGATGATGTTGATGATGTTAATGTTGATGTTGATGTTGATGATGTTAATGTTGATGTTGATGTTGATGTTGATGTTGATGTTGATGTTGATGTTGATGTTGATGTTGATGTTGATGTTGATGTTGATGTTGATGTTGATGTTGATGTTGATGTTGATGTTGATGTTGATGTTGATGTTGATGTTGATGTTGATGTTGATGTTGATGTTGATGTTGATGTTGATGATGATGTTGTTGTTGATGTTGATGTTAGTGTTGATGTTGATACTGATGTTGATGTTGATGTTGATGTTGATGTTGATGTTGATGTTGATGTTAATGTTGATGTTGATGTTGATGTTGATGTTGATGTTGATATTGATGTTGATGTTGATGTTGATGTTGATGTTGATGTTGATGTTGATGTTGATGTTGATGTTGATGTTGATGTTGATGTTGGTGTTGATGTTGATACTGATGTTGATGTTGATGTTGATGTTGATGTTGATGTTGATGTTGATGTTGATGTTGATGTTGATGTTGATGTTGATGTTGATGTTGATGTTGATGTTGATGTTGATGTTGATGTTGATGTTGATGTTGATGATGATGTTGTTGTTGATGTTGATGTTGATGTGGATGTTGATGTTGATGTTGATGTTGATGTTGATGTTGATGTTGATGTTGATGTTGATGTTGATGTTGATGTTGATGTTGATGTTGATGTTGATGTTGATGTTGATGTTGATGTTGATGTTGACGTTGATGTTGATGTTGATGTTGATGTTGATGTTGATGTTGATGTTGATGTTGATGTTGATGTTGATGTTGATGTTGATGTTGATGTTGATGTTGATGTCGATGTTGATGTTGATGTTGTCAACTTTTTTTTTTTATTTTTATCATGTGCCGGAAAATCTCACCTTCATTTTCGTTTCTTAAAACTTATCTGTACGCCAGTAGTCACAGAGTTAAAATTCCATGCAACGGTTTTTATGGTTGTAGCATTTTTACTACATTATGTGGTTGCCACCCTGAAATCAAGACTATAAGATTTTTTTTTTTATTTTAGTTGTGAGGCGTAATAGCACATCTATGATGTCGTAAAACAAGATTCACCGTAGCACGTCTCCTGAGTGAGTTATAATTCCATGCAACGATATTACATTTCTGTTACATAAGCTGCTATCTTCACGATCGAAGAAGGTCCGAATTTTTTTTATTTTGTCGTAAGGCCAAGTATAAATCCTGCATTTTCCTTTTCAAACATCTATCGTAGCTTATATACCCACCGAGTAAAAATTCAATGCAACGCCGCTGAATGAATGTTGCATTGTCTATCTTTGAGAGGCTCTTTCTGTGTCCCCATGAAGTCAGACATTTTTTGTCCGATGTTATGAGGGCTATTAACATGCCTTATTGCCGTATCATATTTTTAATCCTATAGCACATATACTCAGAGAGTAATAATTCCATGTAACAAATTTTCAGTTGCGTTGCTTAAAGAGCTCCCAACGCGTCCCGATGACATTTGGAATTTTTTGTTTTTTGTAAAGAAGTCAAGGAAGAAGTCTTTACGATTGTACCATTTTTTTAATCATAGATCTTATACTCAGCGAGTAACAATTCAATGCAACGCCGATGAATTTTGAAAAAATGCCTTTTTGAACTTTTTTGGAAACTTACGCGGTAAAACGTAACTTCGCCATGTCCAAAATGCTTGAGTTTTGTTATGAAATAAAATATTAAACCATAGAATGGCAATAAAGTAAAAGTTACTGAAAATAATAGAGAACACACAAGTGTACCATGCATCAGCATCGATAAATTTGCAGCGATTGTTTTCAGTTTTCTAAGGGGCTCACAAAGAAAGGGGATCTGTCGATATTAGAATTTTACAAAAAATTAGAAAAAGCGCGATATCTTAAAAACGAAGCAAGATGAGCCAAAAATAATGATTTTACTGTTTTCCTTAAGAGGGACTCAGCAACGAGACACACAGGTAGAGGGTTCGGTCGATATGGTAATCTTAAAGGCACCCTTTACCTTTGCGACCCAAAATTTAATGCCTTGCTAAATGCTTGGCCAAGTCGACCTTCATGCTATCTTTATACCTGTAGAAATCATTAGCAATATTGGGTACAGTCAAGATAAAGTTCAATGATGAAGAAAATTGAATCTATAGAAATGCCGAAGTTGCATAAGATATTCTGAATGCTTTTGTATGGATTATGTTCGAAATGTGAGGAGCGTGGTCAGTACTTTAAAGGGAAAGGTAAAGTATTATTTTTTTTAGTTTTGAACCAAGGATTTCAGGTGTTATGCCTATTCAGTCAAGGCTGCCTCGGATCGGTAATGCGGTAGTATATTAGTGGTAACACGCAAAGAAATTTTCCGTTTGCCGAAACTGAAAAATTCACCAACTACACTTCGTTTGTAAGTTGTATTTGCCGCAAACGAATATTCAGTTGTCATCAACTTAAAAATATATCTTACATATATATACCGCCAGCTATTTCGGTCATCATTATTTATTACATTCATTATCTTTCTCTCTATGTCCATCCATCTTCTTATTGATTGCACTCATCGCACCTCTGTTGCTATCTCCTTTCGCGTATTAACAAAAAGTTACAATTTGTCCAAAAAGTAACTCTGAACTATAAGCGTTGTGCTTATACAACAAAGGGAAAAACAAACGAAGTTTTCAGTTGGGATGAACGATTTTTTCAATTGCTGCAATTTAAAAACCACTCGCGTTTATGACAAACGAAATTAATTTCCTGCAACTAAATGACGAGTTTCTCGCAACTGACTATTATTATGACAACTGTTGAAACGTTTGGAAATACCGTTTTCAAGCACTACAAACGAAATTCGTTTGTGGCAAACTGGCTATAAACGTTTTTTTCTTTGCTTGAAGGAAAGGGCAATAAAGTGAAACATTTGTAGTATTTGGAAAGCCTTAGAAGCATGTCTATTTGAATCTGAAACAAGTCTTATGCCTTTAACTCAGTCAATTGAAATTACTAGACATTTCTTTTCACAAACTTCCAATCCACGAATTATAACTTCAAGTCGTAAATATTGATGAATTTTCAATTTCAGTTGATTAGAAATAAGCAAAGAAATGTAAGGTTAAAGCGTAGGATCATGACCTGGCCGAGTTTCGTGCCTGGGACCACTGGGGTGGCAGTCAAGCACACTTCCTTCGAAACGTCTTTTATAGCAAGACTTTCCAAATTTTACTCAGTCTTACGCAATAGTTTCTGATGATTTGTTTCTGATGATTAAAATTTTTAGTCCAGACGTAAACTCACCTAAAATTTTGTTTTTTTATTTTGTTTTATTTATATTTATATACATTAGACCGTCTCGAAAAAATACATTTCGCCGCACATCAGTAATTCTAAAGCATTATTTAAAGAAGGTTTCGAAAAAAATTTTTTTATTTTTTTGACCGAACGTAGGGGTCGCGCATCGACATATTTCTTTATAACTTCGTTACTTACTGTGCGATTTTAAAGAATGCTTTGTCTATGTTTTTGTTTTAGGGGGACCTATTCTTTGGCTCTAGGTCTTATTGATCTCAGTTGACCCCTTATAGTACTGAACCACCGGAACTCAGTTTTTACCATCTTAAGGTACCATTTTGATTTCAGAAATGGAAAGTCCGTAAAATTACCACAAAAGAAGAAAAGGAGGTCTCTTAGAGACTAATCATTCGTATCGACATATCATTCGTAAAGAAGCTAGAAAGAAAAATGTAAGTGGACGACCCTACGTTTAGTAAAAGTTTTCTTGCAAATATGACTTTTAAAAAATATGATATTTAATAAAAATAATACGATATGACAAAAAATTTAAAGATATGCCCCATCAAAATGGTACCTTAAGATGGTAGAAACTGAGGTCCGGTGGGTCAGTACTATAAGGGGTCAACTGAGGTCAATAAGTCTCAAATACAAAAAATAGGTCTCCCTAAGACAAAAATAAAGACATAACATTCTTATAGACCGGACGGTAAATACCGAAGTTATGAAGAAATATGTCAATACGCGACCCCTACGTTCGGTCATAAAATAAAAAAATTTTTCCGTAACTTTCTTTCAATAATGCTTCAAATTGCTGGTGTGCGGCGACAATTTTTTTTTTTTTTTTTTTTCCTATAAGGCGAGACGGTCTAATATACTACATATTTATCTCATATGGTATGGTTAGTAAAGAAGTTGAAATTTTAGAGGTTCGGAAAAAACACCAATAATTTGTTACCCTCTTCGCGTTATTATGATGATTGGTTTCACAACTAAGAAAGATATAATTTCAAAGTTAAGCTTTTTTTTCTATTTAGACCAAAATTACATCAGAAAGTATAGGGAAAGCAACTACAATTCACTACCCTATCGTGTCAGTAGGATCAAATTTGTTTGGAAGAACTGAACATAGAAAATGTCAAAAGTTCACATTCCTTCAAATAAAATTTGTTAATCATTCATCTACGTTTTATTAATTTTTCTCCTCCAGAGGTTTTTAACCTAACCACCAAAAACTTTTCCAAATCTATGACTTTAGCTATAAGTTCGCATTGTCGCTATTATTTGCCTCTTGTCGACAATGATCACGCGGATACACGAACGACTAGGAAGAAAAATATTTTGGAAAAAAAAAGAACATAAAAACAAAAAACTGACAGACAGCGAAACATCAACGCGTCCTAGACGCGACTTGCATGCTTGATGAATGGTATCCACTTGCGTGCCTAGGAATTCAACAAGAAGCAGGAACAAACATAATGCACATCAACAACGAAACTAAAACAAAAACAAAAATAAAAATCAAGCACATGCGAGCAAATTTAATAAAATTTGAAAAGAACAAAACAAAATAAATAAAAAAAGTTTTATCAATGCAATCGAAGTTTTGTTTACTATGTAGAACTAGCTATGCGATAAAAGACGACCATGCAGCAAGGGTAACACTTATGGCAACCCTCAAGAAGCACTAAAAAGAAATAAAAGTTTTGAATGTTGTAAAATGATGGGTTCGCTAAACTGACAGCTGCCATTTTTTGGAGCACAATTTGGTTGCTGCTGATGATGGGAAGGAGGAGAAGCGGTGGAGGCAGTGGGCGGGCATAAAAGCCCACGCGGGGTCAGCACAAGCTTTATTTTTTGTATGTTTATGTATAGAAATGTATATATTTATATACAAATATATATATATAAGTCTATCGATCGATTTGGTTCAGTTCGTGCAAAATTCTGTGCGACAAAGTTTTGACATCTACATGACAGCTGTCAGTGTCAAACTGCCTGCCTGCATGCGTCAATTTCATAGAGCTGTGCGAATTTATTTAAAAAATATGGCAATTTAATTTTTGCATGGCATACTTTTAGGCAATGCTTGTTTATTTACTGCATTAAATTAAAATGTTGGCGGTGCATTCTATGCAAACCGGTTTGACTGATTTATTGTCAGAAAGAAAACCGCCATAAATGCAACACTGCATTGCATTGAATATATTTTATGCACGACCAAAAGTATGCAATGAATTTTTAATATACTTTACTCTAGTGTGCACACTTAATTAAAAATCCATTTAGTATAAATACTCCACAAAAATTAATCGAAATTCAGTTTGGAATAATTTTTTTTGTTGTGAAGCAATGTTGCTGTGTTGATTTAAATAATAAAATTTCAAATAGGCCCAAAAAGGCACATGGCTGACACCCACTTGTTTGACAATTTGCCTTTTTTAATAGGGAATCATAATTAAATGAAAACAAAGTGTATAACACCAGCATGAATAAGTTTGTATTTTTTTATGATACGTGATAATTGTTGAAAACACACACTACCTCAAAAATATATAACATTTTGTATTTTTTTGTTGTTGTATTACTTAACTTGAGTGAGTTTTCAGCTAGAAAGTTTTACGAAATTTAAAATAATTAGTATTAAGTATTAAGTATTAAGTATTAAGAATTAAGTATTAAGTATTAAGTATTAAGTATTAAGTATTAAGTATTAAGTATTAAGTATTAAGTATTAAGTATTAAGTATTAAGTATTAAGTATTAAGTATTAAGTATTAAGTGTTAAGCATTAAGTATTAAGTATTAAGTATTAAGTATTAAGTATTAAGTATTAAGTATTAAGTATTAAGTATTAAGTATTAAGTATTAAGTATTAAGTATTAAGTATTAAGTATTAAGTATTAAGTATTAAGTATTAAGTATTAAGTATTAAGTATTAAGTATTAAGTATTAAGTATTAAGTATTAAGTATTAAGTATTAAGTATTAAGTATTAAGTATTAAGTATTAAGTATTAAGTATTAAGTATTAAGTATTAAGTATTAAGTATTAAGTATTAAGTATTAAGTATTAAGTATTAAGTATTAAGTATAAAATATTAAGTGTTAAGTATTAAGTATTAAGTATTAAGTATTAAGTATCGAGTAGTATTAAGTCAGTAAATAAGTAAGTAAGTAAGTAAATAAGTAAGTAAGTAAGTAGGTAAATAAGTAAGTTAGTAAGTAAGTAAGTATGAAGTAGTAAGTATTAAGTATGAATATAAAGTTTTTAGAATTGATTCATTCCATTATCTGATAAAATTGATAAAGTTTTAACCACTCTTTCGACCAAATTAAGTATTTGCTCGGTAGTTTATATTTCAGTTGGTTTATTAAATTTTAGCCAGATTAAAAATATGCTCTTGTGCTTTTTAAAATAATTAGTTGAGGTACGCGATATATTTGTAGGTTTTTTTAAAACTTAATTCGATGTACTTCATGCTATCAAAAATTATTTAATTTTACCCCTCAAATGGTCAGTAGCGAGCAACGAATTCATTGGAACGTGACTTTTTAGCCATCAGCTCATGGATTCGGCTTTTTAGTATATCAAGTATTTGGAGTGTGGTTATTATATGTGTTCCATTTAAACAACACATTATGTTCCAACCACATTTCATTGAGTATAATTCATTTTGTAGCAATTATTATTTAATCAAATTGGCAAATTTATTGCGCAGCGGTTAGCCGACAGCATTTTCAACTCAGTAACTTCTAATGGAACCTACAGCAAAACCAAACTGCAAATGTATACCTAAAATCAATGCACTTAGAATCGTGGTTTAAAGAAAACAAGTTAATTGATGAATATTGCAGATACTACATTCAATGAAATTTTTATTTTAAATAAATGGAAAATTAATGTGGTCTAGTTTTAGATGCTCAAATTTGGTTGAATATCAATTAAATGTTATCTTTTTCTCACGTCCCAACTAGTTAACAGCTGGAGTGCATTCAAATAGCGTTTTGAATGTCTCTTCAATAAACGAGCTACGAATGTGCCTTCTGCATTAACCCAACCGGCACATATTTCTCTAAAAACGAATGTTCGGCTCTTACGAACTTTTATCGAATGTCAATGTCGTATTTTTGTCGATATAGCGCACAATTTACGAAGAATATACAAATAGAGTTGCCATCGCCCTACATAAATCACACTTTTTGTAATGATTTTTGTGAACGCATGGCCTTCTTGAGAACACCATGATTCCATTCTCTAATTGCGTTGGGTATGCATCGGATGGTGCCAACGTGATATGTGGAGAGAACGCTTTATTAATGACGTTTCTTAAGGACAAAAATCCACAAATTTTAAGTTTCAAGTGCGCTTCTCATTCCCTGCATTTATGTGCACAAAATGCAGCAAAGTTGTTGCCAAGTTACTTAGAACAACTCATGCGTTTGATGCATAACTATTTCTCCCACAGTCCAAAAAGATCTTTTGATTTTGGAGGATTTCAGGAACTCTGGGGTGTCAATCAGTAAATTGTCAAGCTAACACGCTGGTTGGCTGTAAAATATTGTGGGATAAGAATCAATAGCCAATGGAAAGCATTTCAAAGCTATTTCCGAACCCAAGCTAAGTTTTCACCAAACCAATAATGCATTTGTATTTTGAGTTTCTCTATTACATTTTGCCATTTTTTACCACTCTTCATTTAGAAATGCAGAGCGAAAATTAAAAATTAATTTGTTATATTCAAAAATTTAAACCTTTTATTATAAAATCTGAATTTATATTGAAAACAAATTTTTCGAGCTCTAGGCCAAGCACGTTGACAACAAGACAACATGAAGAACAAAGAAGGCAACAACCAACAACAACAACAACGGCTCTGTATAGAGCAAATCACACAGCTTGACTATACAGACTGTTTCATTGGCCGCTACACCAACTCATCAGTAGCCTTTGTATGATTTTACACTGTGATCCACTCAAGCTACTTAGATTCTACATATACTGCCAATATGCCGAGAAAGTTACCCGGAATTTATTTTTGGCAGAGAACGCTTGAATTTTTGTAACTGAGTTCTTATCTACTTTTTGATGCATACTGTACCAAGGTTAACCTAGATCGTATCGTATCATTCTTTTAGGCATAGCCTTAATTCATGTGCATCTTCGAAATTCGATCGCAGCGGCTTACTGCTCTCAGAGCATATTGAAGTTGTTGTTATTTTTGCTGTTTAGCTCCTCCCTTTTTTACTTTGTCTTGTTGTCAACATGCTTGGCCTAGAGCTCGAAAAATTTGTTTTCAATATAAATAAAGAAAAGGCCGTATACAAATATTAAGATTAAATAAAATCTGAATTTTATAGAAACAAAGACATATTTGAAATCGAATTAGAAATTAAGAGTGCTTCTTTACCTTACGAAGAATATTATTTTGGAGGTAAAGTTAATTTTTGTCTTTTTTACAACTAAATATTGAAAAAAAATGTTCTTACCGATTTTCAAGAAAACTGCATAAAATATTACTTAAAGGATTTAAATGAAGTAAAAAGAAGATTCTCTGGCAAGTACGAAAAAGTTTTAAAATCTTGCCAATTAATTGATGTTAAAAATATACAGTCCCAAAGGACAGTTGTCTCTCTAGCATGTCAGTTTCCGGAAGTTGTATCTGAAGCTGACATAATTAATATAGATAATGAATTTCGATCAATAAAAGAAATAGAAACTGATATTGAAGATACTGCTGACTTTTGGACTTATATATCCAATACAAAACGATATGATTAGAAGCAAAGTTTCCCCCTTATGTGCAAATTAATTAAATATATTTTTACTTTACCTCATTCTATCGCTTCTGTAGAAAGAATTTTTCTCAAGTGACTTTAAATAAGTTCACCTTGAGAAATTGTATGTCTACAGAAACAGTACAACTAATTCTGTATTGCAAAAGTTTATTTTTAGAAAAGAGATCTTATGCTTTTGAAATAAAAAAAATCAGCAAATGTACAAACATAAAAATTAAAATATTATAACTTGTTTATTTGATATGTTTATAGCTGGATCAGGGGCGGTTCCAAGAAAATATTTCGGGGACGATTTCAAAAATATTTATCTACGTTATATATATACACACAGTATATTTATTAGATAAGTCATCAGTAAATCAAATTTTATATGTTTTAGATTATAAAATGATATTAATTTTTCTGGCTTTTTCGAAATATTGTCGATTACATTTTCGCACGTTACTTCCACGTCACGATGCACGTTCAACAACGCCAAACCGTTCAATCGGTCTTCACTTGTCTCAACGCTCTAAGAGCGCTCTCTGCCCATAGCTGCTCATGAGCTTCACTTAAGTTCGTTAAATTACTCTCTCATTCTGCTGCATGACAAGATTTTCATTCATGCCGTCTTCAATAAATATCATTCGTTTGCGAATATCGTTTGCGAATATCGTTCAGGAAATATTCAATAAAATGTTCTAAAACGCCTTTTCTGCATCCATTTTTTAAAAACCGAACCACGAGCGATGTGGACACAATTAGAATTTTGAACGAATGTTGAATTGAAAATATTTTAGTACACATTGTCAAACAACGACCAAGAGCTAATCCGTGAAGGACGTGCTCACAAAAATGTTTGTTAGCGTTCAGTCAAGAATTACAATTCAACAATTAAGTGTACATACATACTATGACTCAAGTTCAGATTCTCTCTCAACTGACATTCATGAGCGATAATGTGTACCCTACTTAACGGTTTACAGATGCAGAGACTCCGCATGGTCGTTGTGTTATGAAAATATTTGTTAAATATCAGAATAAATTCGAATTATCTTAACATATAAAAACGTTGGTGCGTATGTATGTAAGAGCATTACGACTGAACCACTGAAGCTATTCACCTTTCATTCCATATTCATTCTATATGATTGTGTGGTGCTCAGGATTATTTTTTTGTGTTAAATGTCCCAAGGTGACGCTGGGGTGGAGATAATTATAATAATAAAAGTAAAATTTCTCTGTTTATTTGACCCGAAAACAAATCTAAACGGCTGAACGGATTTTACTCAAATTCGGCACACTTGAATCCTATATTCGGTCATGGCATACTTAGTTTTGACCACGCCTCCTTCACCTCTTTTTGACCTCTTTTGACCACGATTAAATTTAACCGTCATAAAAATGAATAAAAACAACAAGAACCAGAATTTTTCTCCATTACTGTATAAAAAGGAATTTTATGTCTACACTTTCGATACTATCGAAACTGTGGGTTTTTTAAATAAAAACTGTGCGGTGTTCGCATATATTTGATCCGAACAATGCGGTGTTCTTGTGATTTCAGGTTGCGGTTGTATGTATGACTGTTTGCAGCTACAGGCGCGATATCGCAAAAAACAAACAAAAACTGGAACAGAACTCAGTGTCTTAGCAATACGTGTAGAAACAGCTACAAACGTTTACAACATAGGGGTGTGAATATTTAAAGTAAATTATAAAAAATCAATGTGGTTTCTTTTTGGTACCCTTAGCCCACACAATAAACATCAGTACATCACATTTAAATACAGGTTATTTTAGAATTTCGGGGGGAGGGGGGTTGAACCTCCAAAACCCCCCCTCTGAATCCGCGCCTGAGCTGGATTATAAACATGTTTTTCCTAGAGACAATTGACGGCCCTATTCTAAAGTATGCTAAGTTGATAAACTAAGTTTATTGTGAAAAGATCATGTTTGTTAAATTTTAATACATTTTCGTTTATTACTAACTGAAAAAAACTTGACACATGGATTTGCATTCCAACGACATCATAAATGTGCTCAGTCGACTTTGCATACCTTACAATCGGGCCATTATTTGTAATGTGTCACTTTTTTTTACCAATATGAATTGTTTTTTTTTAATATGTAAAAGATCTTTGCTTTTTTATGTTTTGTTTCATTAAAAAATCTATAAATGAATTCATTAATTGTTTTTCCAATTGTTTGAAATCAAAAAAATGGGTTGGCAACCCTGCTTGCAGAGCACATAATAGCTGCATTCCCGTGGTCGTTGATCTAGAGCGCGACTCTATTTTATTCACAAAGCAAAAACAAAATTTAGAACCAGCTCTTTGCCTGGCTCTATTTCTGATCTGAAAATGCTGCCAAGTTTAATGTATTTTTTGTTAAAAACGAACATAGTTGGCAAATCTAAAATATGCTGTTTTGTATTGATTTCTATTGTTATCAAACAGCTGTTTCAAGACAGTGGTGCCAAATTGTTATAAAGTTGAACTAAAGTTGTTCCACTGAGATTTGATCTGATCCAATCCCATGGGAATGCAGCTAATGTTGCTTTAGTTTAGCCACAAAATGCAGCTCACTGTTGTAGCGTGTCGTTTTGAAGCTGTACGTTGATTATTTATGGGTTTGTTTTAAAACATAAGTACTTTTATTTCTTTATTGCAATAAAGGCTTAAGAAATGGAAACAGTAAATATGTTTAATATAGAATAAGTAAAGAAAATTATTAAGTTAATAAGTAAATAAAATTGTATATTTTGATACAAGTATTAAATGTTTACATTCGTTTTTTGTTTTATTGTAGTACAGCATTTTTGACTGGGGTCCCCTGACCACACCACTTTTTTTTATTATAATTTATTTTTGCTATTTTTGCAGCCATCAATTCATGCCTCTCACTCGAACTAAGAATAGAAGCGCTACCCTATGTTGCCAGAAAAGCACGATAAATAGTACTTATGGTATTTTTCAACGATTGTGGGATGTTGTAATTCCCATGGTATTTTGTGGTAAAAATCTCTCGCGTGGGAAAAAAAATACCACATGTGAGATATTTACCACGCGTGGGAAAAGAAATACCTCAAATTACCACAAAATACCTCAAAATACCATAAAATACCTCAAATTACCACAATACCTGAAAATATCTCAAAAGAAAATTTGAGGGATTTTGTGGTATTTTGTGGTAATTTGAGGTATTGTGATATTTTATGGTAATTTGAGGTATTTTATGGTATTTTGAGGTATTTTAGCGAGTGTGGTAATTTGTGGGAATTAAGTGTGAGAAAAAGAGAATTTTGATGGTAATTTCATCTGGCGACACTGGCGCTACCTATAACTTTTAATTCATTGCAAGTTTTTAAACTTCCCTATTGAGCTATTTTTTCTTAATCTAAAAATTTTTAAAAAGTTTAAAAAATCCCATTTTATATATAAGACCACTTTTCATGTCTTATTGCCATTAATAAATAATTTTCGCTTTTGTTGATATTATTTCTTTGGGAAAGACAACATATTTACCTCTATAGTGACAAAGTTGAAGTCATTATTTGAGAATTCGTCTTGCCTTAACCCCCGAATTGTTTTTTGTGTGTAACCTTTATTCGCACGTTCGCACATTTTTCTTTCTCGCATTTAAATGATGCCGAAAACCCGTTAGTTAGGTTAGACTTATCAGTGTATTCGGGTCATCCGCATATACATAGGGTGAGCTTCTTATTTCGACTGTCAATAAAAGGCAACATGTTCCAAAATTTATGCACATGAAACCAAAGAAACTTGTCGCTGGCCTCGCCTAAACATAGTTGTGCAGTTACGGCCAAGCTACTTGAAGAACAGAACATAAATATCCCTACATAGACTACAGCAAATGTCCTTTACGAACAACAGCGGCTCCTTGCAATTTATATGTGTGTGCGTTTGTTTGTTGGTATGTTTGTTTTCTCATGGCTTGTCCTCACGTCTTACTCGAACATATATCATTTATACAAAGACATTTGTTTGTTCGTTGTTATAACATGTGATACACAAACATATGCATTGGTTTTTTTTTTTTTTGTTTCTGCTGTTTTATACTGTTTTTATAGGTAGGTTGGTTGAACTACTATCCTTAGTTCTCCCCACAATATTAAAAAAAAAAAAAAAACAAAAAAAAAATCATTCAACATGCTTGTTCATTCATTGCTTGTTTGTCCATTGTTTGAATTGTTAACCAAGAAAATTGTTTTTCATTTTTCTTATTTTATTTCTCTGCTCTTATGCTTTTCATCTGCTCTTCTTTTATATAATTTTTCTCAATGTATCCCTTAAGTTTTTGGAGCACTTTGAAGTCTTCTCTCGTTTGTTAACGTGTGTGTGTGCGTGTCAGTTTCTTGACATGTATTTGCTTGAATTTCAATTTTTCGAAATTTTTCCGACTTTCGAAATGTTCGGTTTTGTAAAATTAAAAATTTCCGCTTCGTAACTCTTGTATTATGCTTTCTTTTATCAGTCAGTTTGTCTATCTGTCATGTCCGATGACTGATTCACATGCTGATTGTCGGTGAAAATTCAATACTTCAACTGCGGCAAATGCAAAAAGAGAAAAATAATAAAAATTCCCAGCATTTTCTTTCTATTGTACCTAGTCTTTTATTGGGAAGACTTAATTTTTTTTTTTTTCATGTTGAAAAGCAAACTCATCTTAACATAGAATGATACAATTGCATTTTTTGTTTTTTTTTTACTAGTTTGAAGTTTTTTATTTTGCGAATAAAACGAAAATTCCTGAAGTCTTTTGATAATTTATGGATTTCGTTGACCTCCTTTTGAAGTCTTGGAATTAAAGCTATAGAGCTTAGAGCTTTTTAATAACATTTTCCTAATAATGAATAATAGTGGATTTTGGGAAAAGGAGACATTTACGATTCAGTCTGGAAACTCATTATCTTGTTATGAAATCATCATTGACCTACACAATCTTACTGGAAAAATGATGATCATTGAAAAAGGGCCTTCACATTTCTCGTACAATTAGAATTTTTATTCTTTTAGACAGATGTACTATAGAGCACGGATAGTTGGTATGAAGCCACCATATCTCTCATATGTACCTATCACTTCTAAAGAAACTAAAATTTTACATAAAAAATAGCTTGGAAACAAAATAGAGTACAGTACATTTACTCGATATGATATGCACTGTGTATAAATTAAAGGAAATAAAACACACTAATTTTTTTCTTTCGGGAAAAAAGCCGAAGCTCAAACAACCCGACATTTATTGATCAACCTTTTTTATTGATGGTCTATTTAGAACTGAAACTCTAAATGACTGGCTGTCGCTTACAAAAGGCTTAACCAAAATAGACAGAACGAGACACAACGAGTAAGTTCGAACAAATGGAACCCAATGATAAAACCCAAAATGCACATACGTAACTGATCGAAACTGAACGAAACATTGCGACGAGACGTTCTGTTCCATAACAACCGAACTTTTAGCGTCTCAACTCGTCAACAACAGCTGTGCATAGCAGGCTTCTTCTTGTTTCAGACGATTGGAGGTACTCGTTTCATTTTGGGTTAAATGTCAAAACGGACATAACGATTGCAAACGTTCGGCAAGTTGCAATCGTCTCGTTTCGTCTATTTTGGTCAGGCCTAAAGCCTTCAACGACAGTCAATCGCAATGCGACAAAACTGCATTAAAACTCATTCACGCTTCAAATCCAAGCTACAATAAATGAGTTTTATACACACTGTCACCTCCAAAGCATATCAGGTGCCTGGTAGAAAATATCAAGTAAAAAACTTTTTTTTCTAATTGTAGGATATTTATAAATGTTCCATTACAAGATTGAAATATTTACCAGAAACTTACCATTAAAAATTAAAATCGGCTATCGAAGTGTTCACCAACTGTAATATATCATTATCATCTTATAGCATAACTAGTTAACCCGGAAAGCTTGTTTTGACCAAACAGAATATTCTACCTACCTAATTTTTAAACAGATGCCGGAGTAAAATTTTAATTTTGTCTAAAATTACGTTAAATTTAATAGAAGAAAACAAAACAAAATAGAAATTTAGTAGAAAACAAAACAAAATTTTAAAAATTTTTTTCCTTATCATTGTAATTTTCTTAATTTTTTTTTGTTTTTTTTTGTTTTTTTTTCAAATCTATTGTATTCAAATATTTTTATATAAAATTTGTCTTAATCGATGTAGTAGTTCTTTAGTTTTGCGGTTCTATACCCCCGTACAAGCTGAAGTTATCAAAACGTTAAACCTCTGTATTGTGCCTGTAATGTGTATATTTATTGTGCTCTACCTTCTCTGGTTTCAGTTTGTTTCTCTTCTCCCTGTTCGCTTCTTTCTTATACAGTTCCCCCCGCTTGGTCCAATATACCCTTCAAACAAAGCATGGTAGTTCACCATCAAAGCATTTACAATTCCGCAATTATAATAATTGTTGAAAAGAGGGTGTTCGGTCACCAAATAAGGACCACCCTAATGCATTGACAGTTTTTGCATTTTCTTTTGTTTCATTTTAAATTACGCTCTCATTACTTTGTGACTTCATTGAATCTCTCTCTTGTACGTTTTGAATGTTGAAATATATTTTAGTCTTGGATTGGCCTCTAATTTGTAGAAACGTGTTCACTTTAATATAAACACAAAACAAAGCTTTTTCATTTTAGTTTTTATGCGGTTCGAAAAAGCTTCTGATCATACAGTGGGCGTAGCTATAATGTGAACACGCCCATTTATAGTTCAGTTAACGACAGTAACCAAACAAATAAAATTACAAAATTTCTGTCTAATACGACCAAAACCGTCTGTAATATAGCATTTACCACCACTTGGATCCATGCACCTACATATCAAGTCTTATAATGGACGCATTCTGTCACTCCAATTTTCCAAGAACTTGTTGATGGTTTCGGGCTGTAGATCACGGATTGCTTGGATGATATTGGCCTCAAATCGCACACTTTCGATTAATGATGATCTCATTTATATGGTTTTTTGGTTTTTTCGAATATGGGGGGGGTTTTAAAATATTTGAAAAACTTTCTATACAACCAGTTTCTCTCTATTACAAGCTCATGCATGACCAGTAATATGCTGTAGATATTTTTTATTGAAAATTAGTTTTGCAACATTAAGCCTGATGTTGCATTCAAAATTATTGGTCATATGAAATATAAACATTTATTTATTTATTTATTTATTTCAAAGATTTATACACTAATTAATTACTATATAAATACAAAATCTAAGCAGTGCTAGCATCTAAGGCTTTCGACTGGCCGATAATAATAATAGAGTAAGTTTATGTTAGAGATAAGTTTATATTAGGTATAAAATTACAATAAGTGTTAGTTATGTGTATAAATGTTGCTTGAATTAGATAAAATTAAGCAAGTTGCAATCTTTTAAAAAGTTATACATTTTTGTTATGTTGTCAATAGAGGGAAATTTCAAAATGTCATAGGGCAGTGAGTCCGAGAAATGTAAATTCCTTTGGATGTCAAGCTTAGGGCAGAAGTTTAAAAGGTGGTCTATGGATGCTGGACAATTGCAGAAAGGGCAGTTTTTGGGGCTAGAGCCCTTCAAAAGATGTTCATGGGTAAGCTTAGTGTGTCCTAGCCGTAGTCGCGTGAATGGTATGATGGTAAAAGTTGGTGCTGCAGTTGGATAATACGGTGTTAAACGGTTAGAGTTTATACCAGAATAATGGTGGTTGTAGGAATTCCAGCTTTCTGTGTTTTTTGCGGATCGTATCTTTGCAATAAAGTTGCTTACGTCTTTTGTGGAGAATAAAATTGATGTAGGTGTTGGTGTGAGAGCAACATTTTTTGCTGTTGTATCAGCTAGCTCATTCCCAAGAATTCCAGAATGTGAAGGGATCCACATAATTTTAATTTTCTTTTGAGCTTGGATGAGAATGTCTCTAGTGGAAGCAATAGCGTTTGAAGAGTTGGATGTTGCTCTAATTGCACTGACACAAGACTTGCTGTCTGTGCAGATTACAAATTTACCTTTCTCGGTTTTTGCAAAATTTGCAGCTTGAAGTATGGCAACAGCTTCTGCTGTAAACACGGAGCAAAAGCTGTGCAATAGCCCATATCTTAAAGCAACGCCATCCTCACGGACTACTGCATAGGAGGTATTGTTGGTAGTTTTGGACCCGTCAGTGAAGATAAGGCTCCATCCTGAGGCTTTGTATTGATGGGCTTCTTTAAGGAACAGCTGCTGATAAATCAAGTTGGATGTGCTGTCTTTTGGGTGTTCCATAAGCTTCGTGTTCAATGAGGAGTCTTTTAGCATCCAAGGTGGGTGGAGTCCGAAACTATTTCGAATTTGCTTCAGGCGTAGGAAATTTTCCATACCAAACTTTAAACATCTAGCAACTGTTGACAATTTTTTAGGGGTCCGTTTTCGACTCAATGACTTTTTTACGTCAATTGCAAGAACTGGATTTTTTGGTTGCAGTAGTTTCGGGTACAGACGATAGGTGACATCTTCAGCTCTATGAGGTAGTGAGGGTAAGCCAGATTCTGCCAGAATATTTATTGTTGGTGTTGTTTGGAAGGCCCTAAGACAGCTCCGCACAGCTTTGTGGTATGGGGCGAACAGGAGACCAATATTGCTTTTGGCGCAATGACCGTAGATTGGAAGCCCATAATCGATTTTTGATAGGACAAGTGCCCTAGTGACTTTGATGAGTGTTGTGGGATGAACAAGACTGCGCTTAGATGAAAGATATTTAATGATATTTAGCCTTATAATTGAACTATCTCTTACATATTTACAGTGAGGCTTAAAAGTATATTTCTTATCAAATATTAGACCTAAGATTTTTAAGGTGTCTGTGCAGTTAATGTTTACATTATTAAATCTTAAATATAGATTAGAGCAATTAAATTTTCGACAAATATGAAAAGTATTGGTTTTTTCTATTGATATATTTACACCAGAAATTTCAGACCAGTGGTTTATTTCTGTTAGGATGTCAGTGAATGTGTTCGTTACAGCATTTGTGTCAGAATTTTTTGAAAAAACAACTACATCGTCAGCATATAAGATGTGTTCTACTTTATTATATTTATTTATGATATGACTTATTTCATCAAATGCTATAACGAACAATATAACCGAAAGCGGTGAACCCTGGGGTGTTCCATTGTCTAGTGAGGTAATTGGGGAGTAGCAACCATTCACCAACACTCTGCATTTTCTGTTGGATAGGAAACCCCTAATAAAATTAAAGATCTTTGATCCAACTTTCCATTTTATAAGTTGTCTTAAAACAATATGGACACCTATTCGGTCAAATGCCTTCTGAAAATCTATTGCCATCAGAGAAATGTGATTTTTGCTTGCCAGAGCATTAGTAATGAAAAAGTCTAGATGTAACAAGGCATCGGTTGTTCCGTGCCCTTTTTTGAACCCAACCTGATTGTGACTGATCAATTTATTTTTACCTGCAAACCACATTAGTCTGCTGGAAATTATCTTCTCTAGAAGCTTGCCCAAACATGGAAGCAGAGATATTGGCCTATAGCTGTCAGTATCCCCCAGGGGCTTTTTTGGTTTATGTAATGGAATGATAGCAGATGTTTTCCAAAATTGAGGGTAAATACCACAATCGAAGATGGAGTTATATAATTTAAGTATTCTTTCTTTTACAGGAAAAGGAAGATTTTTTTATAATAGGGTATGAAATTCTATCCATGCCGGGGGTCTTTCCTTTGACAAAGCTGAGGACTTGTTCAAATTCAGACATTAGAATAGTTGTTTCAATTTGTTTTGCGGAAGTTGTGATGTTACGGGGAGAGTATTGATTGACATTTATTAGTAATTTATCTGATTTGTTAGTCAGAAATTGTGTAGAAAAGTTGTTATCAGATGAGATATCTGAGAAGTGAAAAGCGAATTGGTCGGCAATTTGATTGGTAGTGAATATAGGTCCATTTGATGTGTTTAACATTGTGAAATGAGATTGCTTGAATGAACCTGCAAGCATTCTTATGTTAAACCAAATTTTTTTCGGATTTGAAGATGGGCTAATGGAGCTAGTGAGTTTTTGGAAACTGAGTCTTTTAGCTTTTTTGGAGTTGAGGCGGAAAAGGGAATTTGCTTTTTTATACTTGACGAGATTGTCCATGGAGCGGTTTCGTTTGAAGTCGCGCCAAGCTGCTTGTTTATTGGATCTGAGGGTAGCCAATTCCGAGCTCCACCAAGGAACAATAGCTTTTGTAAATTTACTTTTGGTTTGCTTTATTGTCAAGTGAGCAGCACAGCGTATAACTTTTTGTATTCTGGCTGTTTCTTGGTTAATATTTAGTGAAAAAGGAATATTATTGGAAATCTGTTCGCACGTCAATTGAAAGTTAGGCCAATTGGCGGAGTCAGTAAGAAACTTGATTTTAGGTGTACAGGTGGCAGTTCTGAAATGGATATTGGTGGTAATAGGGTAGTGATCGCTGCCGTGAAGATCATCAAGGACTTCCCAAGTGCATATGGTAGCTATATTTGCAGAGCAGAGGGTAAGATCGACGTGTGTAAAGGAGTTATGTGTTGAATAATGGGTAGGGGATCCATTGTTAAGTACCATCAAGTTGGAAGACAATATAACTTCCTCTACGTGCTTACCGCGAGAATTTGTAACTGGAGAGCCCCAAAGTGAACTCCAGGAATTGAAATCCCCAGCTAAAATAACAGGATCGGGAAAACCATTTAGAATTTGGATTATATCAGACGAGGAAAATTGTTGACTTGGTGGAATATAAGTACATATAACTGTGAATTTTACTTTTAGATTAATCTCAATAGCAATAGCGGCCACAAGGGAAGTAATTGGTTTTAAGTTATATGGTAAGCCTCTTTTTATTAGAATACCGATACCTTGTTTATTTGCCAAATTTTGGGGTAAATTATGGAAGTGTCCAATGAAATGTTTACTAATAAATGGGATAGAGTTGATTGCAAGATGAGTCTCTTGTAGTAGTATGATTGAAGGGTTGTGTGAATTTATTAATAGATCTAGCTCATGGTAATTATTAAAATAACCATTCATGTTCCATTGCATAATTGTAACCATAATGTACAAAACAAAAGGGAATACGAATAAAAATTACAATTATGTAAGCAGATTGGAGCATAAAATAATAATAATGATCTCATGTATAATTTCTTAGCTAAGAGATAACAGAGTTCGTAATTATTAAGTATTGGGATAATATGATTGTGAATGAAGTAATTATTTTCCCAAGAAAATGTTACCATCACTAGTTAAATATCTTCTTCGGAACTATCAGAACTTATAGTTGTAAAATCTGTATCCATTGGAGTTGATGTGTTTTGGGCATTTATTAAATTGTTAATATGATGAGAAGAAGTTGGAGTGTGTGTGACAACTGAATCATCTGTTAGCGGATATTTATGTGCGGGAATAGAAAGTTTATCTATGGAGTCGATCGTTTTTGTATTGGAATAAGAGTCTAAAAATTTTTGAGATGAGGTGAAGCTAGGGGCTGGAATTGGTTGACTTGGTTTTATTATTGTTGGCAAAGAGGTAACTGATTCTTTTTTTAAATTGTGTTGTTGTTGTTTTACTGTGATTGTTGTTTGTTTTTTAGTTGTTGATGAGGTTTGTTTTTGTTGATGTTGTTGTTGTATTAGATTTTGTGGTTGTTGTGGTGGTTTTTGTTGTACTGGTTGTAGTGGTTGTGTTTGTGATTGGTGTAGTGGTTGTGCCTGAAGTTGTTGTGTTTGTTTTTGTTGTTGTTGTTGTGATTGTTGTTGTGATTGTTGTTGTGTTAGTTGTTGTTGTTGTGTTTTTTGTAGTTGCTGTTGTTGTTGTTGTTGATGATCTTGTTTTTGTTGGGGCTTGGGTTGGATGGTATTATTAGTTGTGGACACAACTGAAGCAAAGCTGCTAACTTGTGTAGAGAAAGGAACTTGAGATCGAAGGAGTTGTTGCGCTTCACGTAGGGTACACTTGTTCTGAGTTTTTATTTTTATAATTTCTTTGTGTTGAAGATATTTTCTGCATTCTTTAGAAGAAGCAGAATGATTTTCAGAACAGTTTGCACAAAAGGTACGCGAGCAAACATTTGGGGAATGGGGTGGTAAGTTGCAATTTACGCAGGCCGGGTTGTTTTTGCATCGTTTAGCCGTGTGACCAAGGATTTGGCATAATTTACATCGCATAGGGTTGGGGATGAATTCTCTTACGCGTACGGTGTACCATGAGATATCAAGCTTATTAGGAAGATAATAGGAGTCAAATGACAATAGTACCACTCCACTAGGCTGTGTTTTACCTTCAACAGTTTTAGTAAATTTATATACTGCGACAACACCTTGAGGGCTTAATTCTTTCACTATATCATCTTCTGGGATATTATTTAAATAGGGTGCATAAACAGTACCTTTCGTAAGATTGAGATTATCATGGTACTTACATGTTACAGAACATAACCCATTTAATTCTTTAGCGAATATAAATTTTTCAGCAGCTGTCTTATCTTTAACAAGCAATAACAAATTTCCATCACGGAGAACCGTTATAGAAGTAATATCTTTGCTTATTAAATGCAGTGAGCGTTGGACGGCAAAACAAGAATATTCTGCAAGTGTTTTTTTTTTCATCTTTGGAAGCAATAACAATAAACTTGGGGCTAGGTTTGTGAACTGTGGGAAGATCGGGGAAGGGTGTATGACTTTGCGTTGTTTTTGTCTTCTTTGCTTTGGAGCAATCAGTTGCTAATAAAGCAAACCGGTTTTTCCCTCTGTCGGGGGGCCCGGGGGTCATCTTCACCGCACACGCGAATTCACCACGCACAACTTATTTGATGAAAGGCAAGTAGCAGAAATAAATAAGAGAAATTATTAGAAAGTAAAAACTATTGTTTGCAAAAAGACAACAATAAGCAAGTCTCAAAAAAGATTAGTCAGACGGTCTGCTCGCAATGAGTGTTAGTCGGAAATATAAACATATATATATTATAATAATAAAAAACACACATCGTTGTTTTGATTTAGAAACAAAAAAAAAAAAACTATTCAAGTCATGCTCTGAAAATAAAAAACTTATTAAATCGCACCCTGCTTTAATTTAGACGAAATAAGGGCTGCAGCCTACGCCACATATGCTTTCCCCCATTGCCAACAACCGGTCTGCCGCAGAGGTCGGTGGAATACTTGCATTATTATTTTTTCTTGTCGGTCATCAATGATATGATTGCTTATTATTGATGTTTTTTCAAAATATACGTGCAAAAAATACGTGCAAGGATCAAAATATAATAAAATAACATAACGGTACTTAGATAATTTATTGCTGCAATAAGCAATAACGTTAAGATCACTACAAGTGTGACCTGAAAAGTGGGGAAATGTGTTGCACAAAAGGAATCTTTTGATTTTATTGCAATATTGAATCTCTTGGTCTTGTCACAACAGTTTGCAATGGTATCTGAATTAATATGTGGGTGTCCAGATTTGCACCCTTACAAAATTATGGAAGAAGCAATAAAAAATTCGTGTCTCGTTTTTTATTTTATTTATTATGTTTAGTTTTTTTTTTTACTTTTAATAAAAAAATTCAGTTTTTCGAGACTGGAAACACGAATTTTCAGGAAACACGTGTTTTAGGCGTATTTTTTAAATTAATATTGATTGAAACCTCGAGGTTTCAACATTGATTTGAAACCTCGAATTGAAACATTCCAGCAAAGTACGAAAGCGAATAATTAGCTCCAAATTAACTCAAGTTATTTCTGCTGTAGTTTCTGCATCTTGGAAAAACCGTCTGGCTGTATTGCTATCACTGGAATTTCCAGATTTGTGTTTTGGAAAATCAATTAGGAGCCCTGTTTCTCTTCTGAATCTGTTTTGAATGTGCAATATTCTCTCCACAAGTTCTGCCCTCTGCTGTGCAATACTTGCCACTTTTTTATATCCAATCTACAAACAATGTTCTGTAAGCACTCCATAAACCTTATGTAGGCATGTAAAGATGATAACCCTAGAAAAACGCATATTGAAATCAATATTTTGATGAGTTTAAGCCTCGGATCGTTCATTATTTTCAGTGCTGCCCCATACATGTTTACTTGAGTTGAGGTATAAGCTGACTATGCATTCACACGTTACCGTAAATCATGCCTAATTTAGCATTTATTTTAATTATATTGTCTCCTATAGTGATTACTGTTGGGGTTAGTATAGATATCTCATCTACTACCTCTCGTTTTTTCTGTACAATCACATCTGCCGTCACCTTGATGAATATACATTTTATTGGACGACAATGCCTTGTTGATGATGGAGTGGGGTTTTGGCAAAAAATTTTCTTTTCTTTATCCGTTTTATAGCTGTTTGTTTAAAGTGGTAGTAATGAACAAGAGAACAAGCTTTTTTCAGGTTCAGAGATCAGGTTCAGAGAATCGCTGTTTGTAACGACTAATGCTCAGCTTCATTACAGCCCCATTTTATGAGAAATGTATCTCATCAAGCACTTCGAACTTCGATGAAAATACTTCTTGGACTCCACATATACGAGCTACAGAGTGATCACCGAGAGAATGTTATTTAATTGTGGCATAACTTTTCGTAACTGTGATATTACTTGAATAACAATTTATTTTTGCTATATTAACGTTTTTATAACTCCGAAACAGTTTCGGAGCTATATTCTTAACATGTTGTCTTATGATATAATATTGTTGTGATGACAAATTTGCATCAGCAATCATAGAAAGAGCTTGTTCAGGTAACAGAGAAGGATCTGAATAACTGCCCCATCTAAGTCTCGTATTTTTAAGTGTAGTACCGCTTTTGGGGAATGCATTAAATATTTCATTTGCTAAAACAGCAGAATTCCGTTTATCAGATTTTCTCAATCTTGATTCCGATGCTTTAAAAATCGTTTTGTTATCAATAGTTTTTAATAGTGCAGTAGCTTTTCTGATTTTTGTCCGTTCCCAGCAGTCCTGGAATTATTTTGTTGGTCCACCACTTGAGCATTATTAATTCTTCCTTCGAGCCAATATTTGTTCTTAGTAAGAAAAAGTGTCTATCTTTGGAGCACTCTCAACTACCGCTGCTGAAATTGTTGCATCAGACTTCTTAAATAAGCTTTTAATTTAGCAAAATCAATATTTTTCTAGAAGAGTGGTGCTCAACGCACGGTTCAAACAACAACAAAGAAAGCTTTCCGAGTGCACAGCTTTACACTGAAACAAGAAGTTGTTAAAAGCTCTAACAACATTTGGTGCAGGGAACTCTTGTCGAGTGTTGGATTTTCAATATAATAATTATTTTTTTATTTTTGCGTTCGTTTTTCGCTATTTTAACATAGAAAACAACAAGCAAAAATGTATTAATGCTTTTCCTGAAACATTGCAATATATTTACGTATATTCATAAATAAAACAGCGAGTGACTCCCATACCACATAAACGCTCAAAGCATACTGACTTGAAATTTAAAGCACAGCAGAAAAAACAAACTTTTATGCAGTGTAAAAACACAGCGAGCCGATTGATACTTCGGGTGCAAAAGCTCAACAACACACGATGTCCGCGGGCTATGGGAAACCATGTAGTGAGCACCACTGTTCTAGAACCACTAACGGTATTGCCGGAAATAAAGTCAACAATTCCCTCCAATCGAAAATTCTTTGAGGTTTCATGCCACAACTGTTGGGACGCCATGTTTGGGACGGTTGTCCCGGAAGAAAATTGTCCGGGTTCCATTAGTAAAGGATGGCGCATAAATAACGTTATGATTGAAATAATGAATAACTTTTTTCTTTCCAACTATTAATTAACGTTGGCATTTAATAAAATTAAGATTAGAACATGGAAATATTTTTACATTATGTTTTAAAGATAATATCTTTTAAATGCTGCCCATTGTTTGCTTCGACCTGACATGCTCTTTTTAGAGCATTTTCCATAACTTTTCTTAGAATTTCTGGTCGCAGCACACTCATTTCTTCTCGAATATTGGCCTGAAGCTGTTTGATGGTTCTAGGCTTATTGGCATACACCTAACACTTAAGGTAGCCCCATAGAAAGAAATCGGGAGCCGTTAAATCGGGCGAACGCGGTGGACATTTGCCAAAAATTTCGCGCAGGAGAGCCATAGTTGGGCGAGCTGTGGGTCCATATTGTCGAAACCACAACTCTGGGTTATTCTAAGCCTCTGGCCTAACAAAATTATCAATCATTGCCCGGTATTGAATGCCGTTCACACTAACCGCAACTTGTTCGCCGTTTTCGAAAAAATATGGTCCAATTATCCTTTCTGTAGTTATTACACACCATACTGTGCATCTACGTGGATGCATTTGATCTTGAACAATTATTCTCCATATTCTGCAATTTTGTTTATTCACGTGACCATTGAGGTGATCATCGCTCATTATGAGTTTGTGAATAAACTCGTTGTTTTCAAGGCAGAATTCTTGCAAACGGCGACTATATTGAATGCGTTCTTGTGGATCATTTGGTTTTAACTCGTGAACTAATTGCATCTTATATGGAAAAAGGTGTATCATATGTAAAATTCTTTGAAAAGACATCACCCAAGAATGATAGAAACAAGAGTACGCGTTCTGCAGTCCCGTTATCTAATGCTCTCTTTCTCAACCGAGTGCATGACGTCACACAGTACTTTTGCTTGACAAAAACGTATGCTTCGTATGTGCGATCTCTTAGGCCAATTGACGAAATTGAAAATAAATTCATGCGGAAAAATAAAGTAAAAATATCTTCTTCTTCTTTACTGGCCATTTCAGCCCTTAAAAGGACTTTGACCTAGCTTCTTATGATCAATTGTGTTGTGCGTGTTATTAAGTTTGCACACAATTGACCGAGAACCGGACCTACATGCTTAACGCCGACTCCGAACGGCGATGAACGGAATGTTCTCGTTCTCAAGAAGCATGGCATTTTGATTACTCTCTGAGGTTTGCCATTGTCTGCAGAGAGGTGGCGGCCGTACAGAACAATTATTTTAATTCAAATAATTTTCTGTCGCTGCTGAGGTTCGAACCTGGGTCTCCAAGGTTCTTTGAAATAGCGGCCACGCACTTTAACCAACTACGCCACGGACGCCACTGTAAAAAAATCTACTCTTCTGTAAAAAAATATGAAAATTTTCATATACGAAAAACATAAATTTTTTTAAACTTTCAAGATTTTTATCTCCTAAACCATTCGAGAACTACAAAATTTTATTGCACTAATAGGCTTAGGAGGTCCATATACATATTATAAAAATATGAAAGAAAATATTTAGACTTGGGTGCGGGAGTAAAATTATTCCAAAGTCTGACAATATTGCTTGTGACGTCATGCTCTCTCTCTCTCTCATTTGCGGAACGCTTAATCTGGTTTCTATTATTCTTGGACATCACAAACTGCTGACAACGTCGTCTGGTGGAAGTTTCAGGGTCTTTCTCAATTCTTGCTTGCAATACCCAACCAATATTCTCATCATTTCAAACTGCACGAGATCTTCCAGCACGTGGAAGATCACAGACAGCCCCTTGTTGCACAAAACGCTGAACCAATCAGTAAATTGTTGGAGTGCTAGGTGCCAATCAAACATGAAAGAAAGTTCGATGTAATCTTTGAGTCTAAATAATCGAGTGCTGATTTCCAAAATGGAAATGAACCACTTTGGTTCTTTGTTCAATGCTGAGTCTTTCCATCATAAATTTCCCAAGTACTCAAAAGGTTATTCTGAAAAGAAAACCAAAAAAAATTCTTTACCAAAAAATTTATCCAATGATGAAATCATAACGTTACTTATGCGCCACCCTATATTTATATATATATATATTAGACCGGTTCACATTTCAAAAATGTTAAAATACTTCGGTGCGCGTCCATTTTCCGAAAGTTCCATTCTTAATGAGAGCAAAAATGCCTTAAGACCCAAAAAAAATTGACCTTTAGATATTGCTGAAATCGTTTAAAGGTCATTTTGGAGCTTTTTACGACTTAGATCATATTGAATAATATGTTGTCCAAACCGAAACACATGTTGAATATATTGTGATGAAGAATAATTTACAATAATCTAAACTATTTTCATTTTTTTTATTTTTTTAAAATATGTATCTGATATTTTTTGGCGGAGCTTTGAACATGGAATTTAACTCCTTCGTCAAAATTATCGTATTTCCACATAAAATTTTTTTCTTATTTTGTTCCAGTGACATTATGTTTGTAATTTGGTATTTTTGTGTGGAGCTTAAGGTTTCTTGCGGTGTAACTTACTGCATAATTTTTGGACCACAACATGAAAAAAAGAATAAAAAACACTACAAACATTTGTTTTTCCTGAATTTATTTTTTAAAAATATGATTTTTTGTTATGTTTTTCAAATTTTTTCTATGGTTATCTACCACTTGCAGCAAATATTGTTTTTGCTCTTCATTTGACGTAATTGAATTATTAAATTTAGTTATTAAAGCTACACTTCTCTCTGCTGAATCGTTAATAACATTGAGCTGAGTGACCATTTGAAGACCACTAACGTATGCGCTGTTATTAAGACACTTATCAGGGTGAAGTTTTAAAAACTCAGTAGAAACATTCAGTTTTTTTCAAAACAATCTAGTATTGATTGTTACACAATCATGCAGATTAACATTTAAATACATCGGTTTACTTGAAGCCTTTTTTAACGACTTTTCAGTTCCTGGCTTATTTTGTATTGATTCCACCATTTTTTTGTGAGTGCCAATACTTAAAGAACCTATCGAAAAATGATAACCCTACAAGTTCTTCACCAAGGCACCATAAGTGTTGCTCAAGTTTTTTTTAATGCAATTTCTGCTATAACGGGGCTAATACGTTTGTACCTATATAAAAAAAAAAAATTGTGATATTAAGGGCCAGTTTTTCAGTGCGAGTTTAAACTCTAGTCAAGTTAAACCGAGGTTAACTCAGCAAAATTGGACGTTTAAACTCGGTTGAACTAGATATTTTAGCATTCGTTGAAGTTAAATTGACTTAAATTATCATATTATGTGTTTCTTTTTTGCCTAAACCGAGTTTAAACGTCCAATGTTGGTGAGTTAACCTCGGTTTAACTTGACTAGATATTAAACCCGTACTGAAAAACTGGCCCTAAGAAAGTTAAATAAAAAATGCAATGAACTTGTTCACCTTTCTAAGCTCTGAAGAAACTCCAAGTCGTTTTTAGGTGCCTTTAAAGGAAGAGGTGAAAGAAACCAATATTATTTGTACACTGTATTAGCAAACAAGCTTATCTCTTTAACTAGCTGTTTTTCTTGAGGGGACATAGGGAACTGATTGTGGAATATCCAATTTTTAAGGAGTAAATAGCTTTACTCATCCATCTTGCTCTGTGCATGGCTCCTGGATATCTGAAATGTATCTTCTTTTCCTTGTCCCCCCCAAGAAAAATAACAATAAGCTTCAAAAATTCGGTATAATCATGTCTTGTGTGGTGAATCTATAATAATAAATAACATTCTTAAGATAACGAAACCAAAAATAGTTCAAAAATATACCATTAGTTGTGATTTGGCAAAAGATAACCATAGAAAAAATTTGAAAAACATAACAAAAAATTATATTTAATATTAATATTTTGTATACGGCCTCTAATTATTTATATTGAAAACAATTTTTGCGAGCTCTAGGCCAAGCATGTTGTCAACAAGACAACATGAAGAACAAAGAAGGCAACAACCAACAACAACAACAACGGCTCTGTATAGAGCAAATCACACAGCTTGACTATACAGACTGTTTCATTGGCCTAGAGCTCGCAAAAATTGTTTTCAAAAAATTATATTTTTAAAAAATAAATTCAGGAAAAAAAATTGTTTGTAGTGTTTTTTATTCCTTTTTTCATGTTATGGTCCAAAAATTATGCAGTAAGTTATATAGAAAGAAACCTTACGCTCCTCACAAAAATACAAAATTACAAACAAAATGTCACTGGAACAAAATAAGAAAAAAATGTTATGAGGAAATACGATAATTTTGACGAAGGAGTTAAATTGCATTTTCAAAGCTCCGCCAAAAAATATCAGATGCATATTTTAAAAAAATAAAAAAAATGAAAATAGCTTAGATTATTGTAAATTATTCTTCATCACGATATATTCAACATGTGTTTCGGTTTGGACAAGATATTATTCGATATGATCCAAGCCGTAAATAGCTCCAAAATGACCTTTAAACGATTTCAGCAATATCTAGAGGTCAAATTTTTTTGGGTCTTAAGGCACTTTTGTTCTCATTAGGAATGGAACTTTCAGAAAATGGACGCGCACCGAAGAAAAAAAGACCCATAATTTTCCTCATATATTTTTGAACCGGTCTAATATATATATTAGACCGGTTCACATTTCAAAAATTTAAAAATACTTCGGTGCGCGTCCATTTTCCGAAAGTTCCATTCCTAATGAGAACAAAAATGCCTTAAGACCCAAAAAAATTTGACCTCTAGATATTCCTGAAATCGTTTAAAGGTCATTTTGAAGCTATTTACGACTTAGATCATACTGAATAATATGTTGTCCAAACCGAAACACATGTTGAATATATTGTGATGAAGAATCATTAATAATAATCTAAGCTATTTTCGTTTTTTTTTATTTTTTTAAAAAATGCATCTGATATTTTTTGGCGGAGCTTTGAAAATGCAATTTAACTCCTTAGTCAGAATTATAGTATTTCCACATACAATTTTTTTCTTATTTTGTTCCAGTGACATTTTGTTTATAATTATGTAGTTTTGTGCGGAGCTTAAGGTTTCTTGCTATATAACTTACTGTATAATTTTTGGGCCATAACATGAAAAAAAGAATAAAAAACACGACAAACGTTTGTTTTTCCTGAATTTATTTTTTAAAAATATGATTTTTTTTTATGTTTTTCAAATTTTTTCTATGGTTATGTACCACTTGCAGCAAATATTGTTTTTGCTCTTTATTTGACGTAATTGAATTATTAAATTCAGTTATTAAAGCTACACTTTTCTCTGCTGAATCGTTAATAATATGAGCTGAGTGACCATTTGAAGACCACTAACGTATGCGCTGTTATTAAGCCACTCATCAGGGTGAAGTTTTAAAAACTCAGTAGAAACATTCAGTTTTTTAAAAAAACAATCTAGTGTTGATTGCTACAAAATCATGCAGATTAACATTTAAATATGTTGGTTTACTTGAAGCCTTTTTTAACGACTTTTCAGTTCCTGGCTTAGTTCCTTGGAACTTTTCAGTTCCAATGAGTGAGTGTCAATACTTAAAGACCTATCGAATAATTATAACCCTACAAGCTCTTCACCAAGGTACTATAAGTGTTGCTCAAATTTTTTTAATGCAATTTCTGCTATAACGGGGCGTTTGTACCTATATTAAAAAAAAATTGTGATATCAAGAAAGTTAAATAAAAAATGCAATTAACTTGTTCACCTTTCACCGTTAAAAAAGGTGAAACCATAGAAAAAATTTGAAAAACATAACAAAAAATCATATTTTTAAAAAATAAATTCAGGAAAAACAAATGTTTGTCGTGTTTTTTATTCTTTTTTTCATGTTATGGTCCAAAAAATTATGCAGTAAGTTATATAGCAAGAAACCTTAAGCTCCGCACAAAAATACAAAATTACAAACAAAATGTCACTCGAACAAAATAAGAAAAAAATTTTATGTGGAAATACTATAATTCTGACTAAGGAGTTAAATTGCATTTTTAAAGCTCCGCCAAAAAATATCAGATGCATTTTTTAAAAAAATAAAAAAAACGAAAATAGCTTAGATTATTATAAATGATTCTTCATCACAATATATTCAACATGTGTTTCGGTTTGGACAACATATTATTCAGTATGATCTAAGTCGTAAATAGCTTCAAAATGACCTTTAAACGATTTCAGGAATATCTAGAGGTCAAATTTTTTTGGGTCTTAAGGCATTTTTGTTCTCATTAGGAATGGAACTTTCAGAAAATCGACGCGCACCGAAGAAAAAAAGACCCATAATTTTCCTCATATATTTTTGAACCGGTCTAATATATATATATATCACTGTTTATATTTGTCATAGCAGAACTTGCATATTTTGTCATATAAGAGAGATTTCGTCCAAGGAAAAACACTTACTTTACAAACATGTACAAAAAAATGAATTTCCTATTTTGCGGCTAGTGAATAAATTTTGTGCTATTTCGCGGCTAGTGAATCAAGGCCTTTCTATCAATAGACCTTATTTATGAAAATCGTATTAACGGTATAGATTTGAAGGTCATCACAAAAGAGCCCTTGCGTAATAATAAAATAGAAAGATTTTTGATCTTGGGAGCATTTTAGATCAATACAATTTATGTGATTTCCATAACATTGCTCTTACAGTATAATGTGCACTGACTCAGAAATCTAAATTGACTCAGGCAATGATCTATAAATATTTTATACGCACGATGAACAAAGCATAAAAATATAACTTTACTTGCCGGGAACTAAATATATATATTTTTTTCAAATATATATATTTTTCAAATAAGCAACTTTAATATCCCATATTGTCTAGTGGTTAGGATACCCGGCTCTCACCCGGGAGGCCCGGGTTCAATTCCCGGTATGGGAAATTTGTTTTTTGTTTGTCGAATACCAAACTTTACATCTAATCAGATTGCATTAAAAATCTTTATTTTTTGATAAAACGAGAAGAAACTGTTGTTGTTTTTTGAAAATTTTTAAATTTTTTTATAAATAAATTCAAGTACATTCATAACTTACAACAATTTCACGAATGTATGAAAAACTTCTATCTTCTTAAAAGCGTTTGTTAGACATGAGGGCTGCCTTTTAAGTCTTGCGCCTAGCTATGAAAAGAACAGTGGTCTATCAGTAAAAATGCTTCTATTGCTTTTTAAAATACTCTCCAAGATGATGAATACACTTTTGCATTCGTTTCAAACAATTTTCGAAACAATTTTGAACCACTCTGAAGTTGGTACATCCAAAGCCAGGGTTTTGAAGGCCTTAACAGCTTGTTCGGGCGTTATTCTATACCCATCCTACACCCGATACGGAACACTTGTCCAAAATTCCATTCGAATTCGCTGATTGGCTTCATATATAGCTTGGCACGAACATACAACATATGGAAATATTTAGAAGCTCTTTTATCCTTTTTCTTATCTTTCATCTCAAAGCTTTGTGATCATTGTACCTTAACGCTCAAGTTCAACAGCGTTAACAGAAAATGTTCGTCCTTTGTACGCAGTCACTTACATTTATTTAGTTGTTCATTTATTTAATTAAAATTCTTGCTCCTTATGTAGCTGGTTACCCTTTTCTGTTTTTTTTTTAACAACAACACGCAGTTAATTACATTTATTATGATGATGCACAACTCTCAACCATACAATGCACACATTCAAGTGCACAAATATTTAGTCACACATACATAGATACATGAGATACATAGAGAGTCGTAAAAATTTTCAATTAACAACAAACAACCGTAAAGAACTCCAATTAAGCATCAAACAACCAGCAATGTTGTTGATATTGTTGTAGTTGCGGTTGTTGTAGTTGTTGTTCTTGTAGTTGTTGTTGTTGTTTGTAGAGCTGTTGATGAGCTTAATTAAGATGTTTTCTAATGGGATGCTGTAGAGCTGCTCTTTCGCACTTTCTTAATTGAGAACAATGCATATTATGAAAAATAATTTTATAATTTTCCGGTACTTTTAGGTGTTTTTTTTTTTATTTCTCAAAACTAATGTTGTTGACAGCTTCTCATAATGTGTGTGGGTGTTTGCAGATGCGTAGAGTTGTTTACGCAACACAAATTTTAATGGTTTCTTTGAGTGGCAGAAACAACTCTTAGACACTCTTTGTGTGTTCTCTTACTTGGCAGTAACCGCAAGAAAATTGCGTGAAAAAGGCCAATTATAACAACAAATTTCTGCGAGTTTGCAAAATTTTTAAAGCATTTTTAACAACAAATGCATAAGATAATAAAAATTATTTTATATTAATGAAATCTGTTGGGATAATACAGCGCATCTTGAACGTAGTATGGGTCCGACATATTTTATAAGAAATTTTAACGGAAGATAAATAAATAAATATGTTTAAGAAGGAAAGTCAAAATGCACATTAACCCTAAATTTATTACCTAGATTTACAACTATTGCATAATTTAATCTGCGATATAAAGGGTGTATCAACAAGAGGTGTAGGGATGCAAAGGCGTATTATTTAACAGCTGGTCGCTTGACAGTTTTGAAAGATGTTGTATTACATGTATAATCACCGTGTATTTTCTTTGACATAAAATAAAAATTAAAGAGACACAATCAATTATTCATTTTATTAAAAAAAAATGCTGTTAGCTTAAAAAAAGATCATGGACACACCTTAAGATTTTGACGTGAAAGCGTATTTTTATGCTCTTCTTTATTCTTATCCGTATCCTTTCCTTGTTCTTGCCCTCATCCTTATCTTTATTCGTATGTTTGATCTTGTACTTGTCTAACTCCTTGTTCTGTTCTTTGTCCTTGTCAGCATCCATTCTTGTCCGAATCCATTATATAGTCTACTAGCTTTTTCCCGGTGGGCTTTGCTGCACCTTATCTAGATAAGTACCGGAAAATATTGCAATGCCTTCAGCGTTATTATTTCTAAATCATCAAGTACTCGAAACATAGGGGTCGTTTATAAATTACGTGACCGATTTTCAATTTTTTTTACCCCCCTCCGGTACTCTTTGTAGCGCATTTCGAAAACACTTCCCTCTACCCCCATAAAGTATCGTAGTATATGAAATATAAAACTTAATTGATTAAAATATATTCGAAAATAGAAAAACAACTGTCGAAAAGCAAGCAAAGAAAAATTATGCCCTTACTACACTTGACAATAGTTAACAGTCAATTTAGACGGTTGTGAAATTGTGAATTTTGAATTTGTGAATTTTTTGCATTTTTCATTTCCCAGTAGCAGAATATTACCAAGTAGTAACTTCATTCTTACTTCAATGTTCTTTGCCTTTTACTTCCATAGCTTTTCTGTGTCATAAATTTGGCTTTTATGGGTTGAGACACGCCCCTTGTCCAATGCATATCACCTTTTCTAGTAGAAGGACATCACCAAATGGTATCTACATTCTGAGTTTCAATGTTCTGTGACTTTGACTTCTATTGCTATTCTGTATCGAAAATTTGGCTTATATGGGTGGAGCCACGCCCAGTTTTTTAATGCCCATGCCAGTTTTTCAGTAGAAAGACCTTCATTGTTATACGGCATTTAGTTCCAAAGCAATTCGTTATCATAAATTTGGTCTGTGTGGCCAAATTCCCCCTTGTCTAATGTTCGCTCAAATATATAGTAACTGCCTCTTGGGCCCATAGCATCTACAAGTTCAAGTTTCACTATCAAAAAATGTACAACTCAGGAATAATAATTATTTATAAAAAGTGGGCGTATATATATAGTTAGACCACGCCCAGTTTTAGTATAGTTGCCGACAATAAGCATACGAATTTACATACCAAATTTTAGTCTAATACGACAAAAACCGTCTGAAATATAGCGTATTTATTGATTTGTGGGCGGTAAAAGGGGGTATGGAAAAAAAGGGGTATGGAACATTTTTGCTATGCCTATATTTTTCGCGCAAATGCAAACAAAAGTGAGACTTGCCAAATTACTCCAATATTCCATTCATTTCCAATTTCAAATTTCCCTTGGAAATATGTCCCCATATACACCATATGTGAGCACCTCTATTTGTTCACACCTGTATTCTTGTATAAGTTCACTAAAATGACTATAATTCATGAACCAATACACATACAAAGACCGTTTATAAATAAAAACGTCACCTTTCATGGGAAGTTTCCAGAAACGAAATCGGTTCACGCATTACAGAGAACATCAATTGCATACACAATGCAACTTATTTTTATATATATATGTAGATGTTCCACTTCTGGTCTCTATTCAAGTTTTCAAAAAAGTTGGAAAAATAAATTTTAACAAAATGCATCGGCGTTGCATGGAATTGTTACCCGCTGAATATAAGCATAAAGAGAAAATTTAAGACCTTATGATAAAAATAGAAAAAAATGAAGTACCTCATCGGTTGAGCAATCGGACCGTTGCAAATTTGTTAGTTGGCACAGAGACTATATACAGAGACTATATATTCTATAGACATTGCATGAGATTCACCACACCAATATTGTGAATACCGAATGATGTAAAGATTGGCCCAGGCGAAAAACATTGGCACGGGCAGCGAAAAAGCAGCGCTGACGGCAAATTTGTGTTGCTAGCATTTGTTGATAGACTCTAAAACATCAAAATCTTATCAACAAAGTTGTCGGTTTTAATGTTGATTTTATTATTTTCATCGGAATTCTATGCGGACGGACTAGCTTGTTTGTTTACATTTTTTTGCATGGTTTTTGTTATTGCTCTTCCTTCTTCCTTTGTCTGCAGGTTTTTGTTTCGCTAGGATTTTTAGCTTAATATTTGGCGATCGTCAGAAAATTTATATTTTTGCGATTTTGTCTATCTCGATGAAGCTATAGTAAAATCGCTGTAACTTTTTTAATTCAATTTGAATTGAAATGCACCCGAAGACAAAATTTTAGAAAATTTGATCACCTTTAAAATGACATCAAAAATTATTTTTTTACTAAATTTATTATTTTTTTTTAACTTAACTTAATATTATATCTATCTATCTAAATCCACTAATTCTGAACCTATATAATAAATATAATTTATTTCATAATAAATATATTGGTCTAGCTGCCACTCAGGACAATCGCAAGCTACAATAATAAGTCTTGTTGCTGCTGTATTTGCCTTGTTGTCACTAACATATGCAATAAAAATATTTGAATAAATTAAATATACCTTGTTTGTTATTGTAAATTAACTATTACACTATAACGAACAAGAAAAAATATTTTAAAATTATGGCCTTAAGATCCAATAAGTTTTATATAAATGTTCGGACTTAACTTTGTTAAAAATATTTTGTAATTAAATATAAAACTTATTTTAAATATTTAAAATAAAAAATTACTTGGAATAATATTAAAGTTAAAGTTCGAAAAATTTAAAATTAAACAAAATTAAATAATATTAAAAATAAATAGAATTAAAAATAAGAGTGAAATTAAAAAACTAAAAGCAATTTATAAAACAAACAACATTAAAAATAAATTTTAAATAAAACGCAAAAACTAAAAACTTGTTAAAAAATATAACAGTTGAAATAAAACATAAATAATAATTTAAAAAATGCCATTTTATAAAAATTGTGAAAATTATATAAAAATGAAAGTGCTTAATTAAACCAATAAAAATAAAATATAAAAATTAAAAAGTGTCAAAAGTCAAAATAAAAAATACAAATTATATATAAGAAAATATATATAAATAAGTATAAGTAAAAATCATATATAAAACTGAAAATTAAGAAATGGATTTATTTTATTTTATTTGATTTGATTTATTGATTACTTATTTTTTATTGATGCGTTTATATGCTGTTAAAACTATACTTTTTATTTTATTTTACACTTTATTTAAAAATATATAAAGAATTTTATTTTATTTTTATAAATAATGCTAATTTTCGAATTTAAATTTTTATTAATTAATTTTACAATTTTTGTCAAATTGTTATTATTTGATTTAAATTTAATTTTGTTTCATACTTTTAAGATTTTTAAAATTGTTGAAAGTATTAAACAAATTGAAGAAGTAGTTGGAAATATGTAATAAAATCTTTTTTATTCTTTTTAGCGTTTTTTAATTTTTTTGGTTTTAATTTGTATGCATAAAAAATAACTATTTTATTCGATATCTTTAAATATCTTAAATTTAATAACAAATATATACGAACAAAATTTATATCTTCATGTTTTCAAGCATTAAAAATTAAATATTTTTTAATGTACAATTTGTTAACTTTTTTTTTGTCTCTTGTTACGATAATTTATTACTTTATCGAATTATATTGAAATTTACGCAAATTTATTTAAATTATAAATAATTAAATTACCTCTTAAAGGTTTTGGTTTTGATTTAAAAAAGTAATTAATTTATTAAAAAGTAATAAACATGACAAAAAACAAAAAGTTAAATAAATTATATAATAGAAGTTATATATGTTATTATTTTTAAGATATTTAAAGAAATCGAATAAAATAGTCTTTTTAATACATAAAAATTAAAACCAAAAAAATTAAAAAATGCTGAAAAGAATAAAAAAAATGAATTACAAATTTCCAACTACTTATTAAATTTGTTTAATACTTTCAATAATTTTAAAAATCTTAAAAGTATGAAACGACATTAAATTAAAATCAAATAATAACAATTTTACAAAAATTGTAAAATTGATAAATCAAAATTTAAATGTGAAAATCAATATAATATATAAAAATTAAACAAAATTCTTTATATATTTTATTTTATTCTTTAAGCGTAAGAATAAAATAAAAAAATATAGTTTTAGCAGCATATAAACTCATCAATAAACAAGAAGTAATCAATAAATCAAATCAAATAAAATTAAATAAATCCATTTCTTAATTTTCAGTTTTATATTTAATTTTTACTTATATTTATTTATATATATTTTTCTTATGTGTAATTTATATTTTTTATTTAGACTTTTGACGCTTTTTAATTTTTATATTTTATTTTTATTGGTTTATTTAAGCACTTTCATTTTTATATAATATTCTCACAATTTTTATAAAATGGCATTTTTTAAATTATTATTTTTGTTTTATTTAAACTGTTATATTTTTTAACAAGTTTTTAGTTTTTGCGTTTTATTTAAAATTTATTTTTAATGTTGTTTGTTTCATAAATTGCTTTTAGTTTTTTAATTTCACTCTTATTTTTAATTCTATTTATTTTTAATTTTATTTAATTTTGTTAAATTTTAAATTTTTCGAACTTTAACTTTAATATTATTCCAAGTAATTTTTTATTTTAAATATTTAAAATAAGTTTTATATTTAATTACAAAATATTTTTAACAAAATTAAGTCCGAACATTTATATAAAACTTATTGGATCTTAAGGCCATAATTTTAAAATATGTTTTCTTGTTCGTTATAGTGTAATAGTTTATTTACAATAACAAACAAGGTATATTTAATTTATTCAAATATTTTTATTGCATATGTTAGTGACAACAAGGCAAATACAGCAGCAACAAGACTTATTATTGTAGCTTGCGATTGTCCTGAGTGGCAGCTAGACCAATATATTTATTATGAAATAAATTATATTTATTATATAGGTTCAGAATTAGTGGATTTAGATAGATAGATATAATATTAAGTTAAGTTAAAAAAAATAATAAATTTAGTAAAAAAATAATTTTTGATGTCATTTTAAAGGTGATCAAATTTTCTAAAATTTTGTCTTCGGGTGCATTTCAATTCAAATTGAATTAAAAAAGTTACAGCGATTTTACTATAGCTTCATCGAGATAGACAAAATCGCAAAAATATAAATTTTCTGACGATCGCCAAATATTAAGCTAAAAATCCTAGCGAAACAAAAACCTGCAGACAAAGGAAGAAGGAAGAGCAATAACAAAAACCATGCAAAAAAATGTAAACAAACAAGCTAGTCCGTCCGCATAGAATTCCGATGAAAATAATAAAATCAACATTAAAACCGACAACTTTGTTGATAAGATTTTGATGTTTTAGAGTCTATCAACAAATGCTAGCAACACAAATTTGCCGTCAGCGCTGCTTTTTCGCTGCCCGTGCCAATGTTTTTCGCCTGGGCCAATCTTTACATCATTCGGTATTCACAATATTGGTGTGGTGAATCTCATGCAATGTCTATAGAACAGTAGTTCCCAAAGTATGGGTCGCGACCCACCAGTGGGTCGCGAGAAAATATTGAGTGGGCCCAGAAATGTGGGACGGATTAGAACCTTGTTTAGCGGATTAGAAATAAAAAAATATTAATATATTTAAGTTTTTTTTCCTCATCGATATTGCCAACTGGTATTACCAGTATTTATGTCCTCTATTTCTAAAGCAGCCAATAGGTGAGTCGCAAATTTTTAAGTTTTTGTTAGATGGGTCGGAATCCAGTAAACTTTGGGAACCACTGCTATAGAATATATAGTCTCTGGCAGAAGCAAATTATGCAGTTAAATGACAACCAGTCCAAGATATTCTTGAAAATACCGAGTTGCCACTCCACCCTACATAATTTAATTTCTTTGCCAAACATGCATAATATATTGCTCTTGCAACAATAACTAAATGAGAACTGTAAGAACTGCAAATGCAAGAAATAAACTCAGGAACAAAGTGCGATGCTGTTGCTGCTTGTCGGAGTATGTGTGTAAGTGTGCGATGCTGTTGCTGCTTGCTTGTATGAAATATGTGTGTACGTGTGTGGTATAAATAAATTCAAATACGGGAAAAAAACGAGTTTTAAGGAAAATATTTAATTTATCCACGTAAATATTTAAATAAAATTGATACTCAGGCGTGGATAATGTTAATATGCATTATTTCCCTTGTCAAACAAAATTAAATGCAACAAAATAATAAAGTAAGTAAGAAAGTAGCATATCATTTCAATAAATAAATAAATTCAAATAATAAAAGGTAAGATGAGAAAGAGAATAAAGAGTGAAGTGCAGGATATTGGAGATATGGGTTGGAGATCGCTTTGAGAAAGACCTTGGAGATCCAGTGAAGATTCAGCTTTATCTCAACTGGAGATTGAAGGTTCATTTTCCCTGGAGAAGGGCTGGGGTCTCAAGTGGTGGTCAAGTGGATATCCAGCACTGGAGCTTGGAGAAACGAATTGGAGCTCCACTTGAGGTCAAGCCAATCTCCAAGGTTAATGTTTATTGGGCATTTATAACTTTTCTGTCGAAATGTTTAATTTCAGTTGAGTAAAAATCAAGAAAAAAAATTAAGGAAGGTTAAAACCATGGCCTCAACGGGGTTTGAACCTGAGATCTCGGCTATCGAGTCCGCTCAAATGACAAGAATAAGGAAAGTGATAAGGACAAGAATTACGTCAAAAAATTAGACAAGTATTATGAAATGAATTCGAACAATAGCTACGACAGGAATTTGGACAATAAAAATATCTTTCCTCTTGTGTGATTTAATAACATTAAATAAAGTTTTCAGTAATTCTTAAACCAATTTTTTGAAATGTTCTTATTATTTTACTATATTACCATCCTATCATATCAACCACCACATAATAATCACCATACAACAACCATCATACCCATCATAACATGACCATAATTCTATATCAATCATTTTCAAATTAAATTTTTGAAATAAAATTTATTTAAACTTTTTAAAATACATAATTCACGTGTTTGTATTTAATTTTTCATCGCGGAGTTTTTTAATATATGTTTTAGAGCATAAATTAATACGTGGATTGCCTTTTAAGTCTTGCGCCTCGGCAACACTAAGCGTTGCCAGATGAATTTTGACAGTTTCATTTGAAAATTTGACATGGAACTGTTAATGATGAATGAGTTGAGGAAAAGCAACCACCAAAGCAATGTCATCCTCCATCACGACAATGCGACTAACCACACATCAGCTCAAACAAAAGAGTTTTTGAGCACTCAAAACGTAGAATTGATGGGTCACCCGCCTTACGGTCCCGACTTGGTACCCAATGACTTCTTCTTGTTCCATCACATTAAGACAAAAATGAGTGGCAAGCGTTTTTCTAAGTCCGAACAGGCCGTTGACTACCTGTATTGTATTGGTCATCTTGGAGAAAGCTTTGAAAAATACTAAAAATACTTTCACTGATTAACTACTACCTTTTAATTTTTAGGTACAAAACTTACAAGCCAACCATCTTAATAGCATTTGAGATAGATTTCACCGCGGTGACCAAATAAGATATTTAATCTACTTAAAGAAAATTCACTTAAAGTTTTATTTAAAGAAAATCAAAACTTTGTGAAAAAAAGCTCAAAAGCTCTATTCTGCTAAAGAGTGGAGTGAAGCACTATAATTCTCCAATTAGCTAATATATTGACGTTGTGCTAAATTCGAGTACATTTTATGGTCTTATCAAGTCAAGAGTAATAATTACCATATAAAATGGACCGTTACATTGACAGCAATCCATAGCATCCAGCATGTTGGCAGGACTAATTATAAAATTATAATTAGATGTTCACGTTATGACAAGGAAAATAACATTAAAGCTTATTTTACTGATTTATTGCAACAATTAAAACTATAAAAAAAAAATGTACAAAAAACCCTTCAGACAGTATTATGACAGGCAGACTTAAAAATTAACCCCCCCCCTCCACCTCCATCACCCAATTTCTGGACAGCTCATGTCACAAATGGGGTGTCATGTTAAGCTCTTAAGAATGTAGGGTGGTCGCAGACATAACCACACACACACACAAATGTTTTTTGGAGAAATAAAAATTAATTGGGAGCCAGTGCCAGAAACTTTGCTTTCGTTGATTTTATTTATTTTAACCTTGTCTGGTTGAGGCTGAGTGCTCAAAAAACAGGGACTCACCTATACGTAAAGAGTGCGTTGTATGGCTGTGTCGTTGTTGTTTGTCTGCCAAGTGTCACCAACATGAAATGCGGCTGGCTGCATGTAACTTAACTTGTTCGCCTTTTTGTTATGATTTAAAAAGGATATTCACGCACACACACACACAAACGTGACAGCATAGATACGAAATTATATCGCTAATTTACGTTTGTAACGCATGTTGCTTGTCTTGTTTCAAGTCTAATTGTATGTGTGTGTGCGTGTATGTGTTGGCTTGTGTGTGTGTTTGTGCCTTTTTGTGTGCATTATTAGTGCTCTTTTGTGGTTAATTAGAGCATCTATTTCGCACCATAAGGACAACAAAGCATAGCCAGCTATAGCAGCATCCTTTATAATGTTCCTTTGCTACTACTGCTGCTGCTTGAACTTCTTGTTGTTCTTCTTCTTCTTCATTCTTCCTTTTCTTTCTTCATTTTCAACTTATGTATGTAAGTGAAAAGGAAGAAGCGAGTGCTATCCTTTGTGCTAGCGAGTGTAGCTAATAATTATAACTTAATTTAAGCATAGCATCGAAGAATAAGTTTTTTGGCATAAGACCATCTATTGTGGTAGCACCAGAAGAAGCCAAAAATCCAAGCCATAGACAGAGTTGCACAAACTTTTGAAACTTTTTTCTTTGCTTGCTTCTGGACTTTAGGAAAAGCTTGTTCGCTAATGTAAGTCGGTTAAATTATAACAATGCATAGTCTGCAATGAGGCCACGAAATTTGTTGTTGCCGCCATTTTTATTGGTTTAATAAAACACGCTGTTAGTTCGGCGTTAGCGTAGAAGTGGAAATAAATTTGCTTTATTCTTCGATTTAATAAATCGATATGTTTATTTTTAATCGATATTTTCATGGTGGACAAGAAAAGTTTTGACGTTAATTAAGGAAACTTTTGGTGTTTAAATTTTGTTTTACATACAAGCTATTTCTACAGCTTTTTATTCTTACCTCGCTAGATATGATTTTTGGAAAGAAAAAAAAAACCATTTTGGCCTTAAGCTAGTATTTTAAATGAATTTTACACAGCAATACCCTGAAATATTTGAAGAATCCAAATTGAGAAAATTATTTTCGGTACTATTTTCTGTTGCCCGAGATAGAAAATCTTATAGTCTTCTCTTTTTGAAAAAAAAAAAAATTGCATTCAAGTATACATTTCTCTGAAAAAGGAAAACGCGTATGTAAAAAATATGCTAATTATTACTTCGCCATATTTAAGGAATACGGTAACACTATAATCAATACCACCAAAATTTAGACTATTAGGTACCAATCAAAAGTTCTGTGTTATCTCGATTATAACTTTAGCTTCGAATATCTTTTTCATAGGACACTGTGGATAAGAATCGTGAGTGCCATCGTGTTTGAAAAGAGATTCTTAGGTTAAGTCTTTACTTACTTTTGCTTTAAGACATAAACATGTGGACAATAAAAATAACACCTATTTTAAATGCTATATTTTTACAAAAAAAAAAAGAGTTGTCTGTGTCGTGGATACACCCGTAGGTTTTGACGTGACGGCGTTTCTTTATACTCCTATTTCATGTCCAAACTCTTGTTTTAATCCATGACCACATTTTTGACTTAAGCAAATATACCGAATCCCTTTCCTAGTTTGGAAAGGTATGTTTTAGGTGTATCTTAATTTTTGTCCTAATCCATATCCTAATTCATGTCATAGTTCTTTTCCGGTTTCATAGTCCCACTTCATTGTGTTATTTTGTTGTTTTTTAAAATTTTTGGTTGTCACTAAAAAGCTCTTGAAATCATAACTAACCAGATTTATATTTTTTGTTGTTGTTGTATGTGTTATTGTTGTTGTTGTTGTTGTTATTGTTGTTGTTGATGTTGATGTTGATGTTGATGTTGATTTTGATGTTGATGTTGATGTTGATGTTGATGTTGATGTTGATGTTGATGTTGATGTTGATGTTGATGTTGATGTTGATGTTGATGTTGATGTTGATGTTGATGTTGATGTTGATGTTGATGTTGATGTTGATGTTGATGTTGATGTTGATGTTGATGTTGATGTTGATGTTGATGTTGATGTTGATGTTGATGTTGATGTTGATGTTGATGTTGATGTTGATGTTGATGTTGATGTTGATGTTGATGTTGATGTTGATGTTGATGTTGATGTTGATGTTGATGTTGATGTTGATGTTGATGTTGATGTTGATGTTGATGTTGATGTTGATGTTGATGTTGATGTTGATGATGATGTTGATGTTGATGTTGTTTATGTGCTTTTCCTTTGCCTTAGCTGTATGCAATTAATCTAGCAAAAGTGATGCATATGCGTCACATAAGGCGGTTTCCTGAGGGGGCTCATGATGCCGTAAATTTTTTTTTATTTTTATCATGTCCCCAAAGACCACACCTTCATTTTCGTTCCTTAAAATTTACCGTTACTCCAGTAGTCTCAAAGTTAAAATTCCATGCAACGTTTACATTATGTAACTACATTATGTGGTTACCACCCTGAAATCATGACGGTAAGATTTTTTTTTTAATTTAGTTGTGAAGCGTAATAACACATCTGTGCTGTCGAAAATTTACCATAGCACGTCTCCTGAGTGAGTAATAATTCTATGCAATGATGTTAAATTTCTGTTACATAAGCTGCTCTCTTTACGACCTGACGACGTTAAAAGTTTTTCTTTTATTTTTGTCGTAAAGGCAGGTAAATGTTCTTCATTTTCTTTGTTAATTTTTTAATTTATCGTAGCTTATATACTCACTGAGTAAAAATTCAATGCAACGCCGGTAAATGAATATTGCATTGTCAATTTTTGAGAGGCTCCCTATGTGTCCGACGTCAGAATTTTTTTGTCTAATTTTGTTGTGAGGGCTAGTGTATCATGTTTTTAATCCTAGCACTAATACTTAGCGAGTAATAATTCCATGTAACAAATTTTCAGTTCCGTTGCTTAAGCAGCTCCCACTGCGCCCCGATGACGTTTTGAATTTTAGTTTTGTTTTTATAATAAAGTGAAAGAACTAGCCTTTACGGTTGTACGATTTTTTTTTTAACAAAGCTTTTATAGTCAGGGAGTAACAATTCAATGCAACGCCGATCAATTTTTAAAAAATGCATTACTTTAAGGTACTAGTCAATTTTTAGTTGGAAAGTTAAATAAGTATAAATAAAAATTTTAAAATTATACAGGAACATCGTATAAGAGGTGTATAGTTTTTAATATAAATTGTTAATAGTACTTAGTAGCTGGTATATCTACCAATAGTTTTTACTACTGCCTCGATTCTCTTGGACTTGGAGGTAATCAGCTTGCGAAAAGTTATACTGGGATAATATACTAGGCTTTTTCAATATTTTTCCATAATTGAGCTTTTTATTTTGCAAGGTTGTTTTGAAATTTGTCATTTAAGCTCACCCCAAAGGTTTCAATTGGGTTTAGGTCAGGGGATTGACTTGACCACTCAACAGTGTTCGAATTTTGTTCTATGAACCATGCTCTTACCAAGTTTGGTGAATGTTTCGGATCATTATCCTGCTGAAATTTCCACAAAATAGGTATGTTCTCTATAGCGTAAGGTACCATGACACTCTCTAATTAATCCTTGTAAACGAATCTGTCCATGGTGCTTTCAATGCGGTGTATTTGACCTATCTCCTACCACGAGAAACAGTCCTACACCATTATGTTGCCGCCTCCATGCATCTCTGTTTTATTTTGAAATATGGAATTTTTTGCCTTTGGGTCGTCGAACATTCCTCTCAGCATTATTACCGAGGAAATTTATTTTGGTTTCATCACTTTACAGCAGTGGTGTTCACACGCGTGGTGTTTTTTTGGTGGTGATTTTTTGTTTTAAATTGCCATTATTCTGGATTACTATGTTCATTTCTTTGGCATTGCTATGGAAAGTCAAAATATCATTACTATGAAAAAGCAAAACATCTGGACAGTGTTGATTCCCACTATATAGTTTGTATCGAAGTTAGACTTGCAAGAGTTAAAAGATTAACGTGAAATTAAACTTGGTTTTTGAATCGATAATATAGATTATATTTGTTCTTAACTTCAAGAAAATTCAATTCTTCCTCATGGGATTAAAAAGAAAACTATGATAATCACAGTGCGACAAAATGGAACGAAGTTGAAATACCTGGGAGATAATGCTATTTTTCTGGTAGGTCTTGTCGAGTTAAAGAATTCTCTATACTTGAAATTTGCCGGACACCCCCAAAATCTGGACTTATGGTCAAAAAACCGATTTTGCCTACCTTTGCCCACTTATTGGCTTATAACTTACCTGATTGACAACCGATTTTTAAAATTTAACCGGATCCTGAAAGACGATACTTAAACCTTTTTAACGATATGTATATTGTTTGGGACAACTTGAGAAAGCTGTGTGTATTTACTCTGCAAATACAAATTTTTTTCAATTTTTTTGACTTTTTTCAACTTTGACTATTTTTGTATACACTAAATTATATTGAGACCACACTAGTCCTGTACGAATTCATAGAAAACATTTATTAAAAATTTAAACGAAATTTAGTTTTTAAAAATTAGTCAGTAATTGACAAAGTTATTCAACTTTTAATGAAAAGAGATTTCTTTCTAAAAATATATTTTCGGTACTACAACTCAAAAATGTTTGCTTGATCTTTTTTTTTTAAGTCGGCATCATTAGTTTCGCGTTTTAATGACCAGCAATATTCCGAAATCATTTTAATTTTATTTTTTCCTTCGAAATGTTTTTCTATTGTTGCCATTTCTTGGTGAAAATGTTCTCCAAACATTTTTGAGTTGTCATATCGAAAATGTATTTTTGGAAAGAAATCTCTTTTCATTAAAAGTTCAGTAACTTTGTCAATTACTGACCAATTTTTAAAAGCTAAATTTCGTTTAAATTTTTAATAAATGTTTTCTATGAATTCGTACAGGACTAGTGTGGTCTCAATATAATTTAGTGTATACAAAAATAGTCAAAGTTGAAAAAAGTCAAAAAAATTGAAAAAAATTTGTATTTGCAGAGTAAATACACAAAGCTTTCTCAAGTTGTCCCAAACAATATACATATCGTTAAAAAGGTTTAAGTATCGTCTTTCAGGATCCGGTTAAATTTTAAAAATCGGTTGTCAATCAGGTAAGTTATATGCCAATAAGTGGGCAAAGGTAGGCAAAATCGGTTTTTTTACCATAAGTCCAGATTTTGGGGGTGTCCGGCAAATTTCAAGTATAGAGAATTTTTTAACTCGGCAAGACCTTCAAGAAAAATAGCATTATCTTCCAGGTATTTTGGACTGTCGCACAGTGTAATCAATATATAAAATTTGTTTTTAAACTCTTTACCAGCCCTGAGGGCACAATAGTATATATCCTTCAGGAGGAGTGAGTCAACACTCAATACAACTGCTGCCAACATTAACTTTACGATCGATAAAGACTCTTATTTAAAAGCATTTTCAGTTCATGTTCTATCATGTATTCGGGAGTAATTCTTTTATTGTGTCACTACTACTGCGTTTTTTGATGCATGTTGAGTTTTATGAAAGCAATAAGTAATAATAACAAACTACATAAAAAATAAAAAACTGTTCGTATAATAAAAAGTGAACCCCATGACAAAAGGAACACAGTTAACAGTTAAAGAAAATTAAGAAGACGTGCAGCAACCATCATAAAGTCAGATATGCGCTCAATTGGACAAAAGGGTCTTACAGTCCGGTATGTTGCCACAACGCATTTTGGCATGGTATCAATGTGCCCAATACTCACACTAATGGAAATTGTGTGTCTTGGCATATGATTCGAGGGGTGGGTGGTTGTTTGTATGCACGGCAAGCTGCAACGACACCATCCCAAAATAGTGCGTGGACACCCACACCAAGTTAATAGTTGCATTTTTGTTGCGTACGGGAGGTAAATTTTGTCCTTTATATTGTGGCGGGCAATTTTTTGTTTTTTTTTGCTTTTTCACAATAACTTAAATAATCCTTGCAAATGAACGCGACATGCTGCAGCTCGTAAAAAAAAATTAAAGAAACCGTATTTATATTTTATTAAAAATCCATTTTATTTTTTTTTTTATAGAATGATCTATAAATTTAACAAACATGGAGGATTGGAACAATAACACAAGTATTTGGATACTGTGTCATTTTCACGCCTTGGAGTCCGACGCGCAAGAATCAGCTTTCTGCTGAAATGGGTAAGTGGATAGCCACTACAGACAATTATACATAAAGATTTAAACTTATTCCCCTAAAAATTACACTATCAAGCGAAATCAATGCACCGGATATGCCGATTCGATTGGAACTTTGCGAGAAGAGCACTCCAATTGCAACGGAGGATGAAATTTTGAGCCCATTTTGATCTATGCAAACGGCAATGATGACACACAAAATTTGCCGAATTTGGAAAGATTCTAACCCACAGATACTTCATTAAACGGAATCGCATCCCACTATCGTCACAGGGCCTTACTTTTTCAAGAAAACGGTCCTACTGTTACGGTTAATGAATATCATTACTAAAAGATGCTGAAAGAGCTTTTGTGTTCAGAACTATGCCGAAAGAGAATACCTTTCAACTCTGTGTGGTTTCTACAAGATGGTGCAACTTGTCACATATCCATGCTTCAATCTCCATGATTTCTAGAAACTCCACTTTCTGTTGGCCCCAAGGTCTTCTGACCTTACTGCACCTGATTTTTAACGTAGAATACGTTATACGGGGGTGTTAATCTGGAGCACAAAATTTTGAGAAAATGTTCATTATAAGTTTATAAGTCACTTTCATTATAAGTTTTTAATACTTTATGCATGCATTGAAGAAAATTCAAGTATGGTCGTAACATATTTAATATGTCTTCTTTTGATTTGTATTTAAATAATCATATTGCTACATATAATTTTTTTGATTCTATAAGTAAATCAAAATTTAACTCCTTCAAATTTTGTATTAATTTTCATATGCTTTGTATTTTATGTATTATAACATCATGTGTAAGAGCAGTACGATTATCTGTGTGTTTATCACAGAACCAGTGTGAGAAAGAGAAGAAGTATAATGACCAAGTAGCGAACGACAACCATGATAAATACAACCATGATTTTTGTTTGTCTTTTCTTTTAATATCAAAGACATGCTCCATATGCGCCCTTTGCAGCATTTTTTTATGCGGCGGCCATTGTAAATCCATAGGAATTCTTAATTTTTGTAGAGATTTTCTATAGTTCAGACACAAACCTTACAATCATAAGCAGAAAATGAAAAAATGTTTGTGAATAACAATGTTAGCAAGGTTGCATAGAAGCTGCGTAAAGCCTTAAACAGTGCGTAACTAAACAAGCGTTTAAAGGTTGTTTAAGGAAATCTATTGAATAAGGCTGTTAATGACTAACGTATTCTACGTCTGACCTATGCGCCCGTGTTATCTAACACAGGCTTGAGCTTTTTTCTTGTGACTTTATTGGAAATAGGAAGTTTAAAAGACAAAATCAACAAATTTGATTGACTTGAAGCAATCCATTCGAAAATTATCATCATGTAAAAATATACGACTGAGCAACGTCTCCAAATATTGGAATATTTCATTAAATCATGTTTTCGAATGAGGCTTATTTCTTGCTAAATGGGCACCTTAAACAATTAGAATAGCCGAATTTGGTGCGATGAACAGCCGTACGAAATACTGGAGACTCCATTACATCCGCACAACCGATCACAGTTTGGTGTGGATTACACTGAGAAGGCATCATCAGTCTTTATTTTTTCAGAAATGTGGCTGGAGACAACGTGATGGCCAATGGACCACGCTATCGCAAAATGACTGGATTCTGACATAGATGCCACACATGATCTCGATGCGCGCTGGTTCCAAAAAGACGCCACAGCAGTTCATACAGTCACCGAAACAATAAATTTCCTGAAAATAAGAAATTGGCTGCATCATGGACACACCCATTGGTTTCAACATAACAGCGTAGCTTGATCCTTGACAATATTCTTGTCTTTGTTTCCAAACTTGTCCTCATCTTTATCCATATTCTTATATTTGTAGTTATAATTGTCCTATTTCGTGTCTAAATCCTGACCTTAACCTTGTTAAAATCCCTTTCCAAGTCCTTGTTCCAATCATTATCCTAAATGTTGTCCTTGATCCTAAATATTGTTTTAGTTGTGTTAAGATCTTTGTCCTTATTCTTGTCCCAATCCTTGTCGAAGTCTTTTACTAATCCTTGTTTGAGTTCTTTTCCTAATCCTTGTCCAATTCCATGCTCTAATTTTTGCTCTAATCTTTGTCTTCCTTCTTATCTCAAAATTATCCTGTTCTTAATTTTTGTGTAAATCCTTGCCCTCATCCCTTTTATAATTCTTGTCCTGGTCCATGGTATAATAATACATGGTAGCATTGACAGTTGCTTGGGAAATCATATACTGTCAAAAAATATACTCAAAAAGAGAGCGCTCACAATCCGCCATTGAAAACACAAGCAATGTTGAAAACGTTGAAGTGAAAAAAAACAACAACCACAGCAGCTGCTGATGTATTTCCACAAAAAGCTGTTTTTGACAATTTATGTTTTCCTGTTGAAGAGAAAATAAGCAGTTATCAATGCTACCATGTATTATTATACCATGGTCCTGGTCCTTATATAAATCCTTGTTCTAGTACTCGGCCTTATTTTAATTTTAATGTAATTAATTTTTTTTTTTTTTTTTTATTTTGCTTTTGCTATTGCATTTGGTGCATTTAGGTTACTTTAAAGGGTTCCCTAAGAGGTCTCATGAAGCCATTATTTTTTGTTTCTAAATATTACTGAAAACCTCAACTTGACTGTGATTCCATAAAGTTTACTTAAGTATTAATAGTAACGGAGTTATAATTCCCAGCAACGTTTTCTCATTGCTTTTGCATTTTTACTGCATTTAGCGGTTATCTCCGGGATGTCTTGGCTTGCAAATTTTTTTTTTTAGTTTCGTTATGAAGTCAAAAAACCATTTTATGTTGTCGTAAAATAAAATTTTTCTTAGCATTTCTACTCGGAGAGTTATAATTAAATGCAACAATATTGCAGTTTTGTTGCATAAGGTGCTAAAACGTGGCCTAATGACGTCATTATTTATTCTTTTTTTAATCTTTAGTTTTGTCGCAAGGCCAAGTATAAATCTTTAATTTCTGTTTTATAACACTTAACGTGTCGCAAGTACTCACCGAGTAATAATTCTATGCAACGCTGTTGCATGATTGATTCATTTTCGATCATGTACCGGTTCTCTACGCGGCCTCATAACCTCTGGAATTTTTAGTCGCTTTTTGTTCTGAGAGCTAAGTACTAACTAGCTTTTTCTGGTGTGTTATACATTTTACCATAGCACTTGTACATAACAAGTTATATTTCCATGTAACAAATTTGAAGTTTCGTTGCTTAAGCATTTCCCTCCTTGCTCGATGACGTCTTTCATATTATTTTTCTCATAAAATCAACGCCGATGCACATAAAATTCTCATAAAATTAAATGCCCATGCATTTAGGACAAATGCTTTCTTCAGTTTTTTTTTTAAACCGGTAAAACGTAACTTTGTTCTGTCAATGAGAGAATTTTGTCACGTTCTGGATCTGTCGATTGGCCGCTGATCTTGACCGATGATCTTAGCATGGTACCCGACTTCGGTAAACGACAAAGAGGACTGTTGATTTCCGTAGGAAAGGCCAAGTATAAAACAATCTAATGAAGCTTCGTATTTCAATCAGACTCATCAAATAACCTGAGAATCAAGTACCTCTTGATCCTCTTGATACTTTTTTGTTTTGATCATGGTACAATGAAAACAAGATAGAAGCATTTCAGAGAGGCAGACTGCCGCAACTGTCAAAACGAAATTGACTGCCCATACAAAATCTGAAAGCGATTATTTTTTTTATTTTATTTTTTTTTTTTTATTTTCAAATTACTATTGAAAGACAATTTTGACTATGAGGAAATGCGTCTACCTCTGTTACTCTACCATGGTTTTCATACATATATAAAAAAATTACTGAGAAATTTAAATTCTTTTAAATTATTTTATCGACTCATTGATAGTTGAAAACTCGACACGCAGAGGAGAATAGGAGTCATTCCTGATTTTTTTATCGGATGAAGCTTTTTCAAGCCTTAAGCTCTAAGTAAAAAATAACTAACTTAATTAAATATATCTATCTTTTTTTTTTGCAGATAAGGAATTTAACAAAGTAAGAAATCATTTTTCCGTATGAAAGTATGTAGTTCTCTGAATCAATTCAACTATTTCGTTCAAACAAAAGGAAATTCCCAATTTTATTTGTATAGCCAAAAGGATAAAGTGAAAAATGCAATCAATTTCAATTTCGTAACATTTAACATGAATTGACAGAGCAGACGCAAAGAATCCTTAATTAAACGAAATTGTTTTGGTGTCAAATTCACACCAACAAAGCTGAGCACAACAACACGACGTCAAAGAGCAGAAACTTGAGTAGGAAATAATAGGTGTGGGCAAAGAAAGAAAAAAGTTGTAAGTAAACCTTTTTTGTTACACTTACATGAACAATATCAAAAGAAAATTGTTGAACACATACAGACACAAATAAAGGACCTCACACTGATCGGGCGGAAGATTGCTGCCTTTTCTATGTGGGTGTCTTTAATTGTCTTGTTAAAGCACGAATGACCAGCAACATTCTTGAAACAAACATCTCTACACAAAACACATACACTCCATACACGCATCTATCTATCTACTTATCTATCCATACCAGCTGAACTACATCAATGTGCGCATAATGTTCAAGCAATGCCCGTTGATTACTATCATGTTACTTTAGAAAACATCTCGAATAGTAAGAATGAGTAAGGAAAAGCATCTTTTTCCCTAACTTCAAGTTAAGGATATATTTGCGAGCTTAGCACACTTAAGGACTTTAAAGATTCAATTTCTTTTTGTCTTTATTGGCTTTTGAAATTCATTTCCTACGCATGAATTTTTGTACTTTACTTGTGTTGTTTTTGTTGTTGTTGTTGTTCTTTGCTTTACTTTTTCTTCTTATTACTTGTGAAAGTGGTATCAGGCTTGCCTTGAGGGAGAGTTTTATGTATATAATCCTTGCTCGTTATGTTGAACTCTTAACTTTTGCGGCCGATTCTTCAAGCTTAACAACTTTAGTGTCCAAAGTGATTGACAGGTCATGACATTAAAACTCAATCTACACAACTAATCATACTTCGAAACAATCGATGTCGAGGTTCATTTTTATTTCAGAATTAGTTTATCATACAGCCTTAAATTCCTTTTTTACATAAAGCTTTTATATTATAAGTAGATAAGATAGATAGCCTGAATTATTATAAAAATAAAAAAAAATAATTTTATAAAACTGGGCTGGGTCTTAAGATATAGAGAATTTTAATGAATACAGAGTTATCTTTACCTTAAAAATATATTTTCATATAGCCACAATATTTTTCGTACAGGAAGCAACGAAAGACTCTGGTAGTGTGAGACTTTAACCCACTAAACCTGCAAGCTGTCAAGACGGCTTGCCCTCCTGGGACATCTATGTAGTTATACGTCAGGAAGGCCGTCGTGAGCACGTAGCTCAATCGACTTCAATTGTCTGCGTCCTGTCTTGGTTGTAACTCCGCCTGTTCTCACGAGCAGCCTGTCCAAAGCCAGGATAAAGGAGGATGGTCGCGGGCAACGGGTTCGCCCTATCCTATGTAAATGGAGATGGACTACCCAGATCTTGGAGTTGGTCGCCCAATCTGTGGAGTAGGGGAGACCGTTTGACTTGATCAACGGTAGCGTATGCCTACGAAGGAATAGCAATGATCCTTAAAATTTGTTAGCACGGTGATTCTCGTTCGGCACACGTAAGATCACAATTTCACCGGCAAATTGGCATTGGTTTGGATTATGGATAGTCTTAAAAGACTGGTTAAAACGATGGTAAATATGATGAATAATTTGGTGTACATTGCAGTGTTGCCAGAGAGACGAACTAAAATTTACCACTATTTGGGAAAAAATACACCACTTTCGAAGAAAATTTACCTTTTTCCAAAATAAAAAAAAAAAAAATTTAAATGATTAACAACCCTTAAAATGTTTTTGTAAGTATATATATAAAGAGTGATTTTTTAAGTGCCTGATAACTTTTTTTTTAAAAAAAACGCATAAAATTTGCAAAATCTCATCGGTTCTTTATTTGAAACGTTAGATTGGTCCATGACATTTACTTTTTGAAGATAATTTCATTTAAATGTTGACCGCGGCTGCGTCTTAGGTGGTCCATTCGGAAAGTCCAATTTTGGGCAACTTTTTCGAGCATTTCGGCCGGAATAGCCCGAATTTCTTCGGAAATGTTGTCTTCCAAAGCTGGAATAGTTGCTGGCTTATTTCTGTAGACTTTAGACTTGACGTAGCCCCACAAAAATAGTCTAAAGGCGTCAAATCGCATGATCTTGGTGGCCAACTTACCGGTCCATTTCTTGAGATTAATTGTTCTCCGAAGTTTTCCCTCAAAATGGCCATAGAATCGCGAGATGTGTGGCATGTAGCGCCATCTTGTTGAACCACATGTCAACCAAGTTCAGTTCTTCCATTTTTGGCAACAAAAAGTTTGTTAGCATCGAACGATAGCGATCACCATTCACCGTAACGTTGCGTCCAACAGCATCTTTGAAAAAATACGGTCCAATGATTCCACCAGCGTACAAACCACACCAAACAGTGCATTTTTCGGGATGCATGGCCAGTTCTTGAACGGCTTCTGGTTGCTCTTCACTCCAAATGCGGCAATTTTGCTTATTTACGTAGCCATTCAACCAGAAATGAGCCTCATCGCTGAACAAAATTTGTCGATAAAACACATTTCGAACCGAACACTGATTTTGGTAATAAAATTCAATGATTTGCAAGCGTTGCTCGTTAGTAAGTCTATTCATGATGAAATGTCAAAGCATACTGAGCATCTTTCTCTTTGACACCATGTCTGAAATCCCACGTGATCTGTCAAATACTAATGCATGAAAATCATAACCTCAAAAAAATCACCCTTTATTTATAAAGAAACAGCAAAAATATGAAAAAATAACATTTGTACCATTTACACACCGAAAAGCAACGCTGATTGCCGGTAACCGACAACCGCTCCTATTCTGGACGTGTTTCTCAGCGGATTTCTCCGAGAGAGAATCGCCAACCGACAGCCGCTTTGGTTCTGTTCGGACTCTTAAACTACTTGTGAGTATGTTTAGAGAGGTAACAGTGCTGCCAATAACTCAAAAAATTAACAAGTCTAAAAAAATTACTGTTTTCGAAAAATGTACCACTTTTGCTAAAAAATTACCTTTTTTACCTCTGCCCAAAAAATGAGTGAAAAAGTACCTCAATTAGGGAATTTTACCTCAATCTGGCAACACTGGTACATTGAGGTGTCAGAGTTGGGTACTCCGAGGTGAAAGGAATATCTTAGTAGCCTCAGAGCGCCAGTTTGAAAAGGTGCAATGTAATTATGACCCAGTGTCACACACTGTCAAATGCGGTGTGGTCTTCGCTGTAGCACATCCAATATGTGTGGCTCTTGCCACCATAACCATGAACGATGGGAGCAGATGTATCGATGTGTGTTAATGCGTGTCGAGGTAAATCCCTTTTGCCTGGGGAGACTATCGCAGGGCTGGCCCTTCGGGTAGTATCGTGCTGGCTGTGATAGTTCATTGTTGCGAACAGGTCTGTGTGATCGGCGTGGAGTTGCGCTTAATCAACCGGGTGGCAATGCCCATAAATTGTCAAAGATGTTAGTTGGGTCTCGATTTCCATCAATAAATGTGGATGGTGACCCAACTTATCATCCATAATTAATACTGTTGCGTTCCAACATTGGTTTCTATCCATACAGTATATTTATTAATTTAAATATACACTTAAGTATGGTGTGTAAACGGTGTTGAAACTACTATTTCGGAGCGTTGGTCGCTTCTGGAGTCATGGAAGTGACGCCCAGGAGAGGTTGGATGGACGTTGTATTTGTATTAGCATGGTACAAACGTCCTGAAGATTTATCTGCTCGGCATCAATTCCATGAACCTCGACCCCATTGCCATGGAGCAACGTGAAATTAAGCACATACGGCAGGTGTTCACGTTTCAATAAAATTAAATTACCTTCTTTCAGGGTTGTCACCTCTATGAGGGTTTGCAACTGTGAAACCAGGGGAAGGCATCTGTGTGGTGTGATTCGTCGGCTGTTGGCTTTCTTGTGTTGACAAGTTGTCACAATCAGTCCGTTCAAGCATTCCAAAGGTCTGCATTACTTTTTTTGCGAAGTAAATACCGCTTTCCAACTTTTTTTGTATTGGCACATCGTCGGTATAAGGTTGTCAACAGCAATTTATACACCCGTGATCACTTCGAGTTCCGCCCGTGTCCTAAAGCGAGGACAGTTAAATGCTGGGTGCTAAACATTTTCGGATATGTCTGGATATTCAGGGCAGTTATGACAGTCTATGATGCGGAATCTTTTGAGGTACTGACAGAAACAACCGTCGTTAGTGACTACTTGTGTTATATAGAAGTCAACGAACCATGTTTGCGAGACAGCCAATCGTGAATGCATGGTACAAGTTGGTACCTCCATCTGCCATTATTCATTTGCTCGCAATACAATTGTCATTCCTCTATAACGCGAGAGTACTTCCGCTGCCTGTCTTCGTTCGTTGGTTGGATCCTTTGCTGGGCATACAGCCGTCTCAATATCAACGCCTGGATATCAACTGGCATTTTACCAGCTATGACCCCAATGGCCACGTCTGAGACCGTAGGCACATGCTAAACGCACTTAGTCTGTTGACCCTTCTCAGTGGTTAAATGGCTTTATTTTTTATATCTGCCCATATTGATGCCGCATATAACAGCACGGAATCTATCACCGTTGATAGTAGGATTTTTCCTTCTCCAATTAGGCACCACCGATATTTGGTAGTATGCACGTAAGTGCACCGTTTATGGCTCTCGTCTTATTTGCCGTTGCAAGCAAATGCGTATTAAAGCTAAGGCGCTGATCTATGAGGACCGCGAGATATTTAATGTGGAGCTGTGATGTTGTATCATGACCCTCGAAATTGATGATGAGCTCACGCTGCTTTCTGGGGGTAACAAGAACCAGTTCTGTTTTCTGCGCGGCCAATTCTAGGCCAGCATTGATGTCTAACTGCTAAGGCTGCTTTTTGGGGGTAACAAGGACCAGTTCTGTTTTCGGCGCTGCCAATTCTAGGCCAGCATTGAGAACCTAGCGTCTTACGCTCGCGATTGTGTTATTGCAGACCATAGAAAGCTCATCGGCGCGCCTGGCGACCGCCACTAAGGTAATGTCGTCAGCACAGCCAAGCAATGTCATTTTGGTTGACATTTTGATTCTTAATATGCTGTCATACATTGCGTTTCACAGTGTCGGCACTAGGACATAATCTTGCGGTACGCCTCCTGTAACTTAATGTTGTGCTGGACCTTGTTCTGTGTCATAGTACAGCAGTCTTTCGCGGAACTATTCACGGATGATGCGGAGCAGGTATGATTCGGTACATCGAAACCAACTAGAACCTGGATTATCCGCTCCCAGTTTGCAGAATTGAAGGCATTTCACACGTCCAGTGTGATAATCGCATAATATCTGCGAGTGACTCTCGTCCTAATGAGTGCGTGACGTGCAATCTGGATCACACTGCTGATAGCATTGCCAGTTTATCGAGCTGGTATGAAACCGTACTGGCTGGGTGATAAAACTGCGTCTCCTTCCAAGTTTGCCTGAAGTCTGTCATACACTATTCTTTTTAGGAGTTTGCTCGCCGAATCCAATATACAGAATGGTCTGTACTAAGGATGTACGGAGCTTCGAATGCGGTTCCGAAATGTCGGAACTTCCGATTGACTTTATACCTCCGACTCCGACGTCGGTTCCAATAATTTTGAATCGGAGTTAAAACGAAGATCGAAATGCATTGATTCGATCTATTCGATACGATTAAGCGCATCTCACACACGAGAGCAGTTTTCCGTAAAATAATTTTGATTACTTATAAACTCTCTGGCAGCACTGTTCTTCAACGTTAACGTTTTCTTATTTTCGTTGTATTTTTTCCGTTTTCCTTTTCGATCTATTTCAATCGAATCTAACACATCTTTCTTTTACTCCGATTCTGACTCCGACTTTAACTTCAGTTCCGACTCCAGCTCCGATAAATCAAATTGAAAAACTCCTGTTCCGACTCCAGTTTGGACTCCAGTTCCGGTAAACAAACCTCCCTAACATCCCTAGTCTGTACTATGAGGCTTGGTCTGGCTGTTACCCAGGCTTAAGTAATAATACCAATTGTGCTTCTTCCATGCTGACCACGATGTTGGATTCATGGAAAAGAAACCTTACGATGCAGAGAGTCAGATCCCCAGTACCGTCGGCTTTAGGAAGTGATATGAGCATCCAGTCGTTATCATAATTCGATCTCGCAAAACTACCTAGGCTCATGCTAATTAATCTCTTCAATAAGATAATTTGGGAAGAAGATCTAAGGGCTTACCAACGCGCGTAATAACACCTGGTGTACGCATTCCAGCATACTTGGCTCAGCAGAAAACTAGGAAAGGATGAAGAAAACACGAGCTAGAAAGAAAAATTGACAACCTGTTGCACTTCATGAAAGTCAAGCATGACGTGTATCACGAAATCTTTCCTACTCTGAGAAAGAGACAATGACTCGGAAGTTTAAGGTCATTGTCAAAGAACTGTAGGGAGAGATGCAAAACATTATTGAGAAAGGGAAAACGTATAAAAGTCGACGGAGACTGCTATTGAGATCAGCCGAGTGAAATGTAGCTCTCCAAGGAAGGATGATATCGAATTTTTTTTACTTAAAACAAACATGAACTTTAATTTAAATTAAAATACTTTATAAATCGTAAAGCTTATCGTATAGCGTAGCTTAATTCAAGACAAACAATACCCAACGAAGCACTCGTGTCTACATCGCACGGTTGATGGCGCTCAAATTAATGTCCTTAGATTTTGTGTCGTTGATAGAAAAAACAGCTGTTTCGTAAAATCATTTTCATACATCAAATTATGACGTTGACCACTCAGAACTTAGTCTAAGAGTCACCCTTCTCTGAACACATTCTAACACCATATTTAATAACCACGCTCTAATGAAATGATATGCTACAAGCACAACTGACGTTAGTTGTTGACTTGGAGAGGTCCTTAATGCAACATTTCAATTATGCCCTCTACTGTCCCAAAAACAAAAGAACGCAGAAGCACAACTAATGACAACAATTTAAACATTTTTTATGCTTAATTTAATCGAATAGAGAGAGGACAAGAGCAATACGAGGAACTGATACTATTATCAACTTAATTTACAGCTATAAAACTGTCATAAATAAAAGTCAACAGTAAAACAAGAACAAAAACAAAACAAAAACAAAAAAATGCAGCACAAATACTGCAGCATAACATACATATTAATTACATTTGAAGGGTATATTTTTACAGGATTTCTATTTAAATGATGGCGATATGCGTTTATTTTGTGCTGGTAACATATTTTTATCCTGCTGTGTTATCAATTGACTCGATCTAATTTGTTATGCACTAAAACCAACAAAAAAACAAAAACCAGGAGACAGTTATTAATGAGGCAATTACGAAGGTCATCATTAGCACTTTGAACATAAAAAAAAGTTAATGCCAACTGTTGTTGAACTGTGGTTTTATTGCATTTAAATGCAGTCAAGCAAGGATTCGAGGAAATTTGATACTGCGTGTTGATTGAAATTTTGGTTTCATGAGATGATTGCACTTCCATCATAAAATGGTTTATTATGCTGTTTTATCAAAAATGTAAGTATTGATATTTCCAAGAAGAGAGACGTATTATCAGGCTAAAGAAAAGAGAGGCAGAAAAGCGTGAGTCGAAGAAAATTGAGATGGATGGTGACAGCAATGGGTTCCAACAGTTTTTCGAAAAAATAAGATGCCTGGCCGATGGTTTCAAGACCGGGGCCTCTTCCTGCAAGGACAAGAACCGGAATCTAGTGACAGATATCCAGAGTACACTGATGATGTGGAGGGAACACTACTCTAGGCTTCTGAATGGTGACGACGACAACAATCCCGCCAATAGAGTTGATATCCCGGAAATCCCAATTGCGGACGACAGCGTTGAAGTTCCGCTGCCCGACCATAGTTAAGTCTTGAAAGCTCTAGCTCGGCTTAAAAAACAAAGCCACAGGAGCCAATGACCTACCTGTTGAGCTCTTCAAGAATGGAGACGAAGCTCTTTTTAAGTATATTCCTGAGTTGGTTGGAAGAATAAATTTCAAATGATTGGAATCTACGTGTGCTCTACACAATCCACAAGCTAGGTGATCTCACCATTTGCGCCAACGGACCGTGGGATAAGCCTTGGATATTGCATATAAGGTCCTGTCGAGCGTATTATGTCAAAGACTGAAGCGTAAGCCAGCTGATTGGGCCTTATAAGTGTGGCTTCAGACCTGACACTATTCACTATCAGCCAAATACTTACTTACTTTCGACAAATCTTGAAGAAGACCCTAGAGAAACAAATCAATACGCACGATAACAAATCTGGCTTCGACAGTCCAATAAGAAATCATTTATACTCCACCATGTTTGAATTTGGTATTCCTGCAAAGCTCATCCGTCTTTGCAGAATACATTGAGCAGCACCAGCAGCACAACTAAAATCGGGAAGGATTTAACCTCTACCTATGATACCAAACGAGGTTTTGGAAAAGGTGATTTCCTATCGTGCGAGTTTTTCAACCTAGTGATGGAGAAGATCATACGAGTTACTGAACTGAGACGTAGTGAACTACATTTTACAAGAGTATTATGCTGGTGTATGCTGTCGATATCGATATTATTGGCCATAATACACGCGAATCCAGTGCAGTATTTTCCAGATGGACTAAAGAGTCGAGTCGAATGGGTCTTGCAGTGAACGCAGATAAGACGAAATACCTAGCGTCAACAAATAAACAGTTCCAGCGTCTTGGAAACCACGTCACTGTTGACAACATCTCCTTTGAGGTTGCTAAAGACTTCGCTTACCTGGGATCCAGCATAAACTCTTTCAACGATGTCAGTATTGAGATAAAACGAAGGATAACTCTTTCCAACAGGTGTTACTTTGGACTGAGTAGGCAGTTGAGAAGTAGAGTCCTCTCTCGACGAACAAAACTCACGCTCTATGAGTCTCTAATCATGCCCGTCCTATTATATGCAGCACAAACCTGGACGTTGAGTAGTTATGATCGGGTATGGGCACCACTACATTTACAGCTTCTGTGTTGTTTCTGGTTTTGTCTTTTGTCTTTGATTTGTTGTTGCGTTTTGTGTTACTACATAAGCCTTTCTTATCAATTCTTGCTCTCAACGCTCCAAAACCGCTCTCTGCCCATAGCTGGTTATGAAGAAAAGACTTTTGGGGTTTTAGAGAGAAAGATTCTTCGTAAGATCTTTGAACAAATTTACTTCAACGGCGAGTATCGAAGTCGATGGAGCCACGAGCTGCATGTGCTTTGATCCGACAGCGCATTTAAATCGAGCGGTCCCACTGGCTAGGTTTTGTTGAGCGAATGAGAAACCAGTGGAAAAAATATTCGGTAGTGGTCAATGCAGAAGAGGACGCCCATATATTCATTAGTAGGATCATGTGTTGGACAACCTGACGATGCTTATGCTTCCAACTGGCGCCAGAAAGTCCAAAACAGAAATGACTGGCGCAAATTCTTTTAATTTTAATGGGACCTGCTTAATTCAAGGTCAGGTATGTTAATGATGAAATCAACTAACAATAACAACTTTGTATAGAGCAATAATACAGCAGACTAGACATGTTTCGTTGGCCGCTACACAAACTCATCAATATTTTTACGATCTATTCAGCTAATTAAGTTCAACTTATTTTGTCAATGTTCCGAAAAAATTTCTTAGAATTTTTTGGTCGAGCACAAATCTTTCTATTAGCAATGTTATTATCTACTTTTTTCTGCATACCATTAAAGCAGTGGGGCCCAAGAAATTTTAAGTGCGGGCCTATGCTTAAAAAACAAAACAAAAAGAGAAAATGTTGCTCATCGTTGCGTTTCAAAATCAAAAACAAAAAATCAAACAAATCAAAAAAAACAATTACAATGCAATAAATCACATGTCATGAAAAATTACTCGACACGCAAGTAACGGGACAATCAGCTTCAGCATCGACATCATCGAGTGTGCGTTTTTATATTTTGGCTTTGCACGCATTTGTTTTTGTAAAGTTCGCTGGAAAATGTGCTGAACACTGAACGAGTGCAGTTTGCGTTGTTGGTTTTTGCAGGCGTACTTTGATTTTGGCTCATCGCAAAGACAAAACTAAGATAGAAAAAAATTTGTATGAAGGGCCACGTGGCCCATATGGGCCACTACGTGGGCATGTTTGCATTAAAGGGTAACCCAATCATTAAGAAATTTTGTATACCGGTGGTACCCGCTGACACTGGTATCCATCCCGGGTGTCACCAAGCCTTGGAGCACCACTGGTTAGCTACGCTAACGATGTGTTTATTGAAATGAGCATTTCTTGGTCATTAACTTTACTTGGCATCTATAACAGATCCATAGCTAGCAAATTTGTCCACAGGTTGCAGAGGCAGCATATACTAGGTTAATGAATCTAATTTTTACTTCTATTTACTTGGCTGTGTGCTGACAATGCTACGATTCCGATTTTAGAATAATTGATCTTCATTGGTGCGCAAGTAACTACACGTAGTAACTGGTCCTTACATTAGACCTTACATAATACCTATAAAAAGACCAATATTAGCACAAATAAAAAAATTCCAATGCATTCAGAGGTACCTTAGAGCATAACATTAATATCAATGGTATGCAATATCCGGTCTACTTGAGGATGTTGTCCTCATTTGCATTAATGACGATTGTCAACGTGTACAGCACTAGGAAAGATAGTTCCACTAAATAAATAAAAATGAAGAGAACAAATTAATAACACTGACGACAAGACACAAGACACAACAGCAATAAAGGACCAACAAGAGGGATGAAATCATCAACAATGAAACAGACAATTAGGGGGGCAAAAAAGGTGCTTAACACTAAATGCAGGCCATAATGACGACATTAGTTCGGGAAATAAACGCAGCAACAAATAAAAACGTGCGTAAAGGTAGATCACAAAAACATAAAAGAAATAGGGGGAAAAAGAACATTAAACGAACAATGACTACAACAAATTTGACAAAATATAAGCCAGGATAACAAGCCCGAACAAAGCGTTGTTCTATGATGTCATAAGTTAGAGCCGCAGTGTTGACAAACGCCAAAGTCCAGCGCGTCCAGCAAGCTATTGTTGGCCAGAACAGTGCTCGCGCCGCATTGACGCACGTGTGCACGCTCACACATAAGCAAAGCCGCAGGACATTCTTGCACGTGTGCCAAAAAATGACAAAAAAAAAAAAAGGAAACCATTCAATACACAAAGCGCGACTGCGACTGCGACCGCTTAATGGGCCAACATATTTCAACGGACCGTGGCTTGGCACAACTTCTCGCTGGCTTGTAGCAAATGATGTTGCTATTGTTGTTGTTGTTGTTGTAATGCTGTAATGCATCTCATTATTTTTATTATCATCAATTGGCGGTTGCTGCTCATGGCGGTGGGTGCACAAGCAGTCTCGCAACATGTTGGCTGCTGGTGAAACAGGATGTGGACAGTTTCTGTTGTAGATTCATCAGGAGTAGGGCGCATTAATTTTTGTGAACTTCAGTGGCTTGAGTGGTTGTTCATTTTATTGCCGTTTTTTTTTGGCTTCATGTGGAGGATGCGCCCGCATCAATGGGAGACTTTATTTTAAGCTTTTTTTATTTTTAATACATCGTCCTTATTTGTTGACTTATCGCTGTCGGTCAGGCAACATCATTTAATTAGCGGAAATAAATTAATTTTGAGCATTAAAAAATTTGACATGTTTTGCCCATTAAGTTAATCAAGCCTAATAAAGATACCCAAATTGTTTGCGAAAAAATGAAGCCGATTATTAACAAAAATATAAAGCTGAAATTATGGCAGGATAAAGAGATAAAAAGCATTCTTATTCGGTGTTCATTGAAAGACAAAAATTGAACAAAAATAAGCGCAAATAAAAGCAAACTTAGATGGAGTGTCACATAGTTTCAGGGAGTGGCCAATATACAGGCTATCCATTGTTTCCATTTAGAAATGCAAATTTCGATAAAATTTTTATTTCGTTATAATGCTTGGACTTTGCCATTATACGTGACATATCTCTCAAATATCCTCTACGGAAGTTTTTGCAGAACTCAGTCTTTTTGAGGGGATTTGGGATGATTTTGGTGTACAACTCGAGCACACTAGCTCGGGCTCGACTTGACAAATGTTGATTTTGAATTATTCCAGAGTTTGAGGTTTATTCACGTAAACACGATATTTTCCGTAGCTCCTTAAAAAAGTCCAGAGGTGACAAACCGCACGATCTGGAAGGCCAATTGATATCGCAAAATCTAGAAAGAAGTTGTCCTAAAAATTTCTGTTGCAACAAAGTCGTCATTGATGCTGCTGTGTGGCTTGTAGCCCCATATTGTTGACACCACATGTCATTCATATCCATATCTTCAATTTCAGGTAAAAAAAAATCGGTTAACATACCGCCATAGCGCTCAGGATTGACTGTAACGGTTGCTAATTGATCGTTTTCAAAAAAATATGCACCAATGATACAACCAGACCATAATGCACATCAGACAGACACTCTTTGCGGATGCAAATATTTCTCCACAATCGCTTGAGAATTTTCAGAGCTCCATATATGAAAATTTTTCTTATTTAAGTATCCACTTTACGCGAAATGCCCCATCGAAGAAGAAAATATTCTTCGAAAAATCAGCATTTAACGCTTGTTGTTCCAGTAGGGTAGCCTGGATATAGGGCTGCAAGGTCCCGATCTCCACGCGGGTTGTCCCAATTTTCAGCCTAAGAATGTGCGTCCCGCGAATAGCTCACGGTCTTCTCTTTTTTCTGTGTACGTTTTTATTTCTACATGACTAAATTTGTAGATTTTTTGTATGCCACAATTACATGAGCCGAATCGCATGCTTTTCAAGCCACCGAACAGTGCGTGAAATAAAGAAAAAAGGAACGAATAAAACAATAACATCATTCTTTGTGGATATTGTTCATTTTGCTTTGCTCATTTTCATAAACGATGTTCTTTAAGTTCAACATATCGCATCCTTTTCTAGCAACCAAAAATAGCTAGATCTCAAATAATATGCAAATTTTGAATTTGTAGATATTAATATGCGTATGTATGTATGTTAATAAAAATATAAGTTTATTTCGTTTCTATAAATCTCTGTCCCGATTTTTTTTTTTTGTAAAATCCCGATTTAAAAAAAAAAACCTTGCAGCCCTACCTGGATACCAGACCGTCTAGCCTAATAGGCAAAAAAAAAATAAATATATGTGTGGCTGCCACGCACGGTAGAAGTCAAATCTTCAGAAAACTGAACTGTGAGAGAATAAGACGAATGCTGTATTAAGAGTGAGGTAATCATTGGGTTGATTGATTATAATATTGTTACCAAGTTTAAAAGTAATTTTATTTTACATTTTATTATTCAAACTCCATGTTTTCAATTTCAACACATGACATGAGTGGCTTATGATAACTAAAATATGAAATAAATACTTTTGTTTGGGTTTGATCAATATATCTTTGAAATACAGCTTCTATCACTGTTTTTGATCTTGTAGTCGGTTCAGTGCGACTGCTGCACATTTTTAAATTTAATTTGTATAATCAATAAACCCTATAATTATCTCATTCTTAATACAGCATTCGTCTCATTCTCTCACATTTTAGTTTTCTGAAGGTTTCACTTCTACCGTGCGTGGCAGCTACACACATTTTTTTTTTCCTCTTGATATGAACGTTTATACAATGATCATCGTCAATATTGCGAGATAAATGTTTCATCAACTGGCACATTAATAATTTGACCATAAATTCCATAAATTGGCCATGGACGTGTCGCAACCACCTTATTGCCATAAATGGAATTCGCGGAGAGACAAGTCTTTCAGAAATCAAATCTAGTGGTGGTAAAGACGCAGGTGTATCTTTTGATATTTGAAACAATTGTATTTAGACATAGTTGGAATTACTTTTTTCTCGTTTGCTTGGTAACATGTGTTGCACAATAAAATATCCTCACTTGTATTATAATTTTCAATTATTGCACGTAAAAGTTCTTCATGTTCCGCGTGTGGTGTTTTTACATGTTTTTGGAACCACAATCGATCACACACGGAACACGTATAACCGAACATATTGCTCAAAAACTTTTTGCGAAATTCTTCATGGGCAACTTTATTTTGTCGAAATTGTCAGTACGGAATTTCAGGCTGTACATTCGCTTGAAAGTCATCTGAAAAGCAATTTTTTTAATATGCGATGATATATCACGACCAATTCATTGGAAAAGTAAATTTTGCGTATACAAATATATTCAGGTACTCACAATCGATATTTTCAATATAATGTGTAATTGAGGCATCACCTTGCACATTTTGAAAATCGACTTGGAAGTCATCTGAAGAGAGAATAAGAAATATGCGCATTAAGGACGAAATTTATTGATTAGAAAATACGAAAGTACTTACGATGATCGTTTTCACTATTTTGTAGAGTGGGTGTATTATTATGACCAATAGAAATATTATGCTGCACATTTATTAATGCCTTTCGGCGTGCACGAAGATCACGCACACGTTCCGTTGAACTTTTTGCAACTTTCTTTATCTTATTTCGGTTTTTGTTCTGATGATACTTACGATTTCTTTCAGCATTGGTTTTCGGCATACTTTGAAATTTTTTATTTATAAAATTAAACGACGAAATTATGCTATTGTTATTTGCAAACTACGAAAACAATTGACAGGAGTTGGGAGACTACGAAGCAACGCACAAAAAGGAGACGCGCTAAATGTGTTTGCAGCGCCTTTTAAGTTTTGGACACAAAATTTGTCCGACAGTTCAAAAGATTCTGCAACGTTACAAATGCTGGTCTGTGTACATAGCTAAACGTGGTTTGCTTATCGTACAGGCTTAGTACTTTTTTGGTTTGGTACCGATTGGTTTGTGTAAACAAACAAATTTTAAACGCATTTTAAACGTTGCAGTAGCTATTGATCTGTAAAATTAAGTGCCACTGGGATAATTTTAGTGTCTACTCTTAGTACTCTTGTTAAAATTTCATTTTCGTGTGCTTTTTTCGTTTCATCGAGTTTCAAATCACAACGGTGCTAAAGGAGTTTCACTTCAAAAAGTACTTCCTTTTCCGTCAAAAAACACAATGGAGCCTCCTATACACAGCTTACCAAGAACGATGCAACACTAAAATTCGTGTTTCGACTTGTCGACCGCTTCGTCCTCCCCTTGTACCCCTTACCACATCACGCACGGTGTCGAGATATGCGCTTTGTTTCAACCGTCCACCGTTTCAACCGTACCCAGTCTACCCTCCCCAATCGGCGTGTGCTCTGCGCTGTGCAATTCTTGTGTGAGTAGGACTTCGCATGGAAGAAAATGCAAATCTCAATACAGAATACGCCATAACGAGCCGCAAGACAATACCAATTGCTGACCTCGCCGTGGAATAGACAAATTTGGGTCTTCAGTCACACTTTCTCTAACAGCAGCGATATTTTTGTTAGAGCTTACATAACGGTTATAAATAATATCTGTGATCGATCCACTTTCTTCACTGTTTTGGAAATTATTCGCTCAGTAGAACGTTTATCACGACCATAATCTTCTTGTAAAGTGCGATACGTGGCCACGGCAGAGTCACAATTATTAGAACATTTTTACAATTTTAACGCGTTGTTTGGTTGGGTGTTTTCGGTAGTTTTTGGAAGTGTCACCAGTTTTGATGACATGAACATTAGATAAATGCTAAATACAAGGGCGCATTTTGCGAAACCCGCAATGGATAACACTATCATTTTTTGGCTAGGTATTATCTAAATTCTTGAAAACTTGTTAAAAAAGATGCATATATTTATAACGAGTGAGTCAACAAGAGGTGTAAAGTTTGTTTTTAGAGTATTATGGATTAGGGCGTATCGAATTACAATTTTTTTTCGAATTTCACATTCTAAGAGGTCTCAAAAGTTGCATGGGGTTGTCAAGATCACCCAAAAAAATTTTAAGGAAAAAAAAAGGATGCCTTCCTGCCCCGCAAGGACAAAGTTGTTTTTTGACGAAAACAGTAAAAAACAACGACCTGAATATGCTTCGACTTTTATAAAAAAAACTACGTATGTCTTGAAACAAAAGTAAGTATAGGCTTAAACTAACAATATATTGGTAAACACGATGCCACTCACGATTTATATCCACAGTGTCCTGTGTGAAAGATATTCGAAGCAAAAGTTGAAATCGAGATAGCACATAACTTTTTATTGTTACCCAATAGTATAAATTTTGGTGGTATTGATTATACGATAGAATATTAGTTATTTATATTGGATTTTATATGTAGACACATTGATATTATGTACGAAACACAATATCTTTTAAATGGGTGACTCGACTTAGCTTGCAGATCTTTTTTCGAAAAATACTATACTCTTTCACATAATAAGCGCTATATTTTGGTTCTGTTCGACATAGATGGCGACTTCAGTTTTCCATTTGAGAGTTGGAATTGCTTGCGAATGTTTAATGTTGAACTTATTATTTACATGACCCCAAAGGAAGAAATCTAGTGCGGTAAGTATGTATAGTATGGTACATGGCACTATCCTGTTGAAAGTAGAGGTCGTCTATATTCGTAACCTCCATCTCCGACCACAAAAAAATGTTAATCATGTCTCTATAGTGTACTCCATTGACTGCAACGGCTCTTCCGCTGTCATTTTCAAAAAGATATGGCCCCATAACACCACCGGCCCATAATTGGCACCAAAGAGTTAATTGTTGTGAATGCATTGGCCTCTCCTGAATCATTCGTGGGTTTCCGGATTCCCAAATGGGGTAATTTTTCTTATTAATGTAGCCATCAATGTGGAAAGTAGCTTCGTCAGCAAGTACAATTTTTGTTTTACAAAAGTTACCGTCAACATTCATGTCTTCAAGACCCAATCAGAATGTACAGCGCTATTAGTGGGCCGCCAGCTGCAGTGCTTGAGTCAATCGGATCTTGTGCACATTCAGAGCTAAATCTTTTGTAAATATTCGTTGCAGTATGGACGTGGTACAACCGAAGCACCGAATTTATGTGCGTGGGTCGTTTTCAACACTTTCCTTCACTGCGTCAATATTATCGGTCGAATGTCCGAGGCGAAGTCGCTTCAATATCTTCACATCTTGCACTGAAGTTAGTCTCTTAGAATTTTCTTGTCACGATCATTTCCAAAGAATTTTGTAATCGTAACTGCGATAGAACGCAAGTTTTCGTAAGAATATTCAACGAATTTTGTTCGTTCTTTCACTGTTTAGATTTCTATGAAGAATTTCCCGCATCGACAGTTGTCAAAATTTAACAACCAACTATCAAATGACCTGCGTTTTCTCCATACTATTTGTTCTTAAGGCCCTGTCTTAAAATGTTTTCAAATATTTTCTATGAACTTTCTATGAAGACCTTTGAAATTTTTACTCTTTAAAGCTTACTGAGTCCTTTAAACCTTCTACTTCCAATCAATTCCTTCTCTTTCATGCTGTCTCTTTCTCTTTCCATTGCTAAAATAAACAATAACAAATTGCAAACTTTTAACTATGATAACTTAAGTAAACCAATTATAGCCAAAATAAACAAAAGCATGAATATCCTCGAGCACAAAAGCTTCTTTCCTACTCGCTTCAGTCTTTTGCTATCATCACTCTTATCGCACTCACGTGCAGTGGACAAACAAGCCCAAAAATAAACTGCAAATGACATTTTAATAAAAATATGATTTTCACATTTTCCAAGACCAAAACAAATAAAGTTTCGTTTCTCAAATAGAATGAAGTGCATAGATACCAGAAGTAGAATAAGTAGAACTAGAAGAAGTAGTTGCATAAGTGTCTTTTATGTTTGTATTAGTACTATGTATTTCACTTTTACTGAATCTTTTTCACAACTGTTGCAAACTTTGTTGCCGATGTTGGCGCAGCTGCCCCAACACCACAACATATAGTTATAGTCGTAGAGTACCCCCAGCACCGAAATCAACTTAAATGTTGACATGAAATTGTTTTCTCTATTTGACTTGAACATTCCATGACTCACAATGCATATGTGTGGTATATGTATTGGTGCATATGTGATGCTGAATGTGAGTGACATCCTGTCAATGTACGGGTGAAAACGTGGGCTCTTCTGCCAACTCTTCGGTAGAACTGAGTAAATATAATTTTCACTTTTCTTTTGTGAATTGTTTTTCGTGTTTTTGAACGAAACAAAGTCAATAAGAGACTAACCAAGATGAGAGTTACCTCAGAGTTCCTTAAAATACTAAAAGCAATTAATCAAAAGCTTTCATAAAGTTATTCTTATTCAATGCAAAAAACCACAAAAAAAAACTGTCACTTTTGTTATTCCAACTTAATTGACTAAAACGGAAAACATACTGGACTGCAGGCAAAACCTCTTTCAAATGAAAGTGAAGCAAATATCAAGCCCAATATTTTTTTTTCACATTTGTCTGAGTTTTTGAGAAGCTGGGTGTTTTGCATTTTTCGTACCTTAAGAACCATCTTGAAAGCACATCAAAATTACAAGTTTCAAAATGTCGAGTAGAAATTTTCGGAATTAAGAAGAACTTTTTTCAAACCATTTACATCTATTTTTATTCTTGTGAAAATAAACTGTTGTGAAATTTTGAAAAACTAAAACAAAAAAAAATTGTTGGCTGTGTCGTGGACACACCCGTAGGTTTTGACGTGACGGTTTTTCTTGTTGCTGTTGTTGTTGTTGTTGTTGATGTTGATGTTGATGTTGATGTTGATGTTGATGTTGATGTTGATGTTGATGTTGATGTTGATGTTGATGTTGATGCTGATGTTGATGTTGATGTTGATGTTGATGTTGATGTTGATGTTGATGTTGATGTTGATGTTGATGTTGATGTTGATGTTGATGTTGATGTTGATGTTGATGTTGATGTTGATTTTGATGTTGATGTTGATGTTGATGTTGATGTTGATGTTGATGTTGATGTTGATATTGATGTTGGTGTTGGTGTTAATGTTGATGTTGATGTTGATGTTGATGTTAATGTTGATGTTGATGTTGATGTTGATGTTGATGTTGATGTTGTTGTTGATGTTAATGTTGATGTTGATGTTGATGTTGATGTTGATGTTGATGTTGATGTTGATGTTGATGTTGTCAATTTATTTTTTATTCTTATCATGTGCCGGAAAACATCAGTTTCATTTTCGTTCCTTAAAACTTATCTGTACGCCAGTAGTCACAGAGTTAAAATTCCATGCAACGTTTTTTCATGGTTGTAGTATTTTTACGGCATTATGTGGTTGCCAACTTGAAATCTTGACAATAAGAATTTTTTTTGTAATTTAGTTGTGAGGCGTAATAACACATCTATGCTGTCGTAAAACAAAATTTACAGCAGCACGTCTCCTGAGTAAGTAATAATTCCATGCAACGGTATAACATTTCTGTTACATAAGTTGCTATCTGACTTGACAACGTCAGCATTTTTTTAATTTTTGTCGTAAGTCCAAGTAGCTGCGAATATCGGAGCTTTTATACTCACTGAGTAAAAATTCAATGCAACGCCGCAGCATCAATGTTGCATTGTCGATCTTTGAGCGGCTCTCTCTGTGTCCCCATGACGTCAGAAATTTTTTTTTATTAATTTTGTTGTAATGGTTTAGGAGAGGTCTTTATTAGTGTATCATATTTTTAATTCCTACACGCAAAGAAAAAAAAACGTTTATCGCCAGTTTGCCGCAAACGAACTTCGTTTGTCGTGCTTGAAATCGTTTATTGCAAACGTTTCAACAGTTGTTATAAACATTGAACGAAAAATAAACAAAATTTTCAGTTGTGAGAAACGAGTCATTTAGTTGCAGGAAATGAATTTCGTTTGTCATAAACGCGAGTGATTTTTAAATTGCAGCAATTGAAAACTTAGTTTTTCCCAACTGAAAATTTTGTTTATTTTTCCCTTCGTTGTATAAACATAACGCTTATAGTTCAGAGTTACTTTTTGGACAAATTGTGACTATATAAGGAAATTGGTAGTTTGCTTAATACGCGGACGGAGATAGCAACGGCGGTGCGATGAATGCAATCCATAAGAAGACGGACGGACATAATGAGAAAGATTATTAATATAATAAATAATAATGACCGAAATAGCTTGCGGTATATATATATAAGATATATTTTTAAGTTGTGACAACAGAATTTTCGTTAGCGGCAAATACAGCTCGCAAACGAAGTATAGTTGGTGAATTTTTCAGTTGTGGTAAACGAAAAATTTCTTTGCGTGTAGCACTAATACTCAGCGAGTAATAATTCCATGTAACAAATTCTCAGTTGCGTTGCTTAAGCATTTCCCACTGCGTCCCGATGACGTTTTGAATTTTAGTTTGGTTTTTGTAATGAAGTCAAAGAAATATTTTTTACGCGTTTACACTCAGCGAGTAAGAATTCAATGCAACGCCGATGAATTTTGAAAAAATGTCTTATTCAAATTTTTTGGAAACCTGCGCGGTAAAACGTAACTTCGTCACGTCAAAACTGGTTTCAGAGATACCAACTTCAGAGTGGCAAAACTGTAAAATTGATTCAAACAAATGCATAAGCATATTGATCTTCTTGGAGAATACTTGAAAAACAATAAAAGCATTTTCACGTATTAACCACTGGTTTTTTCATTGTTAGGCGCAAGACTTAAAAGGCAATCCTTGTATCGTTAAAACTGGCGTATCTTCTATGTGTAGCCATCAGAAGCTTTTCATTGCGCAGATATAGTTTTTATGAAATGATTTCAATAATTTTTTATAATTATTTGGTAAAAGTTGAATTGAATCAAATAATTTTGAAACTTTGTACAAATTTTCAACTAAACACTAGGCAAAAAATCCATTCATTTAAATTAAATTTTTATAAAATTACAATTCATTGGTGGCAAAAACGCATGAAAGGATTTATTATTAAATTTTAGCTGTTGCTGATGTTGTTCGAACAACAATGCCAACAGCAACTTTTGTGAGTTTATGCGTTAGTTCAAATGCGCTCGTGAATGCGTGTGGGTGTGTGTGTTTGTGCCTATAATGTGCACGCGTGCATGTATTTTTGTCTGTCCGAAAAATATCTAACGATGACTGAATAGAATACGAATAGGAACGTGTGCGTATGTGTCAAGTATGGTTGGCCTATGGGTGCGTTTGTGTTGAGCTTGCATGTCATGCTTCCGTTTTCCTTTTTGGTTTTTTTTTTTTGTTTTTTTCTTCATTCATTATTTTGTTTGCATCATTGAACGCACATCCGGTTAGAAACGTGCGCCAGTTGTTGTTACAGTTGTCATCAGTGTTGCCACATTGTGCAGCAGCAGCAATAGAGTCTGTTGCTGACAACTCAATAGTTGTGAACGGAAGGAATAGGCAGGCGGAGCTGGTGTCAAGAGGTCACTAGTGCCAACAATGGCCAGTGTTGGTTTTAAAAGCATCAACTGCAAATGACTGATTATTCTAGCCGCTCCTTATTGTACTGCAGCAACAACAGCAACAATTTCTCATTTCTATTCAGAGGCGAATTATTTTTCAAGATTCACACGTGCGTCAGGTTGGCGGTAATTATGTTTTAAGTGAAATTGAATGAAAATGAAATAGCTTAGAAAGTGGTATAATGCGAAGGGAGGAATTCATCTAGGTGCTTACTTTTTATTATTTATTGATATTACATTTTCCTCTTGACTATGTCTTCATGACATTTTCATGAACTATTCTTTAAAATTCCAAAGTTTAAAAATTAATATCGCGGCAGAACACCGCTTCTTTAATGGACCAAAAGTTAACTGGAAGCCAACCCACTTTTGAAATACAGATATACACAAGAAATTGTAGAGGCACATAAGTATCTAGTACAAAAAGTCACTTTGTACTTTGTGTTATATGGGAGGTAGGCGCGTTTGCTGGCGGATTTCAAAATATGTATGCATGTGTTCTAATAGAGCTAATTCCAACTCAAACACCAAATTTAATTTGTCTTCGACTACTCCTTCTATCTAATTTCAAACGTTGTATGAGATGAAACCACTATGAGCCATCCTGTTGGAAAAACATATCTTCAATAAACATGCTATTCAATTTTTTTTTTTCAAAAAATTGACTGTAACGTTCTCGCCGGCCTCACTTTTTAAGAAGTGCGCTTTGTGGGCTGTTTGAAATATTGGTACTTACTTCACTCTGAGTAGATAGTTTAACGACATCAATTAAAACCACGCCTACCTCCCATGTGAAGTGACTTTATGACGAAAATGTTTTTATAAATAAACATTTTATTGATTGCTTAAGGCTTTGAACAAACGGCCGCGTGGGTATTTTAACTTCGGCCCAGTAGAAGATCATTTCTTACTTGATTTATTTGAAAATTTTTCCAAAGATACTTCAGATGTTATACTATAACGTGTATATTATATAAAAAAAGCGGCTTTGTTCGTATCTCCAAAAAGAAGAGTTGGCTGTGTCGCGGACACACCCGTAGGTTTTGACGTGACGAAGTTTCTTGTTTGTTGTTGTTGTTGTTGTTGTTGATGTTGATGTTGATATTGATGTTGATGTTGATGTTGATGTTGATGTTGAAGTTGATGTTGATGTTGATGTTGATGTTGATGTTGATGTTGATGTTGATGTTGATATTGATGTTAATGTTGATGTTGATGTTGAAGTTGATGTTGATGTTGATGTTGATGTTGATGTTGATGTTGATGTTGATGTTGATGTTGATGTTGATGTTGATGTTGATGTTGATGTTGATGTTGATGTTGATGTTGATGTTGATGTTGATGTTGATGTTGATGTTGATATTGATGTTGATATTGATGTTGATGTTGATGTTGATGTTGATGTTGATGTTGTTTGTTGATGTTGATGTTGATGTTGATGTTGATGTTGATGTGGATGTGGATGTAGATGTTGATGTTGATGTTGATGTTGATGTTGGTGTTGGTGTTGGTGTTGGTATTGGTGTTGGTGTTGGTGTTGGTGTTAGTGTTGGTGTGGGTGTTGGTGTTGGTGTTGGTGTTGGTGTTGGTGTTGGTGTTGGTGTTGGTGTTGGTGTTGGTGTTGGTGTTGGTGTTGGTGTTGGTGTTGGTGTTGATGTTGGTGTTGGTGTTGGTGTTGGTGTTGGTGTTGGTGTTGGTGTTGGTGTTGGTGTTGGTGTTGGTGTTGGTGTTGGTGTTGGTGTTGGTGTTGGTGTTGGTGTTGGTGTTGGTGTTGGTGTTGGAGTTGTTGTTGGATTTGGAGTTGGTGCTTTTCGTTTAGCTTTTTTTTTTGCTTCCCCATTGGTTGTGCTCTAATTTCAATTAATCCAGCAAAAGTGATGCATATATTAACGTTCTTAAAAAAAACCAAACGCAGTCTTCTGTGTCTCGGAAAGAACTCTACTCCTTTATTCAATTTTAAATTAACTTCACTTATTTTTAGCTTACAACTAATTTCTCTTAATAATACTCTTATTCTAATTTCTCTTATTTCTAGCTTATAATAATATAAATATATACAGTGACTCAAAAAATTGATCGCATGTTCAGGAATTTCTTACAAACAAATATTACAGGAAAACGGAAAAATGGATTATGAAAAGATTATATATTTTTACAAACTTAATTTTTCTTAAATAAAAAAACACATTATTTTTTTAATTTTTCAGAATTTGTAGTAAAATAAATTAGAAAAATTAATTAAACATATTCGATCAATTATTTGAGTTTAAAAGTTAATATTTTGTGTAGCCTCCGCGTGCTTTCAAAACAGCATTTATTCTTCGTGGCATGGTTTCCACCAAATTTTTGCATAAATCCTGTGACAGTACATTCCATTTTATCTGGACTTTTTGCCAGATATCATCGAGTGTTCGTGGCGCATATTCACCATCCCTCAATCCGCGTTTAAGCTCCACCACAAGTGCTCAATCGGATTTAAATCAGGTGATTGCGGTGGCCAGTCCAAGACGTTTATAGAATTTTCCTGGAACCACATTTTTGTTATTCTAGCCGTATGTTTTAGATCGTTGTCTTGCTGGAAAATCGATTCCTCCAAAACAACTCCGAACATATCCAAATTTTGGAAAAGGTTTGCTTTCAAAATATTAATATAGTCCTGTGCTGTACTTTTTCCTGCAATTTTATGACACTTTACAACTTCAATCCAAGTCATACACCCCCACAGCATTATTGAGCCTCCTCCAAATTTCACTGTTGGCTGAACATGTCTACTGGATAATTTTCCACCTTTTTTTGTCTAAGTCCACTGCCTCCCATCAGACCCATATTTGTTAATTTTAGTTTCATCGGACCATATAACCTTGTTCCAATCGTCAATGCTGTAACTTTTGTACTTACGGGCAAATTTGAGCCGCAATTTCTTATAGCGATTAGACAATAAGGGTTTCTTTACCTTAAAGCGACCTTTAAAATCATTTTTTCCTAGAAGATTTTTAATTGTTTCGTCCAAAACATGAATGACGTCATTTATTTTCAAGCATTTATTTATTTCAACAGCATTATCATGTACCCCATGTGTAATTTGATGTATTATTCGACGCCTTAATAAATTTGATATAATGGGTTTTCGTCCAGCGCAGTTCTTAATCGTCAAATTTTCACATTGAGCGCGAACTTTGCTAACTGTTGAAATGGAGCACTTTACAGATAGAGAAATTTGCCTATGAGAAACACCCTCACGCAAGAAATGTTCAATTTGCTTAAACTTTTCAGGTGATATTGCTTAAATCTGAAAGATTTTTCAAATAATTACATTTTGTAGTTACAAACTTAAAAACTAGTTTAGTTTTACCTTAAATAAACAAGTCTCACTAAAATCAAAGTTAATGACCACATTCAATAAAATGGTTTCGAAGTTTGGTTATTCTTTTATTATTTTTTAGCAAACTCAAAAAATTGATCGAATGAACTTTTAGTGTTTCCAGTCCAACACTTAAATAAGCACTGAAATTTTTTAAATATATTACTGCCAAATGAGAATAATAATATAACAAAATTAATAACCGTTACTTTTACAGTAGTGGCTTTAATAATTTGTACACAATCTACTGCTACACGCACTGCTTACACACATGCGATCAATTTTTTGAGTCACTGTATATATATATTTAGTTATTAAGTTTTTGTAACATAAGTAGGCGTTTGCATGTATTAAAGTTAATTAATTTTAGATAGGATAAGTTATGTGTGATAAGTTATTTTATGTATGTACAGTATAATTTTTTGTAAAATAAGACAACAACAAAACAAATGCAGACTCACAGCCATATGTTGTAAATGCACATTGAGGATGTCTTAAAGATGTGGCCAACTGGGTAAGCAGAATTTTGTTTCTCTGCTTCGCTTATCAATGTTGTGTATGTACACATCGTTCGCTCTTTTTGCATTTTCAGTTTGCATTTGCCCATACTTGGTCATTACACTTCTTCTCTTTCTCGCACTGGTTCTGTGATGAACACACAGATAATCGTACTGCTCTTACACATGATGTTATAATCATAAAATACAAAGCATATGAAAATTAATACAAAATTTGAAGGAGTTAAATATTAATTTACTTATAGAATCAAAAAAATTATATGTAGCAATATGATTATTTAAATACAAATCAAAAGAAGACATATTAATTATGTTACGACCATACTTGAATTTTCTTCAATGCATGCATAAAGTATTAAAAACTTATAATGAAAGTGACAAGTCAGCTTATTATATAAAAAACATGCCACAATTTTATAACTCATGTAAACTGGTGCGAGCCCGACCTACGAAAACATGATGAAATATTATATGTTTGCGCATATAATGAACATCTGCTTTAAAAAAAAAACCTTCTTCACGCCTTCTATGGTTTAATACCAACAAAATGTTGGAGCCTAGATTGATACGTGATAAAGAAGTAAACAAAAAAAGCGCAACAACAAAATCTTTGCAGAATCAATGCAGTCAACTTTTTGAAATTTTGCTACTAGCAAAAGAGTAGAAAAACATTGCTTTGATAAAGTATAGGCGCTTCTATAATTCCACTTTGGTTTTATGGCTCTTACGCTTATTAGCTTATCAAAGTTAGTGGACTGCTAGAACCACTGAGACTACTGATGAGTCGGAGTAGCGTCCGACGAAACCATGGTCTAGTCAGCTTGGTTTAGTTCTGCAAAGAACGTTGTTGTTGTAGCAACCTGTTGCTTCATGAATTATTTGGCATTAAGCTCACAATATAATTCTTAAAAAAAAAAAATATGTTTTTTAAGAATTATAAAATAAATAAACTTATTATATAAAAAACATGCCACAATTTTATAACTCATGTAAACTGGTGCGAGCCCGACCTACGAAAACATGATGAAATATTATATGTTTGCGCATATAATGAACATCTGCTTTAAAAAAAAACCTTCTTCACGCCTTCTATGGTTTAATACCAACAAAATGTTGGAGCCTAGATTGATACGTGATAAAGAAGTAAACAAAAAAAGCGCAACAACAAAATCTTTGCAGAATCAATGCAGTCAACTTTTTGAAATTTTGCTACTAGCAAAAGAGTAGAAAAACATTGCTTTGATAAAGTATAGGCGCTTCTATAATTCCACTTTGGTTTTATGGCTCTTACGCTTATTAGCTTATCAAAGTTAGTGGACTGCTAGAACCACTGAGACTACTGATGAGTCGGAGTAGCGTCCGACGAAACCATGGTCTAGTCAGCTTGGTTTAGTTCTGCAAAGAACGTTGTTGTTGTAGCAACCTGTTGCTTCATGAATTATTTGGCATTAAGCTCACAATATAATTCTTAAAAAAAAAAAAATATGTTTTTTAAGAATTATAAAATAAATAAACTTATTATATAAAAAACATGCCACAATTTTATAACTCATGAAAGTGACAAACATTTTCTTAAAATTTTGTGCTCCAGACCAACACCCCCGTATAACGTATTCTACGTTAAAAAAAATAAATAACTGGCCATTTCAGCCCTTGAAAGGACTTTGACCTAGCTTCTTTTGATCAATTGTGTTGTGCGTGTTATTAAGTTTGTACACAATGGACCGAGAAATGGACCTACAGGCTTAACGCCGACTCCGAACGGCAATGAACGGAATGTTCTTATTCTCAAGAAGCTTTACATGGCATTTTGATTACTCTCTGAGGTTTGCCATTGTCTGCAGAGAGGTGACGACCGTACAGAAAAATTATTTTAATTCAAATAATTTTCTGTAGCTGTTGGGGTTCAAACCTGGGTCTCCAGGTTCGTTGACATAGCGGCCACGCACTTTTACCAACTACGCCACGGACAAAAACATTGTAAATAAATCTATAAAATGCCAAGGAAGTGTTCAATTTGCAAAAAAGCTTGTAAAAAGTTCAACCTAAAATCAACTGCGAAACATGAACATAAAGAAACTCGAGATGAACAGCTGATTTTGACAACTAGCCCGCTTTTCTCTGCTTTCTAATATATTCTTCTCCGAGTCAGCCTTACCTTATAATTCTGCCATGATTATTACGAGTTTTTCTAATTAATGTTGTTGCTTTTTTCGTTTGACGTAGCTCCTACAGCTTTGTTGTTGCAAAATTTCACATTTGCAAACAGCCATTTTAAAATTAGCATACCTTGTAATTGTAACATAGTTGCTATGAACCCTGCATAAATAAAAATCAGAACGTCGTCCAAGTAAACTAAACAGATTGAACCAATGTATTCTTTCAATACATTGTTAATCAGTCGTTGAAAAGTAGCTGGCGCATTACGAAGGCCAAATGGCATACGTAAAAATTCATAATGCCCAGTGGCTGTCGAAAAAGCTGTTTTTGCAATATCATCGGGATGCACTTATATCTGGTGGAATCCCTTAGCCAAATCAAGAGTCGAGAAATATTGACATTTACCTAGCTTATCGAATATGTCATCAATGTTTGGCATGGGAAATCTATATTCGATAGTTATATCGTTTAATTTCCGATAATCAATTACTATGCGCCAATTTTGTTTGTTGGAAGAATCTAGTTTTTTTGGAACGATCCATATTGGACTATTATAAGGACTATTGGAATGTCTAATTATATTTTGTTTTAACATACTTTCAATCTGACTATTAACTTCTGCTTTATGCACTTCAGGATATCTATATAATTTTGAGTATACTGGCATATCGTGCTTCGTTGTAATTCTATGCTTTATTTCGTTAGTAAAAGTTAGATTATCATTTTTGTCATAAAATACATGTTTATATTTTTTAATAACTTTGAGTAATTTTTCCTTTTCATAATCTTGTAGATGATCTGTTCGAATGTGGGATAAAATATTAGATTTTTCAACTTCGCAATTAAAGAAATAACTTTCTTTATAAGCTAATTCGTTGTAAGTTTCTTCTTCTTTAGATAAAAATATGGTTATTACAGTATTACCGGTAATTTATTGTCTATTAGGTAAATCTATTATGCAATTTAAATCTTGTAGAATGTTATTACCTATTAGTCCATCAAAGTTTTCATTGAAAGCGTATTCTAAAAATTCACAATAGTAATTATCTAAATTAAATTCTCTAAATATTGGAAATTTACAAAGTTTCGTTATTGATATTTTTGTGCCTAATGCTTTTGCTATTACGTTTACATTTCGTTTCCATTTTGGGTGACATATATTTGGGTTGATTATACTGAATTCAGCCCCAGTATCAATTATAAATTTTAATTTTTTTATAGGATTATTAATTATTATGTATGGAAGTTTTGGTCGTCTGCTATGGGAAAATTTACATTGGAATTTCCTATTTCCATTGGCTCGTTTTGTTGAAAAGCATTATTAAAAGTATGTGGATTTTGATTTCTACAAATTGGCTGTCTAACTTGATAAGAATTAGTTCCCTGATTAAATTGTTGATTATTTCCATTGGTGGTTTGCGAAAAATTTGAACGTCTCTTTTGGCCTGTAAAGCTTGAGCTACCCATGTTATTATTAAATTGATTAAAATTTCTATTGGAAAGTGGTTGTCTTTGGTTGGGCGAATGTGGCTGACCATCAAAATTATAATTCGGTCTATTATTATTTCCGTTAAAACTAAATGGTTTTCCTAGAATGAAGTTATTAGGTTTACTGTGATTACTACTAAAATTAGTTCTTATATTTGTGTTCAAATATTCTCTTTTTGCGGGTCCATACTGTGTGTAGTGTTGATGTCTGGCATCTAATATTATTTTAAATGCATCTTCTAATGTTTTAGGATCTCTAGCAAATATCATGGTGCGTGTTGGTTCGGGAAGATGGTCTCTAAACGTTTTAAGTGAAATTCTATTTACTTCTTCAGTCGTGTAAGTATTGTCTCCATGGGTTAAATTTCTATTATGAATTCTATTCGCAAGTTTGTTTATTTTAAAATAGTAATTTTCTATAGTTCCCTGTAATCTACAAGTTTTTAAATCATCCATCAAGTCATTACTACTATATTTTTCACCAAAGTTTTTCGTCAATATATCTTTTAAAATATCCCATGTTGTTACGTTAGAGTATCTATGAATTGCTTCCCTAGTTTTGCCAACACATTTATTCTTTATATAACCAAAAAGTATATTTCTACTATTATTATCGAACTCTAAAATAGATGGAAGAATGTTTTCAACTTGATTTATATAATCTGGTAGCTGGTTAGGATCATTGCCATCAAAACATTCAATGTTTTTAATACAAGTTAAAACTAGGTTAAATCTACTTATTTCTAATGCCTCCATAGCGGAATATGTATTTAAGTTTTATGAAAATATGTGTGAAAGAGAAAGAAAAAACGTTGTTCTAAAAAAAAAATGAATAAAATTTTGTGATAGTTAATCACAAGCAAATTATAGAAATGGTAGTGTTATATATAGTTTAATAGTAGTGTAAGGTTAAATAATAAGAAAAGTGTTATATATAGTGTAATAGTAGTTTAAGGTTATAATAAGAAAAGTGTAATATATAGTGTAATAGTATAATAGTGTAATAGTAGTGAAAGGTTACAATAATAAGAAATAAAAATTTAATACTTATATATTAACATGTATGTAATTGTTTTGTTGTTGTTGTAGCCAGTTGCTCCCACAGGTACATAGTTGCTACAGCAATACTCGTTACTGGACTCCCTTGTAAATTGTTGTAAATTTTAAAGAGTATATTTTTAAAGAGTCAAGGTGTGTATTTGTTGCTTGGCGCCAGTTGATTGTTGTTGTTTTTGTTGTTAATTTAAGTTTTGTTTTGTAAAATAATTTTTGTTTCTCTTCAGATGATTAAGGTGAAAGAGTGGATTAAGTTTGACGATAATTCGCACTCATAGACAATTGATGCTTGTTTTAATTATTGTTGTATTTGTTTTTTGTTCTTGTTTAAAAGTCTTGTTTTGTTCAAAGAGAATTTAATTTTTTTTATTTTCAGTTCGTTTTGTTAAATTGTTTGGTTTCTTTTTCACCTTTATAGAGGTCATAGGCACAATTCTTAACACAGTTTTTCGATGTTTTGCTAACGTACATACGATGACCTTGGTAGAGGTCGTAAACATACATATATTAATAAAATTTAAATTTCACAATTTTACTTTATTATTTTTTTTTTTTTTTTTTTTTTTTTTTTTTTTAACCTTTTTTTTATTATTGTTTTTATCTCCTTTTGGTCTTTTTTTCATAAATATTTGATTTTATTTTTACACTGATCTTCTTTCATCTCTTTTTTTTCATTAATATTTTTATTTTGCACTGACCTTGCTAGAGGTCAAAGTCACTTTTTCTCATTTATAGGTATATATTAATGTTATAAGGCACTAATTTCACAGTTTATAATTTTTTTTTCAGCAAATATTAAATCGTTCTCAATGTTTTATTTTCACTATATGCTCAACTTTAAATTTTTTAATAACAAATATTTAACTCTGCTTAAATATTTTATTTTTAATCCTCGTCACCATTAACGTTCTTAAAAAAAACCAAACGCAGTCTTCTGTGTCTCGGAAAGAACTCCACTCTTTTATTCAATTTTAAATTAACTTCACTTATTTTTAGCTTACAACTAATTTCTCTTAATAATACTCTTATTCTAATTTCTCTTATTTCTAGCTTATAATAATATAAATATATATATATATATATAAATATAGTTTACAGTTTATAGTTTATGGTTTATAGTTTATATTTTATAGTTTATAGTTTATAGCTTATAGTAAATAGTTTATAGTAAATAGTTTATAGTAAATAGTTTATAAATAGTTATGTTAATATGTACATAGGTAACTTACATTACTCCTCCACCGCCAGAATAAGCAGTCCCTGCTAATTCACAATATGATTTATAATTATTACTTTTATGTTTGTAATGTTTATACTAATAATGCTAAAAATGTCTAATTTATTTATTTATATTATTTAAATTTAAGTTTTCCGTTTTATTTGTGACTTGTATATTTTTTTAAATTTATTATCATTGGATACTAGGTAATTTCCGTCTTGCTTATAATTTGTAATTTTCTTATATTTAGGTTTTGATTTACTAACTCTATTATTATTAACAATGTTGTTGGCAAAACTATCCATTTCAACTCTATTAGTTTTCTGATTTATCATATTTATTCGTTTAGCTTTTTTCTCATGTATACAAATTTTTGAAAGCTTAGAAATTTCTTCTTGTGAAATTACGTTATTTAAAAGATCGATTGGTCGATTATTGGTAGTAGTATGAATCGTGTTATTGTATGCTACTATTGCTTTATACACCTTTTCATGGATATCTTCTTTATTATTTAGGTCTGTATTAAAGAGTCGAATATGCTCATTAAGAGTACCATGTAACCTTTCTACATCCGAATTACCAGTTTTCAAATACGCTGTTGTTGTGTGAGAGTTTATCTCTTGACCCTTTAGGAATTCCCTAACAACAGCAGTGTCTAATTCATTGTCGAATATAAGTAGGTTTGGCTTGCCTAAATATTGGATTCTCTGTTTGAGCGCTTTCAATATTGATACCCAAGTCCTGTCCTCCAAGCAGTAAGCGGTTGCGTATTTTGTAAGTTTATCTATGCTTGTCAGATACATAGTGCCCCGTTGTGGATACCATATATCTAAATGAACAATATCATTATGTTTCTCTGGAGTAGGGGTTATGTTTAAACTGTGCTTTATTGGGGACCTATCGAATTTCGCAAGTTTACATATTTCGCAGCTGTTGATGTATTTTTGGATCTCCTTTTTTAATTTTGGGTAAAAATAAACTTTCTTTAATTCTTCATAAACTTCGTTAATACCTCTGTGATTATTTGCATTGTGTGTTTTTTCTATTAACTGTAATATCTTTTCTCTATCGGTTATATCTTCTATAAACAAACTTGCTTTTAATACTTTTAGGCTTTTGTTCCTTGCAAAATATTTTATATACAAAGATTGGAACTCTTTGTATAGTTCAATATTTTGGCAAAAACTACTGCGAGTCCTTTTGCAGGCAGTTTTTCTCTCATGAAATTCAAAAGACTATCTTTATTTGTTACTTTTATGTTGTGTCGAATTTTGTTTTTGAACATAATTTTGGTTTTACACGAATTGGCAATTGAAGTTTCGATAAATACTTGATATTTAAACATATTAATAGGCTGTTCCGTTATTTTAATGTAGTCAGTATCATCGCTTTCCGCGCTATGCACTGTGTTATCATCTTCATCGAATAACTCATGTAGATTCATTTCTATTTCGCTATTTGAAGTCTCATAACTTAACCTACTCAAACCATCGGCAATTACGTTTTCTTTTCCCTTTATATAATTAATATCAAAATCGAACTCGTTTAGCTTAATTTTCCATCTTTGAATTTTAGCATTCGGTTCTTTTATATTGTTTAGCCAAACTAGCGGACGGTGATCTGTTTTGATGACAAACTTACGGCCGAAAAGATATGGCCGGAAATATTTCGTCGCCCACACAATGGCCAGCAATTCTTTCTCTATTGTACTATAATGTTTTTCGTGGCCATTAAGCGTGCGGCTGGCAAAAGAAACAACTTTATTTCCTTGCATAAGAGCCGCTCCTAACGCAAAATTGCTCGCATCGGTCACAAGTGTAAATACTTTATTAAAATCGGGATGAATAAGTATAGGATCATTTTTAAGCAATGTTTTTAATTTTTCAAATGCCGCCTTATAATCTTTATCATTAATATTAACCTTTGCTCCTTGTTTTAAGTATTTAATAAGATGATGAGCTATTTTTGAATAGTCTTTAATAAAACGTCTATAAAAACCAGTTATGCCCAGAAACGATTTTATTTCTTTTTGTGTTTTAGGTAATATTATAGCTTTAAGTTTACCAGGGTTTGGTTTGATGCCTTCAGAAGTTACAATATGGCCTAAAAATTCAGTTTCCTTTGCGAGGAGTGTGCATTTGTCAACTTGCAGTTTTAGGTTGGCCTGGCTCAAACGCTTTAGTACTTTGTCTATTGCTTCCAAATGTTCTTCTATACTGGTAGAAAAAATCAGAACGTCGTCCAAGTAAACTAAACAGATTGAACCAATGTATTCTTTCAATACATTGTTAATCAGTCGTTGAAAAGTAGCTGGCGCATTACGAAGGCCAAATGGCATACGTAAAAATTCATAATGCCCAGTGGCTGTCGAAAAAGCTGTTTTTGCAATATCATCGGGATGCACTTATATCTGGTGGAATCCCTTAGCCAAATCAAGAGTCGAGAAATATTGACATTTACCTAGCTTATCGAATATGTCATCAATGTTTGGCATGGGAAATCTATATTCGATAGTTATATCGTTTAATTTCCGATAATCAATTACTATGCGCCAATTTTGTTTGTTGGAAGAATCTAGTTTTTTTGGAACGATCCATATTGGACTATTATAAGGACTATTGGAATGTCTAATTATATTTTGTTTTAACATACTTTCAATCTGACTATTAACTTCTGCTTTATGCACTTCAGGATATCTATATAATTTTGAGTATACTGGCATATCGTGCTTCGTTGTAATTCTATGCTTTATTTCGTTAGTAAAAGTTAGATTATCATTTTTGTCATAAAATACATGTTTATATTTTTTAATAACTTTGAGTAATTTTTCCTTTTCATAATCTTGTAGATGATCTGTTCGAATGTGGGATAAAATATTAGATTTTTCAACTTCGCAATTAAAGAAATAACTTTCTTTATAAGCTAATTCGTTGTAAGTTTCTTCTTCTTTAGATAAAAATATGGTTATTACAGTATTACCGGTAATTTATTGTCTATTAGGTAAATCTATTATGCAATTTAAATCTTGTAGAATGTTATTACCTATTAGTCCATCAAAGTTTTCATTGAAAGCGTATTCTAAAAATTCACAATAGTAATTATCTAAATTAAATTCTCTAAATATTGGAAATTTACAAAGTTTCGTTATTGATATTTTTGTGCCTAATGCTTTTGCTATTACGTTTACATTTCGTTTCCATTTTGGGTGACATATATTTGGGTTGATTATACTGAATTCAGCCCCAGTATCAATTATAAATTTTAATTTTTTTATAGGATTATTAATTATTATGTATGGAAGTTTTGGTCGTCTGCTATGGGAAAATTTACATTGGAATTTCCTATTTCCATTGGCTCGTTTTGTTGAAAAGCATTATTAAAAGTATGTGGATTTTGATTTCTACAAATTGGCTGTCTAACTTGATAAGAATTAGTTCCCTGATTAAATTGTTGATTATTTCCATTGGTGGTTTGCGAAAAATTTGAACGTCTCTTTTGGCCTGTAAAGCTTGAGCTACCCATGTTATTATTAAATTGATTAAAATTTCTATTGGAAAGTGGTTGTCTTTGGTTGGGCGAATGTGGCTGACCATCAAAATTATAATTCGGTCTATTATTATTTCCGTTAAAACTAAATGGTTTTCCTAGAATGAAGTTATTAGGTTTACTGTGATTACTACTAAAATTAGTTCTTATATTTGTGTTCAAATATTCTCTTTTTGCGGGTCCATACTGTGTGTAGTGTTGATGTCTGGCATCTAATATTATTTTAAATGCATCTTCTAATGTTTTAGGATCTCTAGCAAATATCATGGTGCGTGTTGGTTCGGGAAGATGGTCTCTAAACGTTTTAAGTGAAATTCTATTTACTTCTTCAGTCGTGTAAGTATTGTCTCCATGGGTTAAATTTCTATTATGAATTCTATTCGCAAGTTTGTTTATTTTAAAATAGTAATTTTCTATAGTTCCCTGTAATCTACAAGTTTTTAAATCATCCATCAAGTCATTACTACTATATTTTTCACCAAAGTTTTTCGTCAATATATCTTTTAAAATATCCCATGTTGTTACGTTAGAGTATCTATGAATTGCTTCCCTAGTTTTGCCAACACATTTATTCTTTATATAACCAAAAAGTATATTTCTACTATTATTATCGAACTCTAAAATAGATGGAAGAATGTTTTCAACTTGATTTATATAATCTGGTAGCTGGTTAGGATCATTGCCATCAAAACATTCAATGTTTTTAATACAAGTTAAAACTAGGTTAAATCTACTTATTTCTAATGCCTCCATAGCGGAATATGTATTTAAGTTTTATGAAAATATGTGTGAAAGAGAAAGAAAAAACGTTGTTCTAAAAAAAAATGAATAAAATTTTGTGATAGTTAATCACAAGCAAATTATAGAAATGGTAGTGTTATATATAGTTTAATAGTAGTGTAAGGTTAAATAATAAGAAAAGTGTTATATATAGTGTAATAGTAGTTTAAGGTTATAATAAGAAAAGTGTAATATATAGTGTAATAGTATAATAGTGTAATAGTAGTGAAAGGTTACAATAATAAGAAATAAAAATTTAATACTTATATATTAACATGTATGTAATTGTTTTGTTGTTGTTGTAGCCAGTTGCTCCCACAGGTACATAGTTGCTACAGCAATACTCGTTACTGGACTCCCTTGTAAATTGTTGTAAATTTTAAAGAGTATATTTTTAAAGAGTCAAGGTGTGTATTTGTTGCTTGGCGCCAGTTGATTGTTGTTGTTTTTGTTGTTAATTTAAGTTTTGTTTTGTAAAATAATTTTTGTTTCTCTTCAGATGATTAAGGTGAAAGAGTGGATTAAGTTTGACGATAATTCGCACTCATAGACAATTGATGCTTGTTTTAATTATTGTTGTATTTGTTTTTTGTTCTTGTTTAAAAGTCTTGTTTTGTTCAAAGAGAATTTAATTTTTTTTATTTTCAGTTCGTTTTGTTAAATTGTTTGGTTTCTTTTTCACCTTTATAGAGGTCATAGGCACAATTCTTAACACAGTTTTTCGATGTTTTGCTAACGTACATACGATGACCTTGGTAGAGGTCGTAAACATACATATATTAATAAAATTTAAATTTCACAATTTTACTTTATTATTTTTTTTTTTTTTTTTTTTTTTTTTTTTTTTTAACCTTTTTTTTATTATTATTTTTATCTCCTTTTGGTCTTTTTTTCATAAATATTTGATTTTATTTTTACACTGATCTTCTTTCATCTCTTTTTTTTCATTAATATTTTTATTTTGCACTGACCTTGCTAGAGGTCAAAGTCACTTTTTCTCATTTATAGGTATATATTAATGTTATAAGGCACTAATTTCACAGTTTATAATTTTTTTTTCAGCAAATATTAAATCGTTCTCAATGTTTTATTTTCACTATATGCTCAACTTTAAATTTTTTAATAACAAATATTTAACTCTGCTTAAATATTTTATTTTTAATCCTCGTCACCATTAACGTTCTTAAAAAAAACCAAACGCAGTCTTCTGTGTCTCGGAAAGAACTCCACTCTTTTATTCAATTTTAAATTAACTTCACTTATTTTTAGCTTACAACTAATTTCTCTTAATAATACTCTTATTCTAATTTCTCTTATTTCTAGCTTATAATAATATAAATATATATATATATATATAAATATAGTTTACAGTTTATAGTTTATGGTTTATAGTTTATATTTTATAGTTTATAGTTTATAGCTTATAGTAAATAGTTTATAGTAAATAGTTTATAGTAAATAGTTTATAAATAGTTATGTTAATATGTACATAGGTAACTTACATTACTCCTCCACCGCCAGAATAAGCAGTCCCTGCTAATTCACAATATGATTTATAATTATTACTTTTATGTTTGTAATGTTTATACTAATAATGCTAAAAATGTCTAATTTATTTATTTATATTATTTAAATTTAAGTTTTCCGTTTTATTTGTGACTTGTATATTTTTTTAAATTTATTATCATTGGATACTAGGTAATTTCCGTCTTGCTTATAATTTGTAATTTTCTTATATTTAGGTTTTGATTTACTAACTCTATTATTATTAACAATGTTGTTGGCAAAACTATCCATTTCAACTCTATTAGTTTTCTGATTTATCATATTTATTCGTTTAGCTTTTTTCTCATGTATACAAATTTTTGAAAGCTTAGAAATTTCTTCTTGTGAAATTACGTTATTTAAAAGATCGATTGGTCGATTATTGGTAGTAGTATGAATCGTGTTATTGTATGCTACTATTGCTTTATACACCTTTTCATGGATATCTTCTTTATTATTTAGGTCTGTATTAAAGAGTCGAATATGCTCATTAAGAGTACCATGTAACCTTTCTACATCCGAATTACCAGTTTTCAAATACGCTGTTGTTGTGTGAGAGTTTATCTCTTGACCCTTTAGGAATTCCCTAACAACAGCAGTGTCTAATTCATTGTCGAATATAAGTAGGTTTGGCTTGCCTAAATATTGGATTCTCTGTTTGAGCGCTTTCAATATTGATACCCAAGTCCTGTCCTCCAAGCAGTAAGCGGTTGCGTATTTTGTAAGTTTATCTATGCTTGTCAGATACATAGTGCCCCGTTGTGGATACCATATATCTAAATGAACAATATCATTATGTTTCTCTGGAGTAGGGGTTATGTTTAAACTGTGCTTTATTGGGGACCTATCGAATTTCGCAAGTTTACATATTTCGCAGCTGTTGATGTATTTTTGGATCTCCTTTTTTAATTTTGGGTAAAAATAAACTTTCTTTAATTCTTCATAAACTTCGTTAATACCTCTGTGATTATTTGCATTGTGTGTTTTTTCTATTAACTGTAATATCTTTTCTCTATCGGTTATATCTTCTATAAACAAACTTGCTTTTAATACTTTTAGGCTTTTGTTCCTTGCAAAATATTTTATATACAAAGATTGGAACTCTTTGTATAGTTCAATATTTTGGCAAAAACTACTGCGAGTCCTTTTGCAGGCAGTTTTTCTCTCATGAAATTCAAAAGACTATCTTTATTTGTTACTTTTATGTTGTGTCGAATTTTGTTTTTGAACATAATTTTGGTTTTACACGAATTGGCAATTGAAGTTTCGATAAATACTTGATATTTAAACATATTAATAGGCTGTTCCGTTATTTTAATGTAGTCAGTATCATCGCTTTCCGCGCTATGCACTGTGTTATCATCTTCATCGAATAACTCATGTAGATTCATTTCTATTTCGCTATTTGAAGTCTCATAACTTAACCTACTCAAACCATCGGCAATTACGTTTTCTTTTCCCTTTATATAATTAATATCAAAATCGAACTCGTTTAGCTTAATTTTCCATCTTTGAATTTTAGCATTCGGTTCTTTTATATTGTTTAGCCAAACTAGCGGACGGTGATCTGTTTTGATGACAAACTTACGGCCGAAAAGATATGGCCGGAAATATTTCGTCGCCCACACAATGGCCAGCAATTCTTTCTCTATTGTACTATAATGTTTTTCGTGGCCATTAAGCGTGCGGCTGGCAAAAGAAACAACTTTATTTCCTTGCATAAGAGCCGCTCCTAACGCAAAATTGCTCGCATCGGTCACAAGTGTAAATACTTTATTAAAATCGGGATGAATAAGTATAGGATCATTTTTAAGCAATGTTTTTAATTTTTCAAATGCCGCCTTATAATCTTTATCATTAATATTAACCTTTGCTCCTTGTTTTAAGTATTTAATAAGATGATGAGCTATTTTTGAATAGTCTTTAATAAAACGTCTATAAAAACCAGTTATGCCCAGAAACGATTTTATTTCTTTTTGTGTTTTAGGTAATATTATATTGTCTATAGCTTTAAGTTTACCAGGGTTTGGTTTGATGCCTTCAGAAGTTACAATATGGCCTAAAAATTCAGTTTCCTTTGCGAGGAGTGTGCATTTGTCAACTTGCAGTTTTAGGTTGGCCTGGCTCAAACGCTTTAGTACTTTGTCTATTGCTTCCAAATGTTCTTCTTTACTGGTAGAAAAAATCAGAACGTCGTCCAAGTAAACTAAACAGATTGAACCAATGTATTCTTTCAATACATTGTTAATCAGTCGTTGAAAAGTAGCTGGCGCATTACGAAGGCCAAATGGCATACGTAAAAATTCATAATGTCCAGTGGCTGTCGAAAAAGCTGTTTTTGCAATATCATCGGGATGCACTTATATCTGGTGGAATCCCTTAGCCAAATCAAGAGTCGAGAAATATTGACATTTACCTAGCTTATCGAATATGTCATCAATGTTTGGCATGGGAAATCTATATTCGATAGTTATATCGTTTAATTTCCGATAATCAATTACTATGCGCCAATTTTGTTTGTTGGAAGAATCTAGTTTTTTTGGAACGATCCATATTGGACTATTATAAGGACTATTGGAATGTCTAATTATATTTTGTTTTAACATACTTTCAATCTGACTATTAACTTCTGCTTTATGCACTTCAGGATATCTATATAATTTTGAGTATACTGGCATATCGTGCTTCGTTGTAATTCTATGCTTTATTTCGTTAGTAAAAGTTAGATTATCATTTTTGTCATAAAATACATGTTTATATTTTTTAATAACTTTGAGTAATTTTTCCTTTTCATAATCTTGTAGATGATCTGTTCGAATGTGGGATAAAATATTAGATTTTTCAACTTCGCAATTAAAGAAATAACTTTCTTTATAAGCTAATTCGTTGTAAGTTTCTTCTTCTTTAGATAAAAATATGGTTATTACAGTATTACCGGTAATTTATTGTCTATTAGGTAAATCTATTATGCAATTTAAATCTTGTAGAATGTTATTACCTATTAGTCCATCAAAGTTTTCATTGAAAGCGTATTCTAAAAATTCACAATAGTAATTATCTAAATTAAATTCTCTAAATATTGGAAATTTACAAAGTTTCGTTATTGATATTTTTGTGCCTAATGCTTTTGCTATTACGTTTACATTTCGTTTCCATTTTGGGTGACATATATTTGGGTTGATTATACTGAATTCAGCCCCAGTATCAATTATAAATTTTAATTTTTTTATAGGATTATTAATTATTATGTATGGAAGTTTTGGTCGTCTGCTATGGGAAAATTTACATTGGAATTTCCTATTTCCATTGGCTCGTTTTGTTGAAAAGCATTATTAAAAGTATGTGGATTTTGATTTCTACAAATTGGCTGTCTAACTTGATAAGAATTAGTTCCCTGATTAAATTGTTGATTATTTCCATTGGTGGTTTGCGAAAAATTTGAACGTCTCTTTTGGCCTGTAAAGCTTGAGCTACCCATGTTATTATTAAATTGATTAAAATTTCTATTGGAAAGTGGTTGTCTTTGGTTGGGCGAATGTGGCTGACCATCAAAATTATAATTCGGTCTATTATTATTTCCGTTAAAACTAAATGGTTTTCCTAGAATGAAGTTATTAGGTTTACTGTGATTACTACTAAAATTAGTTCTTATATTTGTGTTCAAATATTCTCTTTTTGCGGGTCCATACTGTGTGTAGTGTTGATGTCTGGCATCTAATATTATTTTAAATGCATCTTCTAATGTTTTAGGATCTCTAGCAAATATCATGGTGCGTGTTGGTTCGGGAAGATGGTCTCTAAACGTTTTAAGTGAAATTCTATTTACTTCTTCAGTCGTGTAAGTATTGTCTCCATGGGTTAAATTTCTATTATGAATTCTATTCGCAAGTTTGTTTATTTTAAAATAGTAATTTTCTATAGTTCCCTGTAATCTACAAGTTTTTAAATCATCCATCAAGTCATTACTACTATATTTTTCACCAAAGTTTTTCGTCAATATATCTTTTAAAATATCCCATGTTGTTACGTTAGAGTATCTATGAATTGCTTCCCTAGTTTTGCCAACACATTTATTCTTTATATAACCAAAAAGTATATTTCTACTATTATTATCGAACTCTAAAATAGATGGAAGAATGTTTTCAACTTGATTTATATAATCTGGTAGCTGGTTAGGATCATTGCCATCAAAACATTCAATGTTTTTAATACAAGTTAAAACTAGGTTAAATCTACTTATTTCTAATGCCTCCATAGCGGAATATGTATTTAAGTTTTATGAAAATATGTGTGAAAGAGAAAGAAAAAACGTTGTTCTAAAAAAAAAATGAATAAAATTTTGTGATAGTTAATCACAAGCAAATTATAGAAATGGTAGTGTTATATATAGTTTAATAGTAGTGTAAGGTTAAATAATAAGAAAAGTGTTATATATAGTGTAATAGTAGTTTAAGGTTATAATAAGAAAAGTGTAATATATAGTGTAATAGTATAATAGTGTAATAGTAGTGAAAGGTTACAATAATAAGAAATAAAAATTTAATACTTATATATTAACATGTATGTAATTGTTTTGTTGTTGTTGTAGCCAGTTGCTCCCACAGGTACATAGTTGCTACAGCAATACTCGTTACTGGACTCCCTTGTAAATTGTTGTAAATTTTAAAGAGTATATTTTTAAAGAGTCAAGGTGTGTATTTGTTGCTTGGCGCCAGTTGATTGTTGTTGTTTTTGTTGTTAATTTAAGTTTTGTTTTGTAAAATAATTTTTGTTTCTCTTCAGATGATTAAGGTGAAAGAGTGGATTAAGTTTGACGATAATTCGCACTCATAGACAATTGATGCTTGTTTTAATTATTGTTGTATTTGTTTTTTGTTCTTGTTTAAAAGTCTTGTTTTGTTCAAAGAGAATTTAATTTTTTTTATTTTCAGTTCGTTTTGTTAAATTGTTTGGTTTCTTTTTCACCTTTATAGAGGTCATAGGCACAATTCTTAACACAGTTTTTCGATGTTTTGCTAACGTACATACGATGACCTTGGTAGAGGTCGTAAACATACATATATTAATAAAATTTAAATTTCACAATTTTACTTTATTATTTTTTTTTTTTTTTTTTTTTTTTTTTTTTTTAACCTTTTTTTTATTATTATTTTTATCTCCTTTTGGTCTTTTTTTCATAAATATTTGATTTTATTTTTACACTGATCTTCTTTCATCTCTTTTTTTTCATTAATATTTTTATTTTGCACTGACCTTGCTAGAGGTCAAAGTCACTTTTTCTCATTTATAGGTATATATTAATGTTATAAGGCACTAATTTCACAGTTTATAATTTTTTTTTCAGCAAATATTAAATCGTTCTCAATGTTTTATTTTCACTATATGCTCAACTTTAAATTTTTTAATAACAAATATTTAACTCTGCTTAAATATTTTATTTTTAATCCTCGTCACCATTAACGTTCTTAAAAAAAACCAAACGCAGTCTTCTGTGTCTCGGAAAGAACTCCACTCTTTTATTCAATTTTAAATTAACTTCACTTATTTTTAGCTTACAACTAATTTCTCTTAATAATACTCTTATTCTAATTTCTCTTATTTCTAGCTTATAATAATATAAATATATATATATATATATAAATATAGTTTACAGTTTATAGTTTATGGTTTATAGTTTATATTTTATAGTTTATAGTTTATAGCTTATAGTAAATAGTTTATAGTAAATAGTTTATAGTAAATAGTTTATAAATAGTTATGTTAATATGTACATAGGTAACTTACATTACTCCTCCACCGCCAGAATAAGCAGTCCCTGCTAATTCACAATATGATTTATAATTATTACTTTTATGTTTGTAATGTTTATACTAATAATGCTAAAAATGTCTAATTTATTTATTTATATTATTTAAATTTAAGTTTTCCGTTTTATTTGTGACTTGTATATTTTTTTAAATTTATTATCATTGGATACTAGGTAATTTCCGTCTTGCTTATAATTTGTAATTTTCTTATATTTAGGTTTTGATTTACTAACTCTATTATTATTAACAATGTTGTTGGCAAAACTATCCATTTCAACTCTATTAGTTTTCTGATTTATCATATTTATTCGTTTAGCTTTTTTCTCATGTATACAAATTTTTGAAAGCTTAGAAATTTCTTCTTGTGAAATTACGTTATTTAAAAGATCGATTGGTCGATTATTGGTAGTAGTATGAATCGTGTTATTGTATGCTACTATTGCTTTATACACCTTTTCATGGATATCTTCTTTATTATTTAGGTCTGTATTAAAGAGTCGAATATGCTCATTAAGAGTACCATGTAACCTTTCTACATCCGAATTACCAGTTTTCAAATACGCTGTTGTTGTGTGAGAGTTTATCTCTTGACCCTTTAGGAATTCCCTAACAACAGCAGTGTCTAATTCATTGTCGAATATAAGTAGGTTTGGCTTGCCTAAATATTGGATTCTCTGTTTGAGCGCTTTCAATATTGATACCCAAGTCCTGTCCTCCAAGCAGTAAGCGGTTGCGTATTTTGTAAGTTTATCTATGCTTGTCAGATACATAGTGCCCCGTTGTGGATACCATATATCTAAATGAACAATATCATTATGTTTCTCTGGAGTAGGGGTTATGTTTAAACTGTGCTTTATTGGGGACCTATCGAATTTCGCAAGTTTACATATTTCGCAGCTGTTGATGTATTTTTGGATCTCCTTTTTTAATTTTGGGTAAAAATAAACTTTCTTTAATTCTTCATAAACTTCGTTAATACCTCTGTGATTATTTGCATTGTGTGTTTTTTCTATTAACTGTAATATCTTTTCTCTATCGGTTATATCTTCTATAAACAAACTTGCTTTTAATACTTTTAGGCTTTTGTTCCTTGCAAAATATTTTATATACAAAGATTGGAACTCTTTGTATAGTTCAATATTTTGGCAAAAACTACTGCGAGTCCTTTTGCAGGCAGTTTTTCTCTCATGAAATTCAAAAGACTATCTTTATTTGTTACTTTTATGTTGTGTCGAATTTTGTTTTTGAACATAATTTTGGTTTTACACGAATTGGCAATTGAAGTTTCGATAAATACTTGATATTTAAACATATTAATAGGCTGTTCCGTTATTTTAATGTAGTCAGTATCATCGCTTTCCGCGCTATGCACTGTGTTATCATCTTCATCGAATAACTCATGTAGATTCATTTCTATTTCGCTATTTGAAGTCTCATAACTTAACCTACTCAAACCATCGGCAATTACGTTTTCTTTTCCCTTTATATAATTAATATCAAAATCGAACTCGTTTAGCTTAATTTTCCATCTTTGAATTTTAGCATTCGGTTCTTTTATATTGTTTAGCCAAACTAGCGGACGGTGATCTGTTTTGATGACAAACTTACGGCCGAAAAGATATGGCCGGAAATATTTCGTCGCCCACACAATGGCCAGCAATTCTTTCTCTATTGTACTATAATGTTTTTCGTGGCCATTAAGCGTGCGGCTGGCAAAAGAAACAACTTTATTTCCTTGCATAAGAGCCGCTCCTAACGCAAAATTGCTCGCATCGGTCACAAGTGTAAATACTTTATTAAAATCGGGATGAATAAGTATAGGATCATTTTTAAGCAATGTTTTTAATTTTTCAAATGCCGCCTTATAATCTTTATCATTAATATTAACCTTTGCTCCTTGTTTTAAGTATTTAATAAGATGATGAGCTATTTTTGAATAGTCTTTAATAAAACGTCTATAAAAACCAGTTATGCCCAGAAACGATTTTATTTCTTTTTGTGTTTTAGGTAATATTATAGCTTTAAGTTTACCAGGGTTTGGTTTGATGCCTTCAGAAGTTACAATATGGCCTAAAAATTCAGTTTCCTTTGCGAGGAGTGTGCATTTGTCAACTTGCAGTTTTAGGTTGGCCTGGCTCAAACGCTTTAGTACTTTGTCTATTGCTTCCAAATGTTCTTCTATACTGGTAGAAAAAATCAGAACGTCGTCCAAGTAAACTAAACAGATTGAACCAATGTATTCTTTCAATACATTGTTAATCAGTCGTTGAAAAGTAGCTGGCGCATTACGAAGGCCAAATGGCATACGTAAAAATTCATAATGCCCAGTGGCTGTCGAAAAAGCTGTTTTTGCAATATCATCGGGATGCACTTATATCTGGTGGAATCCCTTAGCCAAATCAAGAGTCGAGAAATATTGACATTTACCTAGCTTATCGAATATGTCATCAATGTTTGGCATGGGAAATCTATATTCGATAGTTATATCGTTTAATTTCCGATAATCAATTACTATGCGCCAATTTTGTTTGTTGGAAGAATCTAGTTTTTTTGGAACGATCCATATTGGACTATTATAAGGACTATTGGAATGTCTAATTATATTTTGTTTTAACATACTTTCAATCTGACTATTAACTTCTGCTTTATGCACTTCAGGATATCTATATAATTTTGAGTATACTGGCATATCGTGCTTCGTTGTAATTCTATGCTTTATTTCGTTAGTAAAAGTTAGATTATCATTTTTGTCATAAAATACATGTTTATATTTTTTAATAACTTTGAGTAATTTTTCCTTTTCATAATCTTGTAGATGATCTGTTCGAATGTGGGATAAAATATTAGATTTTTCAACTTCGCAATTAAAGAAATAACTTTCTTTATAAGCTAATTCGTTGTAAGTTTCTTCTTCTTTAGATAAAAATATGGTTATTACAGTATTACCGGTAATTTATTGTCTATTAGGTAAATCTATTATGCAATTTAAATCTTGTAGAATGTTATTACCTATTAGTCCATCAAAGTTTTCATTGAAAGCGTATTCTAAAAATTCACAATAGTAATTATCTAAATTAAATTCTCTAAATATTGGAAATTTACAAAGTTTCGTTATTGATATTTTTGTGCCTAATGCTTTTGCTATTACGTTTACATTTCGTTTCCATTTTGGGTGACATATATTTGGGTTGATTATACTGAATTCAGCCCCAGTATCAATTATAAATTTTAATTTTTTTATAGGATTATTAATTATTATGTATGGAAGTTTTGGTCGTCTGCTATGGGAAAATTTACATTGGAATTTCCTATTTCCATTGGCTCGTTTTGTTGAAAAGCATTATTAAAAGTATGTGGATTTTGATTTCTACAAATTGGCTGTCTAACTTGATAAGAATTAGTTCCCTGATTAAATTGTTGATTATTTCCATTGGTGGTTTGCGAAAAATTTGAACGTCTCTTTTGGCCTGTAAAGCTTGAGCTACCCATGTTATTATTAAATTGATTAAAATTTCTATTGGAAAGTGGTTGTCTTTGGTTGGGCGAATGTGGCTGACCATCAAAATTATAATTCGGTCTATTATTATTTCCGTTAAAACTAAATGGTTTTCCTAGAATGAAGTTATTAGGTTTACTGTGATTACTACTAAAATTAGTTCTTATATTTGTGTTCAAATATTCTCTTTTTGCGGGTCCATACTGTGTGTAGTGTTGATGTCTGGCATCTAATATTATTTTAAATGCATCTTCTAATGTTTTAGGATCTCTAGCAAATATCATGGTGCGTGTTGGTTCGGGAAGATGGTCTCTAAACGTTTTAAGTGAAATTCTATTTACTTCTTCAGTCGTGTAAGTATTGTCTCCATGGGTTAAATTTCTATTATGAATTCTATTCGCAAGTTTGTTTATTTTAAAATAGTAATTTTCTATAGTTCCCTGTAATCTACAAGTTTTTAAATCATCCATCAAGTCATTACTACTATATTTTTCACCAAAGTTTTTCGTCAATATATCTTTTAAAATATCCCATGTTGTTACGTTAGAGTATCTATGAATTGCTTCCCTAGTTTTGCCAACACATTTATTCTTTATATAACCAAAAAGTATATTTCTACTATTATTATCGAACTCTAAAATAGATGGAAGAATGTTTTCAACTTGATTTATATAATCTGGTAGCTGGTTAGGATCATTGCCATCAAAACATTCAATGTTTTTAATACAAGTTAAAACTAGGTTAAATCTACTTATTTCTAATGCCTCCATAGCGGAATATGTATTTAAGTTTTATGAAAATATGTGTGAAAGAGAAAGAAAAAACGTTGTTCTAAAAAAAAAATGAATAAAATTTTGTGATAGTTAATCACAAGCAAATTATAGAAATGGTAGTGTTATATATAGTTTAATAGTAGTGTAAGGTTAAATAATAAGAAAAGTGTTATATATAGTGTAATAGTAGTTTAAGGTTATAATAAGAAAAGTGTAATATATAGTGTAATAGTATAATAGTGTAATAGTAGTGAAAGGTTACAATAATAAGAAATAAAAATTTAATACTTATATATTAACATGTATGTAATTGTTTTGTTGTTGTTGTAGCCAGTTGCTCCCACAGGTACATAGTTGCTACAGCAATACTCGTTACTGGACTCCCTTGTAAATTGTTGTAAATTTTAAAGAGTATATTTTTAAAGAGTCAAGGTGTGTATTTGTTGCTTGGCGCCAGTTGATTGTTGTTGTTTTTGTTGTTAATTTAAGTTTTGTTTTGTAAAATAATTTTTGTTTCTCTTCAGATGATTAAGGTGAAAGAGTGGATTAAGTTTGACGATAATTCGCACTCATAGACAATTGATGCTTGTTTTAATTATTGTTGTATTTGTTTTTTGTTCTTGTTTAAAAGTCTTGTTTTGTTCAAAGAGAATTTAATTTTTTTTATTTTCAGTTCGTTTTGTTAAATTGTTTGGTTTCTTTTTCACCTTTATAGAGGTCATAGGCACAATTCTTAACACAGTTTTTCGATGTTTTGCTAACGTACATACGATGACCTTGGTAGAGGTCGTAAACATACATATATTAATAAAATTTAAATTTCACAATTTTACTTTATTATTTTTTTTTTTTTTTTTTTTTTTTTTTTTTTTTAACCTTTTTTTTATTATTATTTTTATCTCCTTTTGGTCTTTTTTTCATAAATATTTGATTTTATTTTTACACTGATCTTCTTTCATCTCTTTTTTTTCATTAATATTTTTATTTTGCACTGACCTTGCTAGAGGTCAAAGTCACTTTTTCTCATTTATAGGTATATATTAATGTTATAAGGCACTAATTTCACAGTTTATAATTTTTTTTTCAGCAAATATTAAATCGTTCTCAATGTTTTATTTTCACTATATGCTCAACTTTAAATTTTTTAATAACAAATATTTAACTCTGCTTAAATATTTTATTTTTAATCCTCGTCACCATTAACGTTCTTAAAAAAAACCAAACGCAGTCTTCTGTGTCTCGGAAAGAACTCCACTCTTTTATTCAATTTTAAATTAACTTCACTTATTTTTAGCTTACAACTAATTTCTCTTAATAATACTCTTATTCTAATTTCTCTTATTTCTAGCTTATAATAATATAAATATATATATATATATATAAATATAGTTTACAGTTTATAGTTTATGGTTTATAGTTTATATTTTATAGTTTATAGTTTATAGCTTATAGTAAATAGTTTATAGTAAATAGTTTATAGTAAATAGTTTATAAATAGTTATGTTAATATGTACATAGGTAACTTACATTACTATATGCGTCACATTAGGCGGTTCCCTGAGGGTTCTTGACACGCCGTCAAATTTTTTTTTTATTTTTGTCATATGCCCGAAGACCTCACCTTTGTTTTCGTTCCTTAAAATTTACCGTTGCATCAGTAGTCACAGAGTTAAAAATCCATGCAACGTTTTTTCATGGCTGTAGCATTTTTGCTGCATTATGTGATTGCATCCCTGAAATCATGACAACAAAATTTTTTTTGTAATTTAGTTGTGAAGCGTAATAACACATCCCTGCTGTCGTTAAATAAAATTTACTGTAGCACTCCTCCTGAGTGAGTAATAATTCCATGAAACGATATTACATTTCTGTTACATAAGCTGCTATATTTACGACCTGACGACGCCGGAATTTTTTTTTTATTTTTGTCGTAAGGCCATGTATTTAAACTTTATTTTCCTTTTTAAACTTTTATCGTAGGTTATATACTCATTGAGTAAAAATTCAATGCAACGCCGCTGCATGAATGTTGCGTTATCGATCTTTGAGCGGCTCTCTTAGCGTCCCCATGATGTCATAAATTTTTTGTCTAATTTTGTTGTGAGGGCTTCCAGTAGGCCTTTATTGGCGTATCGTATTTTTAATCCTAGCACTATACTCAGCGAGTAATAATTCCATGTAACAAATTTTCAGTTGCGTTGCTTACGCAGCTTCCACTATGTACCTATGCCGTATTAAATTTTTTTTTCGTTTTTTTAATATAGTCCAAGAATTAACCTTTATGGTCATACTATTTTTTTAATCATAGCTCTTATACCTAGCGAGTAACAATTCAATGAAACGCAGATGAATTTTTAAAAAATTCATTTTTCAACTTTTTTGGAAACTAGAGCAGTATAACGTAACTTCGTCACGTCAAAACAAGTCATGAAAATATGCCTTTTTTCACCTTTAAAACTTTTAAACAAATAACTGTAAGCTGGCACAACTCATAAGGATACATAATGCAAAAGACCGCAGGTAAAAAAAAAAGTGAAAATAGCGGGACTTAGAAGCCTATAAGTACAATGTTGCATATAGGACACATCTGGCTTGACAGGGTTAGACGACACTTTAAATAATAATCATAGAAATTGCGATATTGGCAGCATCTTTTTTATTTTTCAGCGACTGTACAGTGTGCACTTTGTCCTCGTATGACGCAGCCTTTGTTCATTTAAAACTTTAAAATCCCAAGCTTATTTATTCCTTCAGGAGGCTTGCTATAACCTCAACAAATTTTAAATTTTCCATTGCTTACCCTACTTTAAGTTTACTTAGATAGTTTGTTTAATACTATCATAAAGAGGCAATTGCTGTACATTTGATGATACTTTTGTTTATCGCTCAATTTTATAGGCGTAGACGTAACCCTTACTTTATGCGTAAAATTTTATTTTTACGACCTTAAAGTTTCAATTACATTCGCTTGGTCCTACACCACACTGAAATATTATGGCTGTAATAATAACAAAAACAACAAGAGCTGACGCACATCAGCTTGGGCAGCTAAAGTCCTCATTTGAGGTTTCCAATCGCTGAAAGTCAAAGGAAATTTTCCCTTTTCCCAAAGTCCTTCGGATTTGCCACAATTTGATGAATTTTTATTTTACTTTTATTTTGCTCTTCATATCTTCATATCCTTTATTTTATTACAAAGGTTACATATTGTCCGTAAAGCAAGCAGCACAATGTGTGTTAAATTTTTCCAAAATACATAGTTGTTGTTGTTGTTGTTTGTATGTGTTGGTTTGGGTAATTTGATAACATATTATGTGGCTTAATGTCACAGTCATTGAAGCTAACCAAAAAAAAAAAAAAAAAATAATAAGTTACACAAATGAGAAAAAATAACTCAAAGTATCCTGTCGCAGTCGATAAAGCAGCGACATTCAGAGGTCAAAACTGTAGGTTTTTTTTTTTTTGGGTTGATGAAGAAGTAAAACTCTTTGTACGCAGCATCCAAGTCCAGCTAGCCTTTATGGATTAACGTTCAAAAAGTAAAGAGGAAAAACCTCGACAAAGCTAACAAAATTAGAAAATTAAATAGAATTTCGTTTGCACCTTCTTTTTCTTTTTTTTTTCCTTTTTTGTCCTGTGCTTTTTTAGTGCTTTAGTGTATGGATGACCTTTTTTAGGATTACCGCTTCGGTAACATAAGTAAGCGTGCGTGATATGATCAGAACATAATGTTTGTATTTTGTGTGTTTTCCCTTTGTTTGCTCGTGTAAATTTAATTAAGTTGAGCAAATTAAAATATTTGGAATGTGGTAAGAAAAAGCTTAGAGTTGACTGGGAAAGGTTTCTAAATGCATAAGATTTAGGGTATTCCGTATATAAATAAAATATCTTATAACTCATTTCTAGCTGAAGTTAATTTAAGTAATTTTACTATTTAAATAGAAAAGAAAACAAAATAAAAGAAAAAATATTAAATAACCTTTTAAGTAACACACCCGTAGGTTTTGACGTAAGAGAGAATCTGTCATAATAATTGTTCTACTTCTTGTCCGAACTCTTCACTTAAATAATGACAAATTCCTGACCTTATCCTTCTTCGAATCCCTTTCATAGTCTGAACTTTTTCCCATTCTTTGTCTAATATCTTGTCCTACACTGAGGGAAATAACGCATATTAACATCGGCCACGCCTGAGTATAAATTTTATTTATATATTTTCGTGGATAAATCAAATATTTTCCTTACAACTTGTTTTTTCCCGTATTTAAATTTTATTTATACCACACACGTACACACATATTCCATACAAGCAAGCAGCAACAGCATCGCACACGTACACACATCTTCCGTTAAGCAGCAACAGCATCGCACTCTGTTCCTGCAGTTTATTTCTTGCAGGTTTCTTATAGTTCTCATTTAGTTAATGTTGCAAGGGTAATATAGGGTGGATATTTGGCAAAGATGATTTGTGAATGCGATAGGTGGTCGTTTTATAGATTGATGTAAGGTTGAGTGACAACTTGATATGTTCTGGTTGTCATTTACCTGCATATTTTTCTTCTTATACATTTAAATTCTTATTGAATTTTAATATTTGGTTCTTTAAATTCAGTATTTTTATATAAATTTTCTTTAAATGCGATACTTTTATTTTCATATATTAAATATTTGAAAGATATTTTAAAAAAATTCGTGCACAATTTAAATATATTTTTATTAATTCTGTTTAAATATTAAAATATTTTATTAAATGAAGAAAATATTTAAATAAATTTTAAATATTTACGTAGTCGATTTATGCAAATGCGTTATTGGTGCAAAAATGACTCGCTTTTTGAATAAATTAAAAAGGTTTTTGGATAAATTTAATATGTTTTTCCCTTAGTGTAAGTGTGTCAAAATCCTTATCCTGTTTGCCTCTATCCATTTTAAAATCCTTGTTCCAATCTGTATCAAAATCCTCGTGCTAATACTTATCTTTATTTTAATATTAATTTAATTTTTATTTTTGTTATTTTTTGCTATTACTATTTTATCTTGCTATTTTTTGCCATTCCATCTTGCTATTGATTGCAATTAGGGCTCTTTAAGGAGTTCCCTAAAAGGACTCATGACGCCATTAATTTTATTTTCTTTTTTTTTATCATGTGACCAAAAACCTCAGTTTTACTGTCGTTTCATTAAAATTACCGTAGTTATTAATGAAACCGAGTTATTATAGTCACCGAGTTATAATTCCATGCAACGTTTTCTCATTGTTGTTACATTTACAGTGCATTAAGTGGTTGCCTACGTGGTGTCATGGCGCCAAAAATGTTTGTTTTATTTTTGTTATGAGGCCACAAAACACACCGTTACTGACCTAAAATAAAATTTAACGAATCACCTCAACAGGACGAATAATAATCCTATGCAACAATATTGCATTTTTGTTGCATAAGCTGCTATCTACGCAACATGATGACGTCATAATTAATTTTTTTATTTTTGTCATAAGTCCAAGTATAAAGCCTTCATATTTGTTTCATAACATTTACCGTGCTGCATATACTTACCCAGTCATAATTCCATGCAACGCCGTTGCATTATTTAGCCATTTTGTTTCATATTTGTTTCATAACATTTACCGTGCTGCATATACTCACCCGTTGCATTATTTAGCCATTTTGTTTCATATTTGTTTCATAACATTTACCGTGCCGCATATATTCACACAGTAATAATTCCATGCAACGCCGTTGCATTATTTAGCCATTTTTAATCTTGAAGCAGCCGTATAACGTCATGAATTTTTTGTGCTTTTTTCTCATAAGAGCTAAGAATTAGCTTTTACTTGCGGGTAATATTTTTTCAGTACCTCCTATAGATAGCGCGTTATAATACCATGTAACGAATTTGTAGTTTCGTTGCTCTGACAGCTCCCTCCTCGTCCATATAAATCATTTAATTTTTTATATTTTTGTCATTGTCAAAGAACTGTCTTTTACTGTCTTATCTTATTACTTTCATCATAACGCCTATATTTGTTGAGTAAAAATTCCATTCAACGACGAAGTATTTTGGAAAAATGCCTTTTTCAACTTTTTTGATTTATTGTTACGTCCGGAGTTTATACGAAGACCAATAAAGTCCTCTTTTTTAGGAGGATGCTTGAGGTCGTACCCTTTCTTGATAATTCGTCAGCAAAAATATTTAACCTCAATATCCCTACTTCCGGGTACCTACATAAGAGGTGGATTCTAAATAACCTAGCCATCTCCATAAGAGATCTGCAAAAATTTGAATGCCTGTAGTTTAAGGGGAGTTTTGTTAGCCCAGTTTAAGCCGTGGAAGGTTGAGAACTTCGTAGTTATTTTCGAGATTTAAACATAGCAAACAATAATCTGTTTTGTTGGGGACAGATAAGTTCAGAATTATTGTGTGACCGCAGCTTTTATCTATCCCATTTGCAGATTCTCTTAGTCTGAGGGCTGCTGTGTTAGCAAGTTCTCTGGCAAATATATCAAGAGGTGAATATATCAAGGTGAAGCATGGCATTCAGAGCACTAGTTGGGGTTGTGGATAATGCCCCGGTAATACATACACTAAGGAAATAACGAATATTAACATTATCCACTCCCGTGTATACATTTTTTTTTTAAATACTTACGTGGATAAATCAAATATTTTCCTTACAAATCGTTTTTTCAGTTTTTAATTTTTATCTATACCACACAGTGAAGCTTCTGACTTATTCCAAACAGCTAAAATAGCTGACAAGCAGCAACAACATCGAACTCTTTTCCTGCAGTTTATCAATGAAGTTTTTAGAATTAAGATTCTTGCTTGTCGCTGAATACTCCCGGTTTGTTATAGTTCTCGTTTGGTTTTTGTAATGAAAATTATATAGCCTAGATTTTTAGCTAGTCTTGTTCCGACTGTCATTTGCCTACATATTTTGCTTTTTATTTTCTCTCTCTAATTTATATTATTTTTGAAAGTTGGTGCAAGATGAAAAAACTGTCACTCCTACCTTGTATAATTGTACCATGGTGAAGCGGAGCTCGGTTTCCACAAAATCTCACCATTTTTAAATCTGAAAACAGATACCCAAAATTTTTTTTAAATTTATTTCATTTTGCAAAAATTTATTAAAATTTAACAGTCTCCATTCACTTTCCAACTCTTCTATTTGATTTTCTTTAACTAAATTCGGGAAATGTTGGATAAATGGAACCAGACTACTTCCAAGCAATGCCGGAACATAATTTAAATAATTTTGAAAAAGAAATTGCACATTTTACAAAATGGAAGTGCTTATGCCAAAGAGGAAGTGTAGACACATGAGCCTCGAAAAAGAAGTGAAACACTTCATAAAATAAATTTTTTATATATCTACCACTTTTTAACATTATCAAACTAAACAATCACAATTATTTTTATGTCTTGCGTTGCAGATAGAACTTTTATTTTAAGATTTTGAATATTTAAATGGTTGTTAATATTCTTATTGCAGGCGAAGCAGCGTGTAGGTGCTAGTTACTTGTATTTTTTCAATAAAAGTTAATAATTTTTCTAAATAAAATAAATAAATTCCTAAAAAAATTCCAACGGGATCAGGTACTGGGCGAAAATGGGTGAATGCACTATTAATGCATTCATTTCCTGTCTTTGACTTAGTCATTCGCTTCTGGACAGTTACGGTGAATAGTACAATTGTAGGTTTCCCAAATATATTCAACGCGGCATTGCATCACATGTTCACTATTTTTTAGTTCGGCCACCAAATATTGAAGAAAAGGTATAGTAAATGTTAACGTAGCATGGAGGAAGGCCAGTGTCGTTGAACGATCGGCAAGTAAGGCACCATAGGCGGAGACGGAAATACAACTTATTTTGGAATGTAACGATGTCCATTGTAGCTTAGAAAATAAATTTTATTCAAATAATCTACTTGAAAATTAGATCTCTTAATAACACATACCTCATGTTCTAATACAAGCATGCGTCGAGCATCTTGTACACGCCTTCTTTTGTAAGCATGTCTGGCCAAATGCAGTTCAATGTCTAGCAGTTGTGCTTGAAAACGTTGTCGCTCCATATGAAGCATATCTGCCGCATAGGATATGATGCAAATCTCCAAAAATTCTGAGATTATGAAAGGTATTGCCAATAGAGCACTTCCACGGCGATTTGCTATACTGAGATGTGGTGCGAAGAAATAACATTTCATGCCATCGTATAGTTCATTGCAACTCAAAAACAAACGATTGTAAATACAGATCAAAAATGGTGCAGCACATTCGGATATTTTAAAATGAAGCTTTTGAATGAGCCGTTCAATTTTTATCAATTTGAGTGGAAATTTTGGTGGCTTTTCAGGTGCTTTTATGAGCAATCTATAATATTCATAGAGAAAAATATTCAGAGCTCTATAAAAATGCGTTATGGCAACAATACATAACAAGTGGGCGTGGTAGCAAAGTTCATAGCTTATGATATAAAAATTCAACAATATGAATGTTTCAGGTATTAAACAGATTTTCATAAGGATTGAAGTCATTGAGGTGAGAATAATGAAAAGCCACCGCAAGCAGATAAGCCGCTTTTGTGTCCTATTCAGATAATAACTGCAATAACACAATTTTCTAATATATGCCTCAATCCTGCGGAATTCAATAATGATGATTTTAATCCGCTCTTGATTTCTCTTCAGAGTCCTTACTATAATCACATTTGAGGAAAATACCACAATAATATATAGTTCACTGAGCATTAGTTCCTGGGCACGAAATGTTTTCTTGCTTTTAAGTAACACTATTTTAGTATCATGGCTAATCATAAGAATAATAACAAACCAAGAGTAATAGTAGGTAAATTGTAGCATTATAAAAGAATATACTTTAAGAAATTTTTCAAATTTTGTCCGATTCGTCCTTTTGTTTAGTGATTTCAATCGAAAATTAATACATCCCCGAAATTGTGCTATATAGTAAATTGTATACCATATAACCAATGATGTGTGCTGCAATTTTAGATGTTTACTCACTGTAGTAAACATCCTTCTGTGGGGAGTATTATGCTGTTCTGTTCTAAAGGAAATGGAAGAAAAATTCATTAATTTTGTTTACACTTAAAAATAATATAAAAATGAAATTCTTACAATCGTGATATTATTTTTATCGTATTATTCTTCAAATTTAATATTTAAAATTCAGTTACAATAAACACATCACAACCAGCACATTGTCAGAGTTCAGCGACAATTATTTTCGAGAATTTCGGTAGTAATATCAGAAGTCGTACATATGTAAATAATTAGTGGAATGGTGAGGGGGGGCGGGGGGGGGGGGGAGAGGCAGCAAAAAAATTGCTGCATTATATAAATGACTTGTTGTAGCATACAATCATAATGTTGATTACCTAAGCTATTATGTCAATTTCAAGTTAATATGATGCAGGCCCGTAGACAAGGGGGGCTTTTAGGGTTAAAACCCCCCCTTATGGTCCAAAAGTATAAAATAAAGAATATATTAGCATTAATATAATTAATGCCAATTTGCGAATACTTGCTGCACGTGCGTCTTTTATCTCTCACAATGCAAACTGCAAGTGTAAACAGCAACAGCGAAAACATCAACATGCTTAAGTATCGAGAAAAGTTCGATACATTCAATTGAACTTTGTCTACCACCAGCATTTAAGAATTTACTGCGTTAACAGGTGTTACGTGAAAGTGGTGAAATTTTGATTGAGTTTCGTTAGATAAGTTTAAGAGTTTCTATTGTTAATTTTACTGTGCCAAAACTACAAAAATTATTCTACTTAATTGGCTGCAGAAACCAGAAGTAAAAAAGGCTAGAACGTTGGAAAGTAAGTGCTTGATTTAAATGATTTTTTTTTCTTTATCAATGCGGAAATGTGTTAAAAAGTTGCCGAATATTTCTGAATGTTTAAAAGCTGTGTTTTTTTTTTTTTTTTTGAAGCGAAGCCTTTTACGCCTCGTTCTGCGATTTGCTAGAGTGAAATCAGAAAAAACGACACTTTTTTCCGACACCTTTTTTCTTAGAATTGATATTGTTTCTTGCTTGCATCAATTGAACAAGAAAATGTTAAATTAAAAATAATTTCTTGCCCGCTGCAGGAATTGAACCCACAACTCATAGTTCTATCGTTTGTTGGTACTTTCCTCTAACCATTACGCTAAAACCCTTACTTTTATAGCTTTGTTGATTCAGTGATAAACATTAGCTAAAGCTATGTTTCAGCAGATCACTATAATCTATTACTTTAAGAAAGGATTGTGTGTTAGCTATTCTAGGACTGTGTATTGGCTAGCCAACCGACAAAAGTAGCAAACAAAACGAACTAGAGCAAAGATAACTAAATTTACCGAGCTATGGTTTGAATCTTCGGTTTGTCCATGCGAACTAAAAGACCTAACGAACTAAAAGAACGAACGAACTAAAAGAAATATTCACTAAGGATTGTGTATTAGATGTTGTTTCTACTTCCTACTAAAGGTCGTTATAAATATCGTTAAAAATAAACAACCTGTAAGTTGATTAAATTGTAACAAAATTAATGATTTTTGTATATTTATTCCCTACAACTGAACAGGGGCTTTAAGGGAGGGCCGAAGAGGGTTAATATATATGATATATATACTTTGTTATTTTAAAGTTTTGAATTAAAAAATTATTTTAATCGAAAAAACGCTATTAAATTATCAAATCTATGAATTTGCGAAAATGCTTCGCTTCTCTCGTGTGTCCAGTGACGCACCTGTGTTTTTTTTTTAGCGTGTTTGCATTGATTGAATATTAATGGATTAACTTTTTGCTTGATGCGGAACCGAAAAACTCCGAATAATATTATATTTCATCTGTATTGCAGAAAACGTTCAAGAAACTTTGGAATCTGAAAAGTCTTCAGAACTTCCTTTGTAACCTGCAGTTGAAGAAAGCTTTAATGTTGACAGCTATGTGGAAAGCGGTAGTACAAGTTGTGGTATTAATATTTTATTTTTAATGTTTTTAATTCTAAGTTTGTGTGTATGATTGTAGAAATTGTTCCAGAAATATCATTTGAATCATCGGAACTGCCTTCGACTTCGAGAGTATATCAATGTCCAAATAACGATATTTCCAAGTTGATGAGCAATATTTCCGATTCGAACCACCTTGAAAGTTTTCAAAGCATTTATGCGCCTCCCCAAATTTTAATTTTCCTGCCAGCGGTTCTCGCAAACTCCGATTTAAGCATTCCTGGTTGAACCGTTGGCATTGGTTGGTTTACTCCAAATCGGATCACAACCTCTTGGTAATTTTACCGAATGGTAATAAATACTTTTTAAATAAAATTTTCTAACCTTTTCATTGTGGCCTTTGCAAAAGTCAGGAAATACAAGAAAATGTCGTTATTCTAATCGTGGTTTTTTTTATATAGTTTTCAAGTTTGTCTTGAACATTTTATTTTTTTAGCGTCTTTCTGTATTCCAAAATGACAGTGCAACGATATTTATAGCCGAAGCACATTGAGCTCAAGAAACGACAGTTTTGAAATTATAGAACACACGTTTGTTATGTTAAATGGGTGTGCATCCTTAAGCATAGATTGCAGTGTCACAGCGGACGCTGTGTTATTAGAATTAACAACAAAAAAAAAATAAGAAGACTTAATCTATATATATAAAAATCAAATGCGTGTGCTAAGGCTCAGAAATTGCTGGGCCGATTTTAATAATTCCTTTTTTGTCTTGTTTGCTTTAATACAGATGTGGTTTAGAAAGAAAGAAAATTACAAAAACTTCAAGGAACAGCGGAAAAATCAAAAAAATCGAAATTGGTAATTTTGTATGGGAATTGCCACATCATACAACTTTAAATAGCCAACAAATCTTAACGGCTGGACGGATTTAACTCAAATTTGGCACACACATTACTTGAATCCTAGATTAGGTAATGGCATACTCGGTTTTTACCACGCCTCTTCTTTTCCCCCTTTACAAGAAACGTAGTTTATCCTACTAGCGTACTTTTATTAGCGAAACTGTGCGTCTAAATAATTAAAAGAAAATTCTGTCAAAAAACATTCACATATCTTCAAAATTGCACAAAATTTTAGTACAGCGTCTTTTACTAATAACTTCGTTTCCTTACAGCTCTATTCTAACAAAGTCACAAAAGCCACCTCAGTATCAATTGATACAGAAGTCACAGTTGATACAAATTCCTATTCTAAACACTTTGAAAAAGCTCTTTCTCTGTCAGTTGCGATCGAAATCAAGCGAAAAATTCATACAAATAAAATTTCATAAAAACAAAAACGTTCTTATAAAAAAAAGGGGAATCTTTGCTCATATACGCCGCATATAATAAAAAGAAGGGAACGTCTTGAGAGAAGACGACTTCTAAGGGAGCTGCGAGATAGCAATGACCAATTCAAATAACCCGAAAATAAATTTATTAATTCATTCCGACAGAAAAAGTCAGCGTGTTGGAATATAATTGAGGAAATTCAACCACACAATGAGCAAAGGTCGTCCATACCATTCGCCTTAAGAAGCTTGGACATTTTTTATTTCTATGCTGATGCCTTTTATCAAAAATGTGTCTTCAATAATTTTTGGGTCTCCATGAGTCGATCATCGGTATCGCGGTCAATTCACCCCATCTCGCACTATATCGTTACAGAAAAATGTACCGAAATTCATTGTCTAGTGACAATTGAGGAGCAAGTTGATATAAAGAGGAGATATCAAATTTAAAAAGCTTTACAACATGATGTGGTGAATTGTTAAAGCTTTATGCTTATGCCAGTTCAATCTGAATACGAATCAATAGAGACTGTATCAAAATGATCACATTTTATCAGTATCAATTGATTGTGACGATTATGCCAGAATAGCGCTGTTAGAATAACAAAAAACTATCAGAAATTCGTATATCTTACTTTCGATGGAAATAACTCCGTTTTTTTTTCAATATATTTCATCCAATTTCTTTTCGTTGATAAATTCAATTTAAGCACTTAATAAACCATATTTGAAGAAAGCTCCAACGTATTCATTTTTTACTCCAAAAATCACAAAAACTGTCATTTCAATAAATAAAAAAAATCTTTAAAAAAAAAATCATTTGTTTGCCCATTGTGAGGATCGATCCTTGGACCACCGCATGGCTTCAAAACTAACAGTTGAGCTGACTATTTTTATTCAAATTGAAATTTACTAAAAAAAATTTTTCTAATAGAATTCGCAATAAAATGATATGACAGCACAATCTTTTGAATTTGAATATTAGCAGCCTATTACATTCCGTGTTAATATTGGAATGTTTCATTCAATCAATAATTGAAATTCGATTGGCACCATTTGTTATCGATCATGAATGTTCGATAAAAAATTAATTTCGGGTTGCATCGTGATTGCTCGAATTTGGGGCGGGACGAAGTTTGCCGGGTCCTGTAGTATAAATATAAAAAATAAACAAAAATAAATTAAATTAATTTTTGTTTTATGTATTTGGTGTACAAAAAAGTTTTAAAGTGTTTTTTCAAGTTTGTCGCTTTATTGTGAAAAATTAGTTATAAATTCATTTTTCAAAGTATTGTCCATTTCTAGCCACTGATTTTTCCCATCTCTCTGGTAATTATATAAAAAATAGCTTTTTATTTATCGATATCAAAAACTATCGATATTTTTTTTAATCCAAACCCCCCCCCCCCCCTTAGGTAAATCCTGGCTACGGGCCTGATATGATGTGAGTTTAAACGATAACCTAGCATATGTTCTATCCAAGAAGCTAGAGCGTAGACATGAAAAAATTCTGTCCTCAATGATGAGGAAACGTAAAAATACATAAAAAAAAATTTTAGTAAATTTTTTAAGAGAAAGACGGGTCAAACCGTTTATTTTGGATCGGATTGATTTAGAATGTTAGAGAATGTTAAAAATAAGTTAAAACTAGTGAGAAATTATATTCTTTCTATCTATATCTCTATCTCTATCTATATCAAGAGTTAAACCATTCTTAACAGATAATCCAGCTACTCAACCATCGAAAGTAGCATGGTATGATAGAAAAAACAAGTGGACAAAACAAGTTATTTCGAAGTGGACTGCCCACATATAATTCTTGAATACAATACGCACATGGGTGGAGTAGATTAGTTAGATGGTTTGATTGGTTCCTATCATATTCGATTGAGGACGCAAAATGTAATGACTCGTTTATTTTATCACCTTCTTGATATGGCTGTGGTTAATTCGCACATTTTGTATAAACGAGTTAATTTAGAACTACAACAAAAAGACAGTGAACTTTCTCATAAAAAAATGCTAACTTTGACTGAATTTCGTGAAGAAATAGCTACTTCTCTTTCAGCATCAAAGAAAAACGACCAGTTGAAAGACCTGCTGTAAATGCTGAACCTACCTATTCTGCTATTGGAAAGAAAACCAAATATCCAGTGGATGATGTCCGATTCGATAAATTCGATCATTTTCGAAACAAAATGTAAGTGCACAAAATCCGATATACATTTACGAGTATGCTGCTCCACGATAAGAAATTGTTTTTGAGTTTCATAATAAAAAATAAATCAGTTTGTTAAAAATACGACTTTATAGCTATTGTATTTTTTTGCACCTTCTATAAACTTACTCTTATTTTTCTTTTTTATATATAGAATACCTTATAAATGAATAAAAATCAACTTTATTTTATACTAAAAAAAACCAAATACTCTATTTCTTCTTGGTAATCCGATAAGCCGGCTTTAATGCCGTCTTTTTTTTAATTGCATCTGGCGACTTTCGTATGTGAAATATTGCCATAAAAGCATCAAATTCGTGTTTCTCGAACCAAAACTAACTTAAAACACAAATTTCTAAGTCACTAACTTCTTTATTATTGATTTGGTGGATTGAGGGTTAATAATTTGCTTGTAAACAGTTAGGGTTTAAAGCTCAAGCTAATTTCATCAAAGTTTTAAAGTTCGGCCAACAAATATTGTAGAAGAGGTAATGTTAATGTTAACGTAGCACAGAGGTAGGTCAGTATCGTTGAGCGGTTGACAAGTAAGACCCCATAGGCGGAGACGGAAATACAATTTATTTTGGAATATAACGATATCCATTGTAGCTTGAAAATAAATTTTATTCAAATAAAATAATTGAAAATGACATCTTTTAATAATACATACCTCATGTTCTAATACAAGCATGCGTCGAGCATCTCGAATACGCTTTCTTTTGTAAGCATATCTGGCCAAATGCAGTTCAATGTCCAGCAGTTGTGCATGAAAACGTTGTCGCTCCATATGAAGCATATCCGCCGCATACGATATGATGCAAATCTCCGAAAACTCTGAGATTATGAAAGGTAATGACAATAGAGCACTTTTAGGGGGATTTGCTGTACTCAGATGTGTTGCTAAGATATAACTTCTTAGACCAAAGTATAGTTCACAGCAACTCAATAACAAACGACTGTAAATACAGACCAAAACTGGCGCAGCACATTCGGATATTTTAAAATGAAGCTTTTGAATCAGGTGTTCAATTTCTATCAATTTGAGTGGAAATTTTGGTGGCTTTCCAGGTGCTCTTACAAGCAATCTTAAATAATCACAGAGAGAAGTATTCAGAGCTCTATAAAAATGCGTTATGGCAACAATACTTAACAATAGGGCGTGGTAGCAAAGTTCATAGCTTATCATATAAAAATTAACCGGTATAAAGAATTCAGGATTTAAAGATAATTTTAGCAGGATTGAAGTCATTGAGGTGAAAATAATGAATAGCCAACGCAAGAAGATAAGGCTAATTTGTGTCTTATTTATATAATAACTGCAATAACACAATTGTCTTATATATGCCACAATCCTGCGGAATTCAATAATGATGATTTTAATGCGCTCTTGATTTCTCCTCAGAGTCCTTGCTATAACCATATTTGAGGAAAATGCCACAATAATATAAAGTAAATTGACAATTATATCCTGGGCACGAAAAGATTTAATGCTTCTAGAGGACAATTCTTGAGCACAATCTGTAATAAAATATATAATTTCTAACAAAGTGAAATAGTAGGTAAATTGTAGCATTATACAAGAGTATGCTTTAAGAAATTTTTCAAATTTTGTCCGATTCCTTCTTTTCTTTAGTTTAGATTTCAATCGAAAATTAATACATCCCCGAAATTGTGCTATATAGTAAATTGTATACCATATAAACAATGATGTGTGCTGCAATTTTAGATGTTTACTCACTGTACCAAACATTCTTTTTGTGGGGGTATTATGCTGTTCTGCAAAAATAAATGGAAGAAAAATGTACGTATTAAGTTTATTTACACTAAGGTAAATCTATATATTTTTGGAAATGGTCTTACCTTTACACTTTCTTACAATCGAGATATGATCGAATCGTATTACTCTTCAAATTTAATGTTTTGGATTCAGTTACAAAAAGTTCATCACAACCAGCACATTGCCAGAGTTCAGCGATAATTATTTTTCAGAATTTTGGATCTTATACCACACGTCGAAAATGTGTAAGCAATAAGTGGAGTGGCGGGGGAAGGGGTAGCAAAAACTTGATGCATTACAGAAATGAAATGTTGTAGCATTATGTTTATTACCTAAGCAATTAAATTATAATGCAATAGTACTTTCAGTTATCATGCTAAAAGTTTAACCCTGGAGTTGCGTGGATTGTCAAGTGAGTAAAATACTTGACGAATTAATGTAATTTTTAAGTATATTGAAAATGTTGCAAATTTTGTTTTGAATGTATTAATATTGACAAATATTTCGCATTACAAACCTCTACTGCACGCATTACGATTCGGCTGAAAAAAAACATTTTTTTTTTGGATTTATATTTTGAATGGAATAATTAGATACGAAAAGAAAACTTTTTCAGAAAAGTAGGTCCATTTTCTAAAAAAAAAAAAACGAATTTGCCATACATGCAAATGCATTCTTATATATGGTGTCTTTATTAGTTTTAAACTTATATATTACTGTTGATATCACCTCTGGCCGTTCCCAAAAATGGTAAGTTGCCTTCCTTGTACACTAGCAATGGAAAAGTGACATATGGAGATTCTTAATATTGGTATTTCGATACGCTGGGACCTTATATTTTTTGAGGTTTGATAAAAAAATACATGAGCCAAAAAATTAGAGGGATGGGAGGGGGGTAAATGGCGTCGCATCAAGGTCAAAGTTGAAAAATTTACAAGATTTTCAGACAAATCAGTCTGGAGATGCTCAGCAGTTGCCGATAGAGCAGTGGTTTGTATTACTAAACTTATTTGTTTTTTATCGCCAACATTTTCTCCAAATATACTTACCCCCTTTATCCACCTCTTTGGGGGGTTTCCATACAAAAGTGTCGTTTTTATGAAATTTACTCCCAAGTCTCCCACTGCTACCAGCATGCCCCTAGATGATTCATGTTTATGCCCTACCCCCCTTTATTTGTTCTTAGCAACATTTCTTCTAAAGAAACTAACCCCCTATCTCCACCCCTTAAGGGGTCCACTATACAAAATTGACTTTCTTGACGGAATTTCAAGGTGTCCAGTGTGTCCGAAGAGAATTTATTTGTATCACCGACCCCCATTTATTTATTCTCACCAACATTTCTTTTGAATAAACTAACCCTCTATCTCTATCCCTAATTTAATCAATCCCTTATACAAAATTGACTTTCTTACAGAATTTTGGTCTGTCTAACCTTCAACCTTGCTTGGGCCGCCTTGCTACCAAATGGTTGGATGTTATTACCAATCCACATTAATTTTTCACACCTGTTTGAAAATATCGTAAAAAATACAATTAGTGCATGTATTCAAACAGCCGTAACTTCGAAGCCGTAAGCTCCACAAAAAAAAATCTGAGATATATCTTAATACCCTTAACACCCTTAATGAACCGTTCTTGTGGTGTACTTTTTTTGGACTCTTTTTATGAAATTTGTTTAAGTTGAAGTTTTGTGTCACAGTTATCATTGTGATCGCAGTAAATTGTTCACCTTTTGAACGTAGTGTCGTTATAATACATTAATTCTTAAGGCTTATACAAAATTTTAGCTTGGGATTCCAACAATTTTATTTATTTTGGATAATTGGACAATTGGATTTACAACAATTGCTATTTTTAACGAGTTTTAAAAAAATGCCTACAAAAGATTTCTTACTTTTTTACCGTAAATTTCATATATGTAAATATATGAAATATAATAAAACTCTTCTGTTTTATTACTGAACTCCTCCTGAACGGCTCCTGAACGAAAACATTTAAAATTTTGATATTTATTGGATAAGATTTTTGTTTATTTTGTTTATTCTTATGCATATTGTATTTATAAATTTTTTTTCATAAAAAGAGTCCAAAAAAAGTACACTACAAAAACGACTCATTCAAGGTCTTTAAGATATACTACATACCTGGAATTTTCTCTGTATGATTTATGGTTTCGAAGCTGCAGCTGTTTGAATACATGCACTTATTGTATTTTTTAAGATATTTTCATATTTTTTACAGTATAACTTAAAAAAGAAATATTTTTCGCAAAAACAAAAAACAGAGTTTACGTTATTTTCACGAGCACTACTAACCTACAAAGTTTAAAAAAAAAAATCTGAATCACAAAGGTCAGGTTTTTCTCAAAAATAGTCGAATTGATATGGAATCATCGATATATGGCTTCTGTGCAGTAGAGGGTTAAATCAATATATTAATTCATTGAACATAAACATAACAAAGTTATTCATATTCATATTAAAGTTTAGTAAGAAAAATAGTATTTATATCATAAATTAATATAATGCGTGAAATTAGTCATCAATGATATCATTAATGCTGAGTGTTTTGATGCAAGTTGGACACATATACTCTACGTGTCCATTACCGAGTAATTTGTCACATAAAGTACTATAAAAAACTTTTTGGAGTGCCTGTTTTGCCTTCTGAAGCACAAACCACAAAAATTATTATTTTCAGGCTGGTGAGGTAGATCAATATATGGTACAATATGCTGCATAGTTTTCTTTTTTGGATTCGCCCGGAGGTAAGAAATCTTCATAGATACGTATGACCCGCGCCATACGCATGCACGATTTACATTCTAAGAAGTTCCCGGATCAGCCGGACTGATAGAATGCACCTACGTGCTAAAACTTACCACCTGTTGGCAAATAATAGCCTCCACTAAGCACAATTGCTTGGCCTTTCAGCGGAAATTAAAATTAAATAAAATTTGAGAATTTTTTGTGCTTATGTAAACTTCATAAACATCATCGAATAAAAGCACATTCTTCATAATACGAAGCAATACAAGACAACATCCAAAGTTATTTATTAGACCATATATAACCGCATTTATAATTGTTGTCGTTCGGCTTGGGGCCACTGTCCAACCCAAGATCCTACGTGGAAAAGAGATGCAACTCTCAAACACCAAACCAATACCAAACATAGCACAGATATACAAGTATATATTGTGCAGGCACAATATATTTATATATTCGGGTCACTAAAATAAGGGAACACCGAGCTAAAGTTATTATTTGGATATGCATTTGGGCCAACGCAGGTAAAAACTTGTATGGAAAAGAGATAAACTCTGACACACCAAGCCAAGAGACACGGTATACATGGTCAAATAAGGAAGAACTAAAGATCTAAAATAATTTCATGAAAAAATAAAGCAACGAAACTGAATAAAACGAAAACTTAAAGTATCTATCATATTCGATGATGCTTATTTGTTAAATCGTAAAATCTACACAATTATCGCGAGTTATATATGTTATCACAAGGAATGCGTTAAGTATTCAAATGTAATATAATTTTGCGTTTTAAGACATCCACCGAGTCAGAAAAATTTATCAAGTTCAAGTTGCCATTAAAATCACTACACATACATCGCAAAGGGTCGTGAAGGGCATAATTAGAAGTGCAGTGACTCAACTTAAAAAGCTGGAAATGTCTGGCTCCGCTCCTGGGGATGTTGAAGTTTAATGAAGAAAGGAGGTATTGTGAGTCTATATCACCACTGAGTAATTTGTATAAAAAAGAGACATTAAGCATAATTCTTCTGCTTCTTAAGGAAGGCAGGGAAATAATTTTGAGGCGTGTTTCATAAGGGGGAAGAATAATATTGGGGTTCCAACGATAATGTAAAGCAAAAAGTAAGAATTGTTTTTGAACCGATTCTAATGCATCGATGTGGACATTGTATTGAGGGTTCCATATTACGGATGCATATTCAAGAATTGGTCTAACAAGAGAGGTATAAAGTATTTTAGTAGTGAAAGGATCGTTGAATTCTTTAGCCCATCTTTTAATGAAACCAAGGACACCTCTAGCCTTATTTACCACCAAATTAACTTGAAGATTGAAACGAAGTTTAGGATCCATAATTACACCTAAATCAAGAAAACTGTGTACAATTTCTAAATTAGTATTATTTATAGTGTAATTTATACTATTAGCAATTCGACGTGAGAATGTCATTTGCTTACATTTTTTTAAGTTTAATTTTAAAAGGTTAAAATTACACCACTCAACTAGACTGTTTAAATCCGATTGTAAGAGTTGTTGATCTTCAGGCGATTTGTAAGTTAGGAAAAGTTTCACGTCATCGGCGTACATTAAGACGTAAGAGTGTTTTATTACAGAAGGAAGGTCATTTATAAACAGTAAAAATAAAACCGGACCAAGATGACTTCCCTGCGGAACACCAGATGTGACCAAAATATTTTTTGACATAGAATTCTTATATAAAACTTTTTGAGAACGATTCGACAAGTACGAGTTAATCCAGTGTAATAGTTTGACGGGAAACCCAATTAGATGAAGCTTTTTCAGAAGAAGATAATGATTAACACAATCGAAAGCTTTGCTAAAGTCTGTATAAATAACGTCAGTCTGTCGTCCTAAAGTAAAACCTTTGATGACACGTGAAGTAAACTCCAAGAGGTTAGTTGACGTAGATTTTCCCTTTAAGAAACCATGTTGAGAGGTGGAAATGGAGGAAGATACAACGTGGGTTATTTGATCAGTTATAATTTTCTCAAATAACTTAGGGATTGCGCTTAGTTTTGCGATACCTCGGTAATTGGAAACATCAATTTTTGAGCCGGATTTATGAAGAGGTATTATATAAGATTTTCTCCATATATAGGGAAAATGACCACTGTGCAAGGATATGTTAAAAATTTTTGATAGGGGAGAACACAAACTAATAGAACAATGTTTTAAAATGCAGCTCGGGATTTCGTCAGGACCAGTCGTAAAAGAAGATTTAACTTGTCGAAGGTAATGCATAACTATATTAGAATCTATTACGGGGGTTTCAAAAGAGTTAACTGGTGGTAGGTAAGGATATTCAAGACTCATGCTCAATGGTATATCGGAGTAGGTTGTTTTAAAGAAGTTTGCAAACATGTTGGAAACTTCGATGTCGCAAGATGCTTCTTCATGATTGAATTTCATAAGAGGTGGGAAGCTAGAGGTTTTTCGTTTTGAGTTGACAAAAGTGTAGAAAAGTTTCGGATTATCTTTGAATTGAATTTTTATTTTGGTTATATAGGCAGAGTAGCACTGTTTATTTAATAGTTGATATCTGTAACGACAAGAGGAATAGCAAGCGAAGTCTAAATTAGAGCCTGACTTTTTATATTTTTTAAATAAGCGATTTTTGGAGTTTTTTAAAGACTTAAGTTCATTAGTTAACCAAGGGGGGCTTAAAGATTTGAAATTACTATTTTTTTTTGGCACAGATAATGAGAAACATTTTTGCAATGTATCATTAAGAAACTGTACTGAAGATTCGACATCATAAAAAGAGTACGAAGACCTATTATTTAAAATTGGGGACCAGTCAATCCGCGCGAGAAGAGCATTAAGTTTAACATAGTCTGTTTTTTTAAAGTTAAAAATTTTATTATTTCGCGTATCTGGAGCTAATTTATTTTCATTTATGTTGGCAAGTAATATTGTTATTTCAAGAGTTGGATGATAATCGTCTTCAGGTAAGGAAACTGGGTTCGAACGACGGAGATTTACGGAAGTGCATCTATCTACAAATACAAGGTCAAGAGATCTATAATTTTTATTAAGAATATTATTAACCTGCTGAAGACATAGATCGGACAACTTATCTAAGAAATCATTTATCCAATCAGAGGCAGAAATAGGAGTAAGAAATGCGGAATCATCGGAAATACTCCAGGATACAGAAGGTAAGTTGAAATCACCTAATGCAATGATAGTATCCATATTTTTAAGCATATTATGGACTGTTTCGATGGCACTAATATGGTTTAAGTAAATTGTTAAATCACTTTTAGGTGGAATGTAAGAGCAAGTAAGAAAAATCGTATTATTATTTACTTTAACTGTAACACAAATAAACTCCAGGTCGTTGGTACCAGGAATTGTTAATTCCTCCGAAGCAAGCGAGTTATGGACAGCTATCAGAACGCCACCACCGATCTTATCATAGCGATCTTTACGAAAAATTTGGTACTTATTACACATTATTTCAGAGTTTAAAACGTTAGAGCGAAGCCAAGTTTCAGTAAAAACTATAAAGTTATATTCAAAATCAAAACTGTTCATGAAAATATCGGAAAGTTTAGAATTGAGACCTCTAACGTTTTGATACACAAGCTCTAATTTAGACTTGTGATTTTTTAATCGTTTTTTGTATGGTACTGAGGACTATTAGAAGGACGAGGCAAGTGTACAACATTTGCAATACGCGGTTTGTTTTTGAATTCAAATTCATGAACAATTGTATTACGGGGCCAAAAGTTTACATCCACAAGAGTATTAAATAAATTTTCCGGAACAGTCAATCTAAAAGACGTAGTCAGTCTCGCATTTAAATATTTGAATTTTTGGATCGAAAGAGGCATACCACTATTTAACTTTGAATTAATAAAAAATGTTATGTCATCTTCAGTTGTATCAGCAGCTAAGCGCGAGACAAAGATTGCTTTAGTTGGTGGAATTGCAATTAATGGCTTAGGAGAAATAGTAGCAGTAGTAATAGGAATCCGTTGAGCGTTAACAACTGAAGTTGCAAAAATAGGAGTTTGAACAGTAGGCGGAGCAACTGAAACAGCTTGAGCATAAGTAAGAACAGGCTGGTTAACAGGTATGGATGGTGCTAACATTGGCAAGGAAACGGTCTCTGGTACATTTGGAGCAGATATAGAGGCAATCGTATCAGTACAAATGTCCATATCGTCTGCAATCTCACGTTCAACAGGTGGTGGTATTGGTGGTGTCGAGTTAGTTTTCTGTTTATTGCGCAGGTTCATGTATTTCTTTTTACGCTTGGGCGAAGGAATTGGCTCATCAATATATTTACACTCATCGAAAAGTGTTTGGTACTTTAAAAATTTTGCAGAAAGCAAAGAAAGTTCCCTACTTATCTCAGAGAAACCCTGCTTTGTCTGCTTAAAAAGCTTATAAAAATTGACATCAGTCAATCTGCACTTCTCACAACACCAACGCAACCCTTTACCTTCTTCAATAAGGTCTGCAACTCTACCCATTATGCCCACACATTTGGTGTGAACGATATCATCACATAGCCAACATGATAAAAATCGCTCAGTTTCACCCTTAGTGGAACAGCCAGGCTTAGAGCAGAGCATTTTAATTAATAAATAAAAAAAAAGACCAAAAAAGTAGTAAAAATAAATAAAAGTAGTAAATGTAGTAAAAATATTAGTAGAAATTAATAAATAAAAATAGAACCAAAAAAAGTAGTAAAAATAAATAAAAGTAGTAAAAGTAGTAATAATAATAGTACTAAGCAAAAGTAATAACCTGAAGTGATGGCAACCCTTAGTATGTATAATAATAATACGTATTCAATAGCTTAGCTAGACAGAGCTAGGCAGATGTCTTAAACGCAATTAGCAATAGAACAAAAAGAAAGCAAACAACTTAAAGTGCGAAGAATATAATAAAGAAAATGTAAAGAAACTTGTTCAGCACTTTAAAGAAATTTTAATAATAATAATAACACTTATGTTAACAATAGTAAAACAAATGCAAAACTTATCCGCTGCAATCATTAGACTTCACATAAGCACAAAATTTTTTAATTATTTTCAAAAAACCACTGTAATTAAATTTAAACTTTGCAGAAATTAACAAACACAACTTAAAGAAATTTTAGCGCGTTGCCAACTGGTAATACATCAGGTAAGGTTTTCATGACTTGCCGATTTAAAATATGTGTATTTATTAGCCCAAGAGCAACTTCCTAAGGAACTGGTAAGAAATGATCTTCGATTGGGCCGAAGTTAAAATACCCCAACGGCCAAACCAAAATGTATTCCAAGTCTTAAGCAATCAATAAAATTTTTATCTGTAAAAACATTTTCGTCATAGTTTTAACAGAAAATATTCGCTTTTGTTTTTTGATAAAGTCACTTTGTATGGGAGGGCGTGGCTTTCATTCGATTTGGCTCATTTTCCAACTTAATCTTAATTTTTTAGATACAACCTTAAATATCGAATTTCGTGATGATTGCTTCAAAATTACGGCTGTAATCGTGATCAGAGACGGACATAACCTTTTTAGCTTTCTTCATTGGAATATACGACACATGGAGTTTGTTTTCTGTGTACGCAACCATGTTATGTGGTATGGATGGCCTTCCCTATATCGTAACAAATCGTAACTTTTTTTCTTTTTTTTTTAATTTTTCTTACAACAGTCGTTCTATATCGTTTGTACAGTTCATCTGTAAGAGATACATACATAAAACAGTTGTCCATGGTTAAATTTCTTCCAGTATCCAAAATTGGGACAGCGACTCTCTTTACAATGCTTGCAGGTGAATAAATGAGATTATAAGAGCCGGTTGGCTATCTGCCGCAATGGATTTCCATTTTGCAAGTGTAAAATGTTTTCGATTCAACTAATGCGTTAATCTTTACACCATACTTGGCAGGTTATCGAGGAATATAACCTCTGAACTTACATCGTCCTCTAAAAGATTCAAGTATATCATTAATAGCCCAACATTCTCCTGGAATATTGCAGTCACTACATGATTTATTAAAGTCTTCAAAGTCTTCAAGGAAAGCGTCTAAGGTATCAACTTTGCTCCTAAGTAAACGAGAGTTAATGTCATCAAATCGAATAACACGAAGTAAAATTAAAAATTGTTTCATAGACATTGAAAGTTTAAAACTAATTGATGAGTTTAAGCCAGGGGTGCGCAAAAGGCCGCCCATGGGCGGATAGCTTTCACACGCATACGACAGCTTTCAATTAAAAAAGCTTTTCAGTCGAGGTTTGGACCAGTATTGCCAGAGAGACGAACTGAAATTTACAACTATTTGGAAAAAAATTTACCGCTTTCGGAGACAATTTACCTTTTCCCAAAAGAAAAGAATTAAAAAATTTTTAAATGATTAAGAACCGTTATAAATTTTTTGTTAGTATACATATATTTATCTCTCACCAACAAGTTGACCGTTAAGTCTTGACATGTATAAACCGGGACTTACCGGCTATTTTGTTTTGCTATTTTTGAATTTAATTCACTGGTTTCTTTTACCCCTTTTACATTGGTCAAGAGTTGAAAGCAATTTTTTTGACGTTCTCTTTTGAACCCATAAATTTGACGGTACAACACAAACGTATCGTCAATTTTTTTCCCCCCTTTCTCCTCAGCCAATTCGCAGCAATTATCCTACAAGGTCGAAAAATTGCTTCAAATTCTTGACCAATGTAGAAGGGATCTTTGTTCAGCAACTAGAGATGGATAATTCATATTTTTTTTTTTTTTTTTTGTTACACAGGATGATTCACAAGAATATTAAACTGCTTGTGAGTATGTTCAGAGAGGTAACGGTACTGCCAATAACTCAAAACATTAACAAGTCTTAAAAAATATTATTTTCACAAAATTTACCACTTTTGATCAAAAATTACATTTTTTACCTCTGCCCAAAAAACGAGTCGAAAATTACCTCAATTAGGGAAATTTACCTCAATCTGGCAACACTGGTTTGGATTATTACACTGAATAAAATATTATTCAATCGCTGTGCGAACTTGATGCTGTGTGCTTGCGGTTGCTTGCTACTGAGCATGATACAATTATACAAGGTAGGAGTGACAGTTCTTTCCGCTTGCGCCAACTGTCAAAAATAGTATAAATTAGAGAACGAAAAAAGAAGAAAAGAAAATAGAAAACAAAATATACAGGCAAATGACAGTCGGTGCAAGGTTCTGGTGAGAAAAAAGCAAGTTGTCACACCTATCTTGTATAATTGTATCATGCTACTGAGTTGCCTTAAAGCCGCTTTACATTGTCCTACAGTGTGTTACGACATGTCAAAATTTTCATGTATGATAGAATGTAGAATGGTGTAAACAACGAAAAGCAAAGTGTGTTCGAACCTGTTTTGATTTTTTTGACATGTCGTTCTACATTTTAATTTTTAGATTTGTTTCTAATTTCATCACACATTCTATTCGACCAGAGATGAATTTTATAAGATTTCTTCGAATTTAATTTATTGGAAATTACCAAGCTGCAAGTTACATTTCATCAAATGTTTAAAAGCAAGCAAAATAATGACTGCTTCTATTTTTAATGCACAATTGGCCCTTATAATGCTTACAATAGCAGCTATGTCCCGATTCATTTTAAGAATATTCAATATTTAAATTTTTATTGAATGAAAGTGCAATGTGACTCTGTGAGATAGTCTAAAAGAGAAAAAGTAATTTCTTTATACAAAAATTAAAAAATGACAGTGTGATTAGATTCGGTTGTACTTTCTATCTCACATGTCGTAACACACAGTAGGACAATGTAAAGCGGCCTTTATTAAGCACGACAACTCATCGTTAGTGCGTTTGTTTGTTCATTCGATGCGATTAGTCGTTGTACGAGCTTTATGGGCTATGTTCACACGTCAGTCAAATGACTAAAGTTCATCACGATTTTTTACTCTCTTTTACTCTCACTGAAAATTTTGACTGACGCCTGCTCACACACGATCTTTTGATTGATGCTCTGACGACGCCATTTGTTACTTTTCTGCTACCTACTATATTGTGAAATCGGAGCGTGCTGTAAACAGAAAGTTAACACAACACAATAAACAAAACCCGATTTTAAATTTTTTAATAGAAAAGTTGTGTTGCATTTCATTTTGTTCGCAAGGGTTACAGATTACATCCTTTTCTCTTCAAAAAACTACATTTGTTACCAAAAAACGACTAATTAACTACTTTTCTTGACATAATTTCCTACTAAACAACAAACAATTAAAATAATGCAACCATTTGACTGATTGATCCAGGTCTAGAGCTCAATCAAAATTTTGACTGACGAGAGAAGAATTTGGAGTTCATTTTCGCTCTGAGATAAAGTTAATTTTTTTTTTTACATAGGAAAGCAACAACAAATTTTGACTGATTCAATCATTTGACTGACGTGTGAACATAGGCCATGCTGTTTAGTCGCGGTCGTTTACTTTTGCGTGGCCTTATTGAATACGACAAGGTACCATTCTGGCGTTTGTTCGTTCATTCTATATTTTGGCTTTGTGCAACCAGGTTGTCTTAATCATTACGCTCTGATTTTATTTTTATGGACATGCCAAAATGTGTGATATAGTAAATTGGGAAATTGAATTCTTATTTGTGGAAAATTTTTTTGGGGAGGCCGAATACATGGTGTGTTACCACAAGGAGACTCGTTTGAGAAGATATTATGTTGAAAGACATTATAAATTATGTCATAACGAATACAATATCGTGTTAAATAAGGCAACGCAGTAGCAAGCAAGCCCAACCATACAGCATGAAATTCGTACAACGCCTGATCGTATGCTGTGATCGCAGGAATGAACAAACTAGTGTTTTTTGTTCAGTGCAAGCTTTGAAAACAAAAGCTTTGCAATACAAACACAAAATGTGAATGTATAATTTTGCGCACCCCTGGTTTAAGCTCAAGTATGTTATGAAGAAAACAACTAACAACAACAACGGCTCCGTATAGAGAAAATGATACAGCAGACTGACACACTGATCCTCTACTAAGGTCTTACTTAACCGCCAATTTTGCTGACAAAATTATCCGGAATTTTTTGACAGAGAGGACAAAGCTTTCCATTGGTAACTATAGTGCTTATCTACTTTTGAAGCACCTTGTCAAGGTTAACCTTGATCGTGTTATACTTTTAGGCTTAGCCGTAACTTATGCACATCTTTCGAAGGTCGATTACATCATTTTACTGCTATCTGGCTTGCAGTTGTGTTTCTTTGTTGGTACACTTCTTTTTCCACAGTTCCATTTAGGGTTCCATTTAGGGTTGGCTGATATACACCGAAGCAGTGTGGAGAAATTTTGTAATGGAAATACCTCAGCGGAGGTATCCTTAAACGCGGAGGCCAACCGTTACGCAAGATACTCAACATAATTAGACTTCTCCAGGGTAAAACGGTAACCAGGCACATGTTGTATCCAAAAAAGTTACAACGTAGACATGCTGTCCGAAAAGACGTTGAAACCTTAGAATTTACAGGGTTTTCCAATAGAGACTTGACAACTTTGAATTAAATTTCTGAACGTATCCTTTCACTAATCATCAAACTGTCACTGTCAATTTATTCAGTAAACTTAACACTTTCATCATGGTAAAGTACAAGTTCTCCGATTGGGCTCTGGGAAAGATGCGCCAAGATGATGAATTTCGTCGCAAAATCATCTTCAGTGATGAAGCTCATTTTTGGCTCAATGGATTCGTCAATAAGCAAAATATGCATTATTGGTCGGGTGAAAATCCACATGTGCTTCATGAATCAATACTTCATCCACGAAAAATAACTGTTTGGTGCGGTTTGCATGCCGGCGACATCATTGGACCATATTTTTTCATCGACGATAACGATCGTAACGTTACTGCAAATGGCCATCGTTATTGTGCCATGATTACCGATTATTTTTGGCCAGAATTCGAAGATATGGACTTAGACGACATGAGGTTCCAATAGGATGATGCTACAAGCCACACAGCACACGTTACAATGGATTTATTGAAGAGTAAGTTTGATGAGCGTATTATCTCAAGAAATGGGCGTGTCGATTGGCCGCCTCGTTCGTGCGATTTAACGCCTCTAGACTATTTTTTTTGGGTTACGTCAAATCAATTGGTCTATGCCAACAAGCCGACGACGTTGGAAGAGCTCAGACCCAACATTGAACTCGAAATAGCGGCCGTTTTGGTCGAAATGTGTGGCCGAGTCATCGAAAATTGGGTCCAACGAATCGACCGCTGCATACGTGCCCGTGGTGGCCATATGAACAAAGTCGGTTCCATTCATAAATGATTTGATTGTACTTTAAGTCGATAATAAATTTTTTGAAATATCTCAAATGGTTTGCGTTTTATTTAAAAAAAAAGTTGTCAAGTTCTTAATGGAAAACCCTAAATTATGCAATAATAAAATTTATAATTCAGAAATGTTAATTTTTTAACTCATTTTTGAACAATAAAAGGTTCGTTTTCTAAAGTCAATTCAGTTCGGCGATTGATTTAAAAAGGGTAAGTTTCCGAATGCCGAAAAATAACTTTTCTATGGTTCTTTTTTTAAGGGGAGATACGCAGTCAGAACTTTTTTTAAAAAGCCTTAAGTCTCAAGAATATGTGGTGAAAATATCAAGTCGATATCTCAAAAAATAACAAAGTTATAGCCTACTAAGTGAACCGCCTTGAAGAGAGCGCAGTGCTGGCGCTTTTTTTCAAACGCGTTTTCCTCGAAACCATGTTTTCAAAGTCGGTGACCAAGATTTCTCAAAGCTCAGTGAAGCGATCGTTTTGATTTTTTTGCAGGCTTATTGTACACATAATAATCTCGTACTTGTCATAGGATTTTTTTTTTTTTAGCTTCGTTCATTTTTTATACGCAAAACTATGACGAATTTTTGGTCGAAAATCGTTTTTTTACGTTCGAAAGTTCGCCATTTTGTGAAAAATCAATATTTTCAAAAACGGCTATGACAAGTACGAGTTTTAAGTATCTACTTTAATAATATATTTCATTTTTTTGTTTCAGATGAATTAAGAAGGAGCAATCTTGGTCACCGCATTTCATCTTTTTTTCAGAGCGCTCTACAAAAACTGCTGTATCGACCTTAATATTAAATTTTTTTTAATAAAAAAAAAAACTAAAAATACTCTTGAATGTGTATATTTTTAGGTATAAAAACCCTCATTTAAAAATATCCAATAGGTTTCCTTAAAAAAATTCACAAACATGACCTTTTTTTTCGGCCTCTGGCTGCGTTGCTCCCCTTAACCCATTAAGTCCGGGAAGAGCACAATTTTAATATGATGTTTGAGACTTATTTTCTGCTATTAATAATTGGAATAAAAAATTCCAAACATACCTATTCTTTAATTTTTGGGGTCGCTCTTTCGATTGGTGCAGTTGGATTTGCAGAATAATGACTTTTGGAACCAATATGGCGCATTTTAATTAAAAAAATAACGAAATTTTTTGCGTTTTTCTTTTTTGTGATTCTTTTTCGCATAAATAAAGTTACTGAATCGATGCCAAACTAAAACCAAAAGTGCACAAAATATCTAAAGTATAACTATGAATATTTTTTTTTTGGTTTGAATCGACGTAACCTCTTCAATATATCAATCGTAAAAAATTAACGTTATTTGGTAAATTATGAGTATTATTAATAAAATTTACATCTCTAATAATATAATTGTCCCAAAAATATATAAAGAAGGGGTTTTTGAGATCGCTGATCACGAATTTGAGGTAAGATTTTCAAAATTTAAGATGGCGGATTCAATATGGCCGACCGAATTTCATAAAATCTTCAAAATTACAAGAAAATGTGTATAAGGAAGTTTTTGAGGCCGTTGATCACGAATTCGAAGTTAGATTTTCAAAATTTAAGATCGTGGATCTGTAGCTGATTAAATTTCATGAAATGTCTGAAACCAATGCGATAATGTTTATTATACGGGGTGTTTACGATAAAAAATTGGTTGTTTCCGTCCGTTAGCCGCTTTATAAACGCTTCCTAACTGGAACCTTGTAAAACCTTTATATTATTATAATTCAAACGAAGTTATCTAGCATTTGTAAATTAAGTCTAATATTTTTTATTGAAATATTCGTAATTTTAGATACTTAAAAAATCCGAAATCCTAAGGAAAAATAAATAAAAAAAAAAAAAAAAAAAAAATTAAAAAATAACAAATAAAAAATAAATAAAAAAACAAAATAAAATAAAATAATAAAAAAAAATTAAATAAAAAAAAAAAAATACTCTTGGCGTCCACCTCCACCTGGTTTGAGTTGGGAAACATTTATACAACGACTAACGGACGGAAACAATCAAACATCGTAAACACCCCGTATAATAAACATTATCGCATTAGTTTCAGTCATTTCATGAAATTTAATCGGCTACAGATCGACCATCTTGAATTTTGAAAATCTAACTTCGAATTCGTGATCAACGGCCTCAAAAACTCCCTTATACACATTTTCTTGTAATTTTGAAGATTTTATAAAATTCGGTCGGCCATATTGAATCCGCCATCTTAAATTTTGAAAATCTTACCTCAAATTCGTGATCAGCGATCTCAAAAACCCCTTCTTTATATATTTTTGGGACAATTATATTATTAGAGATGTAAATTTTATTAATAATACTCATAATTTACCAAATAACGTTAATTTTTTACGTATTGATATATTGAAGAGGTTAGGTCGATTCAAACCAAAAAAAAAATATTCATAGTTATACTTTAGATATTTTGTGCACTTTTGGTTTTAGTTTGGCACCGATTCAGTAACTTTATTTATGCGAAAAAGATTCACAAAAAAGAAAAACGCAAAAAATTTCGTTATTTTTTTAATTAAAATGCGCCATATTGGTTCCAAAAGTCATTATTCTGCAAATCCGACTGCACCAATCGAAAGAGCGACCCCAAAAATAGTAGAATAGGTACGGTTGGAATTTTTTATTCCAATTTTTAATAGCAGAAAATAAGTCTCAAACATCATATTAAAATTGTGCTCTTCCCGGACTTAATGGGTTAAGTAATTTCAGAACAAAAAAAAAATAAAATTTATGGTTCTTTTTTAACTCATTTCCGAACAAAACAAGGTTAATTTTTAAGAGGCATTTTAGTCCGATGAATAATACCTAAAAAGGTCCATTTATGAGTGCCGAAATTGAAACGTTTCTTCCCGCAATGGTTCATAAATGAATTCGAAAACGGTAGTTTTGATTCACTGTGTAGAATTATGTTTCGAGTTTTCTTTAAATCATGTTGTACTGAATGCTTTTAGATTTTTTTGGTCATAAAAAACTTCAATAATCAATTGTTATAGTATAAAAAAAACTAAATGTTAATTTTTATATTTTTGAACACAAAACAATATGTAACCTCTTTAAAATATAACCAAATAAACACGCTGTCGTGATGTGTAGCATCGTGTTTTTATTTGTCTTTACTTTTTCATCCATTTAATCCTGGGGTGCTACGGAAATTTATGGACTCTTACGTTGAGTCAATGAACCTCAAATAAGGTTTTTGCTCCATTGCAACCGCAAAGGAAGTAACAACAACAACAACTACAAAAAGCCACAATAAAACAAAAACCAGAAGAGAAAAAACTGTCAATATAACCATTTTTATGGTGTTTTGACAAATTATTATGACTTTGCGCCAAATGAAACTTTCAATGGCTTTGTTAATATATATTTTCAATGTTGGTTAGTATGCGAGTGGATATCTGTAGTGTGCATGAGTGTGTGTTTTTGTCAGCCGGTGATTGTGTGGGTTGCTACAGGAAACTGGTTTTTACGTGGTTGATACGTATATGAATTGAATTTCCGGTTTTATTGAAATAACTTGCATAGTCTTGACAATTTTTACGGTCGCGTTAAGGTGAATTTTTCTGAATGTTTTTTGTTCTGTTTGTAATCGATGATTAATTTGATGTTTTTTTTTTTATATCAAATTGTTTGCTATTATTCATTTTAGAAAAATAAGGGAAAAGTTTTTCAGAGAAAAAAACTAGTTTGGTGGAAGTTATAATATTTAAGAGAAAAGATATAGTTCATAAAGCTAAAATAGCTGGAAGTAAAAAAACTTTGCTTTATATACACATAAGTGCTTTTCAACATATAAGTTTTAACTATTTATTGGAGTTTACTCCTTAAGAATCGATATTCATATATAGCAGCATATTATATATTCCCGCGATACGGAAAATAGATGGTGAGTGAAATCCAGTGTAAACAAAAAGGGAGGGCGTTATGTTTTTATTTTGCTTCGTTCTACGGCAGTACTTACCTATGATGGGATGGGTCATTTTAGTTTTCTAAAGCTCCATCTAGGTTTTTGTCAGTCAACTATTAGCATTGGTCTGTGAATTTGCTCAGATGATTTATCGCTCTCCTAAAATAAACGAGAAGTTTTGGTGAATTATTACGAGGTATTAAATAGTACGAGGTTCACCTTGTGCCAAAAGGAAACTATTCAGTGATGACAGTCTAGAAAATAATAGGGGTATTTACAATACGATGCATTTAGTCTCGTATTCTGTATTTGTTTTAAATATGGTTTCTGTGGTCAATTATTAAGGGTGGTTAAATTTGAAAAGCCGATGTTGATTTTGTATAAAACACAAATTATTTAGGAAATTATTGTCATTTATTTTTATTATGATAATATTAGTATAGTTTAATTATGTATGGAAGAAAATATTGGCCAAATGGCCGCCGCGACCTCGGCGCACACCTCCATCCGATGGTCCAAATTTTCGATGACACTGAGGCATAATGAGGTTCTATGCCGTTAATGTGACGAATTATATCATCCTTTAGCTCTTGGATTATTGCTGGCTTATCGACGTACACCTTTTCTTTCAAATAACCCCAAAGAAAGAAGTCCAACGGTGTCAAATCACATGATCTTGGCGTCCAATTGACATCGCTACCACGTGAGATAACACGGCCATTGAATTTGTCGCGCAAAAGAGCCATTGTTTCGTTAGCTGTGTGGCAAGTGGCACCGTCCTGTTGAAACCACATATCGTCCACATCCATATCTTCCAATTCGGGACATAAAAAGTTCGTTATCATCTCACGATAGTGAACAAAATTCACAGCAACTGCCTGACCGGCCTCATTTTGGAAAAATATGGCCCGATGATGCCGCCAGCCCATAAACCGCACCAAACAGTCACTCTTTGTGGGTGCATTGGTTTTTCGACAATCACTCTTGGATAATCATTCACCCAAATGCAGCAATTCTGCTTATTGACGAATCCACTGATGTGAAAATGTGCCTCATCACTGAGGATGATTTTCTTGCATATGCATTTTGATTTGAAAGCCCATTTTCATAAAAGGCCTGAATAACTTTAACGCGTTGCTCGATTGTGTATCTTTCCATTGTTCAAATTGAGGTAGTCTAAAATTGAGAAATGTCAAATGAAATGCAGAAAAAAACTTGACGTTTAGGTGTGGTTCACATTCAACATGGGCCCTTAAAATTTAACCACCCTTTACAAACAAAATGTAAGCAATAAAAAATACCATACGTACCACAAATGCAATACTGCAAATCATTGCATTTATAATGTATTTGTGGTTATTGCTGGTTGAAAAAAACAAAAAATGGAGAATTTAGTGGGCGCTGTAAGTAAAGTTGTTGATGAAATACGTTTATTTTCTACATTGACTTATTTAAACAATATTATAGGATGAATTGAACTTAAAACATAAAAAAAAAAATAGATAAACCCAATAAGAAGTGGACCAGCGAAGAAGTCGAAACGATCCTCCAATTTCTTTTGGAGTACCCGCCATTTTTCGTCATCTTGGTGGTTTTATAACAAAAGAATGCAAAATCAGCTGATTTTAAATAGCACTGAACAACAAAATCAATTTTTTTCCAAAATAAGAAGGTTCCGACAATGGATTCTGGTAGAGGGGAAAAGAAAACAATATACGTGTATCGGCGTTTTGGAAGTTTACATCTGAGTCTTATTTTAGGGGGGATTTAATTTTTCCACTTTTTGAACATTCTTATAGTCAATCGGCATGGGAAATCATGTTATCCTTACATTTTGGGTATAGGATGTGTTCTAAGGATTTATGTAAAATACTACGAGAAATATTTTTGTGGAACATTTGAACCCCCTGACTTCTAAATGTTTGGGTCTTTTTTGACCTTTTTGTGATAAAAGACAAAAAAGACCCATAAAACAAGGATATAATGGGTTAAAATGTTGCACAAAAAATTTATCGTGAAATTCTACTATAAGTCTCTGAATACACTTAACCCTCTAGTTCCCAAGTTTTTTATCTTGTTAAAAAAATTACCAGAGATAGTTTTGAGGTGGAGAAGCAATGTTTGTTCTAGAAAAATTGTTTAATATTAAAAGGTGGTGTGTTAAGGGGTGTAGAAGGTAGCAGGCCTAGAGGCCTGCTTGGGAAACGAAGCCAAAAAAAATGTTCATATGGAGTTCTGAAATTGCTTTTTATTTTAACTTTTATTTGAAATAAACATATATAACGGGTGACAAATTCAATTCTAAGGAGTAAGTGACAATAAATCGAAAGTGGGAGGGACGAGGGATGGTATAATGGGGGTGGGGGATGCGGTGTATGGGCAAGGAACCTTAAAAAATCGGTATAGGTATATATACAATGCGGTACTTATTTATTTGAATGAAATTTAAAGAAGAAATCTTTTTGTGGGGTGAAGCAAAGATTTATTTTATATTTTCGTCATATTTTTTGTGTTTGTGATGTACAACCAGTATTTTTGCATTTCCGTCGGTCAGCACGTAGTAAAAATTTTGGAAAATCATTCAACCCGTCGAAGCGAATATCTGCGGCCGGCAAGTATTTTTTTGTCCCAACATTGTTTTGTGGAATCACTCTGCGTGGGCGCCCGGGACAGGGAGCTCGTGGCACATTCACCTACATAAATGAGCACAATACCTTTGCGACTTGAGCCCGAAATTGTGGTAGTTGGAACTCTTTATCGTGCTTGCCTGGCAAGTTGATCCGTCTGTACAAAATGTAGGCGTGGACCATTGCCAAGTTGAGCAAATGGTGAAATAAATAATTGGATCAATATCGGTATCCAGATCTGAGTCCAACTCCTGCATAACTGCCTTACCTGGTCATCAGAAAGTGATGAGAGTTTTTAATTTGACTGATGTTTCATTTCTACATAGGTATAAAAAGTAATGACTAACCCGGCGGCCACATGTGATAATTTTGTCATGACAATAACAATACACTCACACTTTTTCACCAATACAAGCAAGCTTTGGCAATTGCCAATCTATTGCCAGGCAGCTGTCAGCATGACAATAGGCAATAGATTATATTGCCTATAACAATAACATTGGCAATAATTTGACGTTTGTATTGAAATTGACGTAAATAATCGTGGTTGGTGCACAAAAAAAAAGAAAATGTTGAGTTTTCATTCATCTTCAATTATGCCAAAAATTTTAGGCTAGAGATGGTTACAGCGACACAGAAAAATTATAAATATAATGAAATAACATGCATTGTCGTGCTATTGCCATGCTTTTGTCAGGCCACCTACGTCACAATCGACAATTGCTTGGCTGCTGACAATGATTTGACAGAATATACGTATTCTCAATTGTCATGGCAATACTATCTCGTGTGGCCGCAGCGTAAATCGGGACAAAGAAAGACTATGTTACAATATACATTGAGTAAAAAAAAACAAAAACAAGCTGTTACATGGGCTACAATACATTTCGTACAAGCCGGCATAAAGGCAGGCGCATTTCCACAGTCAATATTTATTCTGTAGGTGGGCTTTGCGCAGTTTGTAAATTTGAATGCAATTGAAAAAATGTTCGATATTCTTCAGAAAAAGTCTTGTTATTTTCTATTTTCTATGTTTTTTTCATTTGATTTGCAAAAACAATATACATATGCCATTTGCAGCGCAATAGCTCCAATAGCCAACAAATTTTCTTCGATGACCGTTACAACTTATTTACGCTTTGCATCCCAAGCAGGCCTACAGACACTGTACGTTTTTTGTCGGGTGGGAGGAGTGTAACAACTTTTTTTCGTTTTTATTTTTTATTTTCTTAAAGAACACATTTATAGCTACTCACTTATAATTTTTTTAAGAATATTGAGGCTCAAAATTTATTTTAAACAATTTTTCCTTTTCACGCAATTTAAAAAACAATTATTTCGTCACTTTTACACAAAACTTAAATTTTGGATAATAATTGCTGCCGTTGTGGGTGACGTAGCGCTATCCGACTGCTTTTATTTTATAAAATGGGGATTCCCCTTTTCATACACAAAAAATTAGCGGGAATAATCCTTAGGTGCGATTTACAGACATTTTTTAAGTTGATGATGTCTACAGGCCTTCTTGGGAACTAGAGGGTTAAGCTGAAAGTTCAACTTTAATTCCAGAAATAAGTCAAAATAAGTTTCGAACTTATTCAAAATTGATGTCATAAAATTTGTTCCATACCGCTTGAGACACCTCCAAAAAATAGTATTTGAACGCATCAACGGCTTCCTCTGTAGTAGAAAATTGTTGTCCACGCAGTTTGTCCTTGATGTGGGGAACAAAAATTATGATCAAAAATTTTTTGGATGATCTATTAGCGATATGTTCTGAGTGTTCAAAAACATTTTTGTTTGAACTGATATGTGGGAGATCACATTGTCTTGATGAAGAATAATTTTTCGGCGCTTGTGTTTTCCTTATGTTATTGAATGGAACACAATGGTTGTATACTATTTTGAATTGAGCGTTCCACGTGTTTTGGTTCATCTTGAAATACCTATATAGTTGACTACTGTCTACTCTACTCTCGACCGATTCTTTGCACCAGGCACGATTTTTGAACCTTTTTTTGAGCAATTGTCAAATTATGTGTAATCTAACGTGAACAAATCTTTTTCACAATTATGTGTATTGTATTTATTAATGCTCAGGAAGGCCCCGCTTGAATTATTCCAAAAGCCGAATTGAGTTTATCAATACACTCTGGTCGCGATAATTTACGTTGAAAGTTAAAAAAAAAAAAAAAAATAATTGCACGAAAATGTGTTAATGTGTGTTAATTAAATTTTATTGCTGAAATACAATTTGAAAAGCACTGTAAACAAGACAATAAGCGCACTTACGCCAAAACGTTGTGAGTACGGATAAGCTTAAAAATGTAAAACGTTTCAATGGAAATATAATTTTGGCTGAAATGACGTTACCGTTCCGCAAGATCCCTGAATATATGTAGGTAGCAGCGTACGTATGGTCAGACACAGTAACCATTGGTATATGTAGTTTTATCCAGGTTCACGACTCAAAAAGGACTTCTTAATGCTTTTATTACAAAACGAGCACACGGCTTTCTACTGTTCATCTTAATACAATTTATCGTAAAAATGAAAAACACCGACTTTACCAAACACGTGTTATTCTTTTAACAGCTGACAAAAAAATAAACAACCAATATGGCTGCATATGTATAGATACTAGAGCGTTGCACAAGCATAAGATAAATTTCTTGCAAGCCATCTATCATTATTCAAGTACTTCGTCTCTGTCGTCTTCACATTTCAAAACATATAGTTTTCAACTGTGATTTTTTGATATGCACTTAAATTCAGTATCTTAGAAAACTCAAGTGTAATCCTAACTGAAGAAGCATATAGAAATGATTATGCACTACACCTATGCATATTCGATGAATTGAATTTATTTTTTTTTTTTTTTTTGGTTTAATATCGGCTGACAACAATACAATATTTTTAGCCCATCTTGCTTGGTTTCCAAGATATAGCGTTCTTTCTAATTTTTTAGGGTTATCATATCGTCCAACCCCTCTTCCTGTGCGTCTCGAGTTCGAGACCCTCTTTAGGAAACCCAAATCTGGTGTGGTTTTTGGCCTATTTTGCTTCGTTTTAAAACACCAGATTTTATCTTGCTTTTTTTTAGAAATATGACGTTTTTCCAATTTTTAAGGCTATCATATCGTCCGACCCCTCTATCTGTGCGTCACGAGATCGAGACCCTCTTTAAGAAACCCAAATCTAGTGCTATTTATGCCTATCTTGCTTCATTTTCGAGATATGACGCTTTTTTAATTTTTTGATTTAAAGTTATTTTATCAAATGACTCTCTATACTGCTGAGTGCATAGTGCACTCGGTGTGCTCGCTATGATTTCCCGTTACTTCTACTTCAGTGTCGCTCTGTGATTTGATATTTTATTTTGTATCAAAATTTTCAAAAAACAACTTAGTACAGTTTCAAGACATGAAATTAGTGTTAAATTTGGCTTCGCTTCACACAAAACATTTTTGCTCGATATCATGGCTACACTGAAATACACTGCACCTTCATAGTGTACACTTTTCAAATTCGATGAATAGAATGTTTTGTGTAGCTCTTTAATAGATAGATGCTTGCGAAAACAACAAAAAAAAAGTAGTAAGAAATGATCTTCGACTGGGACGAAGTTAAAATACCCCCACGGCCGAACCAAAGTACATATATTCAAAGTCTTAAGCAATCAATGAAATGTTTATCTGTTAAAACGTTTTCGTTATATTTTTAACAGAAACTATTCGCTTTTGTTTTTTGATAAAGTCGCTTTGTATGGGAGGTGGGCGTTGTTTTCACTCAATTTGGTTGAATTCCATACACATAGTACACGTTATATATCAAAGTGTATATGCAAAATTTCAAGTCCATACATTCATTTTTGTGGATTTTAGAGAAATGTTACCTTTTTAGTAAAGTCACTTTGTATGGGAGGTAGGCGTGGTTTTCATCCGATTTGGCTCATTTACGAACTTGACCTTCATTTTTTAGATAAAAGCTTAAATATTGAATTTCGTGATGATAGCTTTAATATTACGGCTGTAATCGTGATCACAGACAGACGGACAGACAGACGGATATGGCTAAATCAACTCGGGTGGAAATGCTGATCAAGAATATATATACTTTTCTATACCTACCACGCCTCCTTATGGGCGTTACAAACGGAGTGACAAAATTAATATACCCCCATTTACGTTTTTTAAACGTGGGGGTTTAAAAAAAAATAAAAACAAAAGACGGCAGTTTCGACTATGTGGTTACACAAGACGTAGAATTAAACAAAAATAATACTTAACCCTTCGATTGACTCATGGGGTCTTTCAGGTTCAAACGTTTTTTATTTTGATTGTAGTTTTTTAAGGGTGTATAGATGAGACTGGGAGTTACGCGGAAAAAAAAATGGGACTGACAACAGTTGTAAAGTCTGCTTTTATCTGTATTGTAATATGGAAGTACTGAAATTTTTTCTGGACACGAAATGTGGTGTATCTTGTAAGGTGAATACTCATCTGCGGAGGATGAAGAATCTAATGATAGCGACATGATTGACAAAGTGGAGAAGAAAAAGTAGTGCTACTACTGTTAATGAAACCCACTTTGTGAAAAGCATCGAAAGACCCCATGTGTCACTCCGAGTAACTAAAAAACCATGTGTCATGCGAAGGGTTAAGCTAACAACACTCAAGTTATATACTTCCATTTGAGACTGATAGCAATCAACTACCCCACTTACCTCTGAAAATGTTGTAATTCCACGTCAAAATGTTGACAATCGGGCCAATACAGTTCGCGATTTTCAAAATGTTCCTTACATTTTGAACACACCTCCTACATTCCAGTTTAAAGAGTTCATAACAATAACTATACAGTTGTAATCCACATTAGGAAAGTCGTACGCAGTCGAGTTGTTGAATTAGTGGGTATACGTTAAGTTGGTGGTAGACAACTCAATAGTGAAGGCTATATGTTGAAGAGTATTGGAAAGAAAAAAATGTTCAGCATCACTAGGGGGTCGTTCATAAATTACAGGTTTTGAGGGGTTTTGAAATATTCTACGATAAGTACCGATAGCGGGGAGGGGGTCTCAGATATTTTAACGTGGTCAAAAATAAAATAAACTTGAAAAAATGGAAATCTTGAAATCAGTTCAGGATCGTGTCCTATCTGCGGCTTGTATTTCGCTTCAAAAACATCTATGAATTCTCGAAAGTGAGTTTTATTTAATTTAAAATAAATCTGAATAAAAAGTACTTTTTAAATAAATCATTTTTAAGGAAGCATATTCACAAAACACTAAACTTAGTGAACGGGTGCAGCTCTTACGGGTACTCTCTCAAATACCAGGCGAATTTTTTGTATAAGAAATGAGGATACACCTGAATGGGTCGACATGGATTCCGTTGAAGAATTTTATTTCGAAGAGTCCCCAAAATGTCCAGATTCTTCAATTCCAGTGATTGAAAGCATCGACTCTTGGATGGAAGATGGAATAATTTTTATTGATGAAAGTAATAGATTTTAAAAATTTTTTCTTAAATTTATCTAGTAGTGATAGCACACATACTAGGAGCTAGTCATGATAATAATATTTTTTAAATATATTTTCAAATATTTTTTAATCAATTAATTTTTTATTTCATGTTACGTTCATCTACGTTACTTTATAGAGGGAGGGGAGGGGTTTTGAAATGCACTACGAAGAGTAACGGAGGGAGAGAGGGGATAAAAAAAGTTGAAAATCGGTCACGTAATTTATGAACGACTCCTAGTTGGACAAACCAGAACTTCATCGGAATAGAATTTGTGAAGACTAAATCCTACCTCCAACCATTCTGGTTTGGTTGGGTTTCGAATGACCTGTCGAAGATCATTGTTGAAAAGCGTACTGAAAAAGGTGAAGTCAATTGAATTAGAAAGGTTAACTAGTAGGAGATAGTTATCATTTTCAACAGTGAGAAATGAAATATTAGGACTTACTTTTGATACAAACTGTAGCATTACCGCTGATTGTATTTGACAATAAAAATTTATCTCCAAACAGCCAGCTCCTGCTCAAATTGGACACTACTTACGTTAAAGTGACCCTTTCTCTGTTTGTTTCTTTTTTTTTTTCTTATTTTTATAAATTCTTGTTGTCATCTATGCTCCCTTGGCCCAGTTTGGGTTTAACAACGCTTTCAATTTCACGGATCCGCAATAATCATGTTGCACTTGTTTGTACAAGTTGTTCGTATTGTTGTTATTGTTGTTGTTGTTGTTGTGTTTGTTTTTATTGTTGTCCGCTACCGTTTAGTTATTTAGTTCCGCATCATAAATCTTAATTGACACTCGTGCACTACTACATTGTGGACTTTGGCATTCAGTACTATTTATATTGTTGTTGTTGTTGTTCTTGTTGCTGTTGTTGTTTTCTCCGTAAGCTACTTTAAATGCAAGAGTATTTCACTTGTTTGTACTCCGTTCTTTTTATTTGCGTAAAATATATCTTGCATCAGTGTAGCAGAACCCCTAAGGTTGTTGTTGTTGTAGTTATAGTTGTATTCTGCAGTAACATTTTCAGCAAAAGGGTTCCCATTTTAAATGCTAAGCTAGGGACAAGCTCCTTTTTTTTTTGCATTGCTCACAGATTAGAGTAAATTTAAATATAAATTGAATTTTTAATTTTTTTTTTCTCTCTTTTACGCTTTCTGGAGAAAGCAGAATATTCGGTAGCCTATAAAACTGGCTCACGTATCTATAATTGAATTGGTCAAAAGTCAAAACTGGGTTGATGATAATCAGATCAGAATAGATAAGTTTGCATTGTTTTAAGCCAGGGATGGCAGAGAACGTGCGAATACTCTTTTTACTACTGTTCTGCAATTTCAAAACGTAAGCCTTGCCCAGATTATTTAATGTTGTATTTTATTATCCTTGAAGTATTTATAAAATAAATAGAACTAATTTTTTTTTTCAAACTGTTGCAAAAATGTTTTCCTTTCCCACCTTTGCGTTGAAGACACGAAGCTTAATCACCAAAGAATGAAAAATACTTTATATAAAAAAAATTTTTTAAAACTGTTAGAAATAATTTCTAAAATATAACAAAGCTAATAAAAAAACCAAATTTTTCCAAAACCATTCTATGGAGATCTCACTATGTCAAAAAAAAAAAAAAAAATAGCTTCAAATGCTCCACCAATAAAGTGCGATAATTAGTAAACGTGATGCCTGAACATAAAAGGTAAATTCTAGATATCAAACAGCTTCAACAAAATAATTTTCATTCAGCACAAGGTAACACGATACCCAGAAATAAACCCAAATAGTAAGGGTGTCAAAAATACGTGAACTTAAGCTTGTTTTACCTAACTTTTGTGCATTTTAAATTAACTAAATGAGACAAAGAAAAAATTCCAGTTACATGAAAACAAAAAAGTAACAAGAAAAAACATGAAAATAGATGAGTTTCTAGCAATAGGATAGGGACGAGGGTGGCATGTAGCCGGTAGCAGGCATAGAGAAAGTTGATGCTATTCATACCTCCGCAAAGGGCGTGTTTGTAACCAAGCCATATTTTATGTTGGCCTAATGTTTATAAATTAGGCATGAGATTCAACAGTGACGGGTTCAAATCGTAGATTTTAAATATGCAACATGCGTGCTCGTAACAACCGGATGGTGTGAAGAGTACATAGAGTGTATATATCAAAGTTATCGCCACTTCCCACACAGCCTGGAAAAAGGATGCTACGTGTTGGTTGTAAAGTAAGCCGGATGTTGAATTTTGAATATTGTTGGCTTGTCAACAGGTTCAAGAAGTCACACACACAAACACACAGAAATACTGTGCACCATCATCAACATCATACCTTTATTTCATGGCTTAATTTTAATTTGAAACGCCTTAAAATATGCAAAGTAATTTGGAAGTGTGAAAATTAAAGGGCTTGCATAACCGGCGTTATGCCGGTAGACGGCATCGATTTTTTTTTTGTTTCTTTTTACATAACTAATGAGCGTATTTGCTCTAATTAATAGACATGTGGCGGGGGCGATTAATTTCCGATTTTTTTTTTATTTTTTATTTTTTTTTTAATTATATTAATAAATTCCACATCATGTTGATTTAAGTCACTGCATTCTTTGATCATTTTAAGTGTTTTTTAAAACCATTTCATTGCAGTGCATTTTTTGCAAATTTACTTGAAATAAATGATATTCGCTTAAAATCTCAATGTTAAGCTAAAAAACAAATCCAAAATTCTCTTAAAGCCAACAATTGATGCATCATAAATTATGCACTTGCGACAAAAATCAACCTACACCATTCATTGCAACAACAGCCGTTGTTGCCCTCGTTCGATACATCACACCACAAACCCTCATCCACCCACCATTTATGAAATCATCAGAATAATGTGTGCACCATGTGCACCGCCATGTTTTATGCATTCGTTGGTGCAAAATTGGGGAACTGTGCTTTTAATGCGTACGTGCATTATTGTTTTTGTTTTGTTATTGTTGTTGTAACTGTCTTTGTTTTAGGTATTTTTGTTGTTATTTTCATTACGTTACGCACATATTATGCGACACATGTCACAAGTTGTCATGCAAATGTAGTTCAGAAGCGATGGGGTTGAAAGGCAACATACAGTGTGGTAAAGCTAAAAAAAAACATAAGTAAGCATATTCTTTATCCAAACTCAACAGGATCCATAAACATATCCATATCCATATCCATATCCAAATCCATTTCCACATCCATATCCATATCCATATCCATATCCATATCTATATCCATATCCATTTTCATATCCATATCCATATCCATATCCATATCCATATCCATATCCATGTCCATATCCATATCCATATCCATATCCATATCCACACACATATCCATATCCATTTCCATATCCATATCCATATCCATATCCATATCCATATCCATATCCATATCCATATCCATATCCATATCCATATCCATATCCATATCCATATCCATATTCATATCCATATCCATATCCATATCCACACACATATCCATATCCGTTTCCATATCCATATTCATATCCATATCCATATAAATATCCATATCCATAACCATATCCATATCCATATCCATATCCATATCCATATCCATATCCATATCCATATCCATACCCATATCCATATCCATATCCATATCCATATCCATATCCATATCCATATCCATATCCATATCCATATCCATATCCATCCATATCCATATCCATTTCCATATCCATATCCATATACATATATATATATATTCATATCCATATCCATGTCCATATCTATATCTATATCCATGTCCATATCCATATCCATATCCATATCCATATCCATATCCATGACCATATCCATATCCATATCCATATCCATATCCATATCCATATTCACATCCATATCCATACCTATATACACATCCATATCCATATCCATATCCATATCCATATCCATATCCATATCCATATCGATTCCCATATCCATATCCATATCCATATCCATATCCATGACCATAAACATATCCCTATTCATATCCATATCCATATCCATATCCATATCTATATCCATATCCATATCCATATCCATATCCATATTCATATCCATATCCATATCCATATCCATATCAATATCCATATCAATATCCATATCTATATCCATATCCATATCCATATCCATATCCATATCCATATTCATAATAACATCCATATCCATATCCATATCCATATCTATATCCATATCCATATCCATATCCATATCCATATCCATATCCATATCCATACCCATACCCATATCCATATCCATATCCATATCCATATCAATATCCATATCGATATCCATACCCATATAGGTACATATATACAGCCGTGGACACATAAATAGCACAAAAAAACATGTGGGGTGTTTCAAATAAATTGTATTAAAATACAACAAGGAAAACAAAAATTTATTTCAGGACATTTGAGTTTAAACATTAAAAACTTCAAACCAGTAGTTTTTTAATATAAATATGGATTAGAAATACAGCATTAGAAAATTAATCCAAAAATTAATAATTGCTCTTTAGCTGAGGTGGACGTAAAAATAACACAATTTGGATTTTGGGGGAAAAAATTGAAACCTTAGTGAGTTTTGATAAATTAACAGTGGGTTCACGAATATGCTAACTAGTTTTAGGTACTGTATCCTAAATTGTCCAAAACGGTCTAACATCTTCGATCTATACTCCCCACAAGCTTCTGTAATCTATTCTTTTGGAATAGAGAACCAAGCTTTCTCAATTCCACTCCATAATTCATCTAAATTTTTAAAATTTTGATTGCTTATGCTGAACTTCATATCATTCCATAAGTTTTTTATAGAATTGAGGTCGAGAAATTGAGCCAGCCAATACAAAATATTTATGTTTTTAATTTTTCAGCTGAACTCAGTGTGTTTTGGGCCAGTATCATGTATGAAAGTCCACGTAACAGGCATGTTCTCGAAAAAAATGGATCCATTTGGTTGTTTTATATATTTTAATACATACTTTTGTCCATTATTCCTAGTAGAAGAAAAATTGGCCCAACGTGATGCCAGGCAATAGCTCCCAAGCTATTACGTTGCCTCCTCCAGGTATTAAGGGGAGCAACGCAGCCAGAGGCCGAAAAAAAAGGTCATGTTTGTGAATTTTTTTAAGGAAACCTATGGGATATTTTTGAATGAGGGTTTTTAAACCTAAAAATATACACATTCAAGAGTATTTTTAGTTTTTTTTTTATTAAAAAAAATTTAATATTAAGGTCGATACAGCAGTTTTTGTAGAGCTCTCTGAAAAAAAGGTGAAATGCGGTGACCAAGATTGCTCCTTCTTAATTCATCTGAAACAAAAAAATGAAATATATTATTAAAGTAGATACTTAAAACTCGTACTTGTCATAGCCGTTTTTGAAAATATTGATTTTTCACAAAATGGCGGACTTTCAAACGTAAAAAAACGATTTTCGACCAAAAATTCGTCATAGTTTTGCCTATAAAAAATGAACGACGCTAAAAAAAAAAAAAATCCTATGACAAGTACGAGATTATTATGTGTACAATAAGCCTGCAAAAAAATCAAAACGATCGCTTCACTGAGCTTTGAGAAATCTTGGTCACCGACTTTGAAAACATGGTTTCGAGAAAAACGCGTTTGAAAATAAGCGCCAGCACTGCGCGCTCTAGAAGGCGATTCACTCAGTAGGCTATAACTTTGTTATTTTTTGAGATATTAACTTGAAATTTTCACCAAATATTCTTGAAACTTAAGGCTTTAAGAAAATGCAAGTTCTGACTGCGTATCTCCCCTTAATGTTTTTTTTTATACTTCGGGTTCTTGACGTTTGGGGAGCAAAACAAAAGTTTTTCCATATGGTTCAACCTTATTAAATTTTGTTTCGACAGTCCAGGGCACGTTCTTCCAAAATAAGTCTTCTCTATTCCCATGGTTCCTTCCAAGCGATAAACGATGCTTAAATTTTTTTTTTTTTCGTTAAGAGCGGATTTCTTCGAATGATGCGTCCATAAAGATAAGATTTATGAAGTCTTCTAGATAATAGTTTTAACATTTAGGTTATTTTCTTCATATTTATCTGCCATAATTTGCTTCGCTGACTTGAAAGGATAAGCCTTACTTTTGTGAACTATGAGGCTATCAGTAGAAGCTGTGTCCAACTTACTTGAGTGGGTTTAAGACCATTTTTTCCCTAAACATTGAGAATATCCGTTATTTTCGCCTAACTCTAACTCTAACTCTAACTCTAACTCTAACTCTAACTCTAACTCTAACTCTAACTCTAACTCTAACTCTAACTCTAACTCTAACTCTAACTCTTACTCTAACTCTAACTCTAACTCTAACTCTAACTCTAACTCTAACTCTAACTCTAACTCTAACTTTAACTCTAACTCTAACTCTAACTTTAACTCTAACTCTAACTCTAACTCTAACTCTAACTCTAACTCTAACTCTAACTCTAACTCTAACTCTAACTCTAACTCTAACTCTAACTCTAACTCTAACTCTAACTCTAACTCTAACTCTAACTCTAACTCTAACTCTAGCTCTTACTCTAACTCTAACTCTAATTCTAACTTTAACTCTTAATCTTACTGTAATTCTATCTTTAACACATGTTAGCTGTGCATCACTGTGCTGCGTCCTTTGACTTACAATGCGTTTCTCAAACAAAAGTTGAGTACATTCCGGGAGCACACTAAAAAAAATGACAAGAATGCAATGCAAAGCATTTGAATAACTCTTTAACTCTCTAAAAACACACATTTTGTGCAAGGTTTACATAAATGCAATATACATAATTATAGGGTGTTTCAAAGAAAAAGGGTTTCATGAGGCAGGCACCCTCACAATTGCATTGATTATATGACAAGCAGATTATGAACGTCCAAACAAAGGACTTAGCTTAAGAATGCAGAAATAAGATGTACTCCAAATGAAAGCACATCTGTTTTGAATGCAAGGCAACCCTTTCTCTCGGTTCTTTTTTTTAATTAAAAGTTGAGCTTTAAGATTTTCTCTAATTTTGTTAATTAAATACATAGCAATATCAAAGTTTTAAAATAAAGTAAAAATAAAAAAAAAAATTAAATATAGTAGTATTCTGACAAAAGCCGAAAAAAGTGGCAACGTAGCAATATACTAATAGTTGCATATGGCTCTTCGCTGCATTTGCTGCTACCTGTTCCATTTAAATGTTGCTCCAGGGAACGCAGCGCACTTCAAAGGGAATTATTTAAAATGAATTTTTTTTTTTTTGTGTATGCTCTCCCAACTCGAGTTTAAAGTGTGTATAAAAGACTTTCAGTGCATGATCGAGGTCAACAAACGTCAAAGGCCACATTTTTAGATGATGCAGTTAAGATAATATGAAAAAGTTAAATTAACATACGAGTATTTTAGAGAAAATGATACTTAAAACAGAGTACAGTATGTTACATACACTCGAGGAGAACATTGTTTCAAATACACTAAGGGAAAAAAATATTAAATTTATCCAAAAACTTTTTTAATTTATCCAAAAAGCGAGTCATTTTTGCACCAATAACGCATTTGCATAAATCGACTACGTAAATATTTAAAATTAATTTAAAAACTTTTTTAATTAAATAAAATATTAAAATATTTAAACAGAAATAAAAAAAAAATTTATTAAAATTATGCACGAATTTTTTAAATATCTTTTAAAAATTTACTATTTGAAAATAAAACTATCATATCTAAAGGAAATTTATATAAAAAATATTGAAATTAAAACAATATATTCAAATATTTCTCACGAGCTGCGTCCATGAATGCCATTAGCATGGTTCTTTATTTTCTTTTTTCGTTCCTTGATATTATACTATTTTTGACAGCCGGCGCAATATTATGGCACCAAATGTCATAAATAATATAAAACTATAAAACGAAAATTATAAAGCAATATATGCAGGCAAATGACAATCTGTGCGACAATTTCGTGGGAAAATGTCGAGTTGTTACTACAACCTACATAATCGCATAAGCAATCGCTCATATGTACGACCAAATATTTCTGTTATATTACTCTTGCAACAAAAACGAAATGAGAACTATAAGAACTAAGGTTGCAACTGCAAGAGAACAGAGTGCGATGCTGTTGCTGCTTGTCGGAATATGTGTGTACGTGTGCGATGCTGTTGCTGCTTGCTTGTATGGAATATGTGTGTACGTGTGTGGTATAAATAAAATTCAAATACGGGAAAAAAACGAGTTGTAGGGAAAATATTTGATTTATCCACGTAAATATTTAAATAAAATTGATACTCAGGCGTGGATAATGTTAATATGCATTATTTCCCTTAGTGTATGAAACTAGAAAAATTTAAATAAAGAAGAATACAAAATATTTTTACTAGCCTGCAACAAAATATTATTACTATGGAAGGTTTGAGCTTTGTCGGACCATCGCCCAATTTCGTTTTTTTTTAATTTTTTAATCATTAAAAAAAAAATGGCTTCCAGCAAATCCACTCCACTAATAACAAAATATACATTATCATCTGAGCTCTAAAATTGACAGCCAATTGAACGTATACTTGGCCGAACTTAAAATATCCCCGCTTTTATTATAAAATATCCGAAGTTATAAAGGTTTTATTATTTTGATTACGGCAGTTTGAATGGGAAATAGGTGTGGTTTTGATTCGATTTTGAAAAATTTTAAGCATGGAGTGTATTTTTGGAATCAATGATTTTTTTTTTTCATTTTAAGGATTGTACCATTCTTATATAGCGACTTTGTATTGAAGGTAGGCATAGTGTTCATGCGATTTGGCTTATTGCGGAACTTTATCTTGACCTTGAATTAAAAATAAGCTAATAAATCAAATTAAATTACTTTAGCTTCAAAATTACTGTTCTATAAATTTTTCTACACACTAAGGGAAAAAAATATTAAATTTATCCAAAAACTTTTTTAATTTATCCAAAAAGCGAGTCATTTTTGAACCAATAACGCATTTATTTAAATCGACTACGTAAATATTTAAAATTTATTTAAATACTTTTCTAATTAAATAAAATATTAAAATATTTAAACTGAATTCATAAAAAATTTATTAAAATTATGCGCGAATATATTTAAATATCTTTCAAATATTTACTATTTGAAAATAAAACTATCGCATTTAAGGAAAATTTATATAAAAATATTGAAATTGAAAAACAATTTATTTGAATATTTCCTACGAGCTGCGTCCATATCAAACGCCATTTAGTGGTATATTTTATTTTCTTTTTGTGAAAATATGATTTGTGAGTCAGGTGGTGAGTGCAATGCATGATGAAATCATGTAGAGTGGAGTGGCATCTTGAGAAAATACCGAGTTGTCACTCCACCTTACATGAATTCATCATGCATCGCACTCACCACCGCACTCACAAATCATATTTACCAAATATGCACGTTATATTATTCTTGCAACATTAACTAAATGAGAACTATAAGAAACCTTAAACTGCTGGTGCGAAGAAACCAGCCACCAACCAGTGCCACACACTGACACACATATTCCAAGCAGCAGCAGCATCGCACTCTGTTCCTGTGCGATGCTGGCAGCTGTATGAAATATGTGTGTCAGTGTGTGGCATAAATAAAATTTAAATACGGGAAAAAAACGAGTTGTAAGGAAAATATTTGGTCTATCCACGTAAATATTTAAATGAAATATATACTCAGGCGTGGATAATGTTAATATGCGTTATTTCCCTTAGTGCAGCTACCACGCCTCCTGATAGCAGTAAGCAACGGAATGGCGATATCAACATCAATATCAATATCCATATCCATATCCATATCCATACTCATATCCATATCCATATCCATATCCATATCCATATCCATATCCATATCCATATCCATATCCATATCCATATCCATATCTATATCCATATCCATATCCATATTCATATCCATATATATATATATATATATATATACATTAGAGGTGTCCTTATTTTTACATATCAAAATTTCGTCGAGCGCTGGCCTGATTCTTTTTCCTTTAGGTCTAAAACTAAAATATATAAAATTTGAAGCAAATCCGACAACGTTTGATGGACCCGGAAACGATCGCAAGTACTAATTTAGGGCCATATAGGAAAAAACTTGAGGTTTCAAGTATTTTCATGTACAAAATGCAAATTTGAATATTTTTTATGGTTAAATCAATAGTAAAGTCTTGTAAATCAGTATTATAACTTGTAAGTCTTCTTTAATGTTGAAATAATTTGACTAAAAGTTGATTAGCGAATATTTCTTAAACATTCTTTTAAAAATAAATTTTGTTTTGAGAGTTTTTAAATATTCTTTATATTTTTCGCAATATTATGCTTTCTTTATATTTTTGTTAATTATTTAATAATAACTTTTTAATGTTTAACACAGAGTTATCTTTTATTATTTCAAATACAGTCGAATTTCTCTAAAACGAATTTACAGTTATTATCAAGTTTTTTATTTTATTGTTTTTTTTATATTGAGTTAAGTAATTAGAAAGTTTAGTTTAAATTCAAAACTTTCCACTTTTCTTTAATAACAAAATCTTTCAAGACATTTATAGAATAAAACACATTAGTCGATACGTTTTTCCTCATCTCCTTCTTAATTGTTTTAAAAGCACTGACTTCTTCTTAAATGATGTTTATAAACTGCTGCGAGGAATTTCGAACTGCTAAGCAACATCTTCGTTTTTGTTACCCTTTCACTTCTTCACTTATATTAATAACTTATTTCAAGGGAAAAGCTGCTTCGTTGCGACAATTTTAATCACTAAACACAAGCAACTGCTGTCAAAATTTTTAGGATTGAGACTTTCTTTGGGGAATCCCCTAAATATGTTTTAACTTTTTCTCAAGTTTTATTGATTTCGTTATAAAGAAGGTCCTTATAAGGAAATTTGACTGTAATAATAGTAAATTTATATTAAGTTAATGTAACTGATTCAGTGCTAAAATAGCAGATGTGGTTCATCAACTAATTCAATGGAATATTATAGATAACAATAAAGAATTATCATTTTACACAACATCCTCTAATACCGGTATTAATTCGGGAGCTGCAGTTCTTTTAGAAAATAAGATGGCTCACAACCTCATCAACCTACCTTGAAGGCATCATATAGTATATGAGATTATGGTGCGTGCTGTTTTTGAAATAAAGCTTTCGTCAACTTCTGGACCAGAAGTCCCTATTTTTGAACGATTTTCAAAATCTTGGCTTGGTTTAAGCCAACAATGATTTGCAAGTGGAACTAAGGATGGAATTGTTTTATTAAAAATCACTTCAAATGAACGTGAGAACATATAGAGCTTTGAAAAAAATCAATTAAGATAATCACACTATCGCGCAGACTTTATAGAGTTTGTTCAACTTGCATTGATATTTCTTGGAGATGGACATTATAAATTTAAAACACCAAGTGCACCAAGTCACGCCCGATGGATGTCCAAAGCGATATACTGTCTGAAAATATTTATGTTTCGAGACGAGTTTTCACTCACCAAAACTGAAAAAAGTGGCTTAAGAGACATTTACATTTTTTGGTTAAAATCTACATAAAAGCTTGGTTTGGATGTAGATATGCAATATCAGCTCCGTATCAAGACCTGAATTTTATTAAAAGTACGATAGAGTATGCAAAAACAGATTCCGCAATTTCAGCTTGTATTATTCAAAAAATGAGTAATCACTTATGGTAAAACATATAGCTGATGAAGCAGTAGCTTTGGCATTTTTTTACTCAACGGTATCTTCGGAAGAAAAACGAGCAATGATTCATAAACTACAATCCAAAGAACCGGCTGTACAGCTGAAAAATGGAAGCAACTACATACATATGTTAATTTATCAGATTTCCATAAATACACTCTGAGGGACTTCGTTTCAGAGAAATCAAAACACTTTTTCAGTCGGTTCAAATTGTCTGTAGAGTTTATAAAAAATGATCGGTGGGAAATGAAATTTGATTTTGAAGAAGGCTGGAGCTTCTGACGTGATCTGTTGGTCGTAAACGATATAGCAGAAAGGGGTAAAAAATTCTTTCAAGATTTTAATAGAATTTTGAGAAATGATGAATATGAAATGCAATTGTTTCTTCAGTTGGTTGAAGCTATTAAGAAAAAATATCCTTCTGTCAAAAAATCGGTTGTAATAAAATAAAATTTGACAAACCTTAAAAATTTCAAAAAATCATAAAAACAAGTCGTTATTCATTAATGTTTAATTAAAAAAAAAAGTGAAAAACCATAAAATTTGAGTCTTTTCCATTAAAACAACAAATATGGTTACTATTGACCGTTTCCGCGTAGATAAAACCTAATGGGATCGGTACCAAATTAAATATTTTTTTGTTTTAGATCTAAAGGAATAAGAACCAGGCCAGCGCTTTTGCATTTATTGATTTTAAAATTTTGTCATATAAATAAGGATACCTCTAATATACATATCCATATCCGTATCCATATTCATATCCATATCCATATCCATATCCATATCCATATCCATATCCACATCCATGTCCATATCCATATCCATATCCATATCCATATCCCTATCCATATCCATATCCATATCCATATCCATATCCATATCCATATCCATATCCATATCCATATATCCATATCCATATCCATATCCATATCCTTATCCACACATATATCGATATCCATATCCATATCTATATCCATATCCATATCCATATCCATATCCATATCCATATTGATATTCATATCTATATCCATATCCATATCGATATCCATATGCATATGCATATCATTTTCATTTCCTTTTTCATTTTAATTTTTATTCTTTTTTTTTAATTTAATTTTTTTTTTCTTTTGTTTTGATATTTATTCTGATTTTTATACTGGTTTAATTTTTTTGTTTTATTATTATTGTTTAAATTTTTATTTCCCTTATAATGAAGAGACTCACGTCACGCCACAAATACTATAAATGATAATACGCATCCGCATTGACGTCGTACAATGGGCACCGAAAAAGAATTTCTTTTGTAGAGAGTAGTATTCAAGAGGACCTAAGTATGTAAATTCGTTCAAAATTTTTAAAATCAGAATAGTTTGTTAATCATTGTATCCATAATTTTTTGTGAGTTCTATTCTATTTTCTGTCAAAATGTTCTGAATTTTGAGTTATTACTCTGTTAAGTGTAGGTTTTATACTGTATTGGTGACGTTAATATCACGAGCTATCGGAATTAATAGATTTTCGAGGTCGTTCTAGTCAAAATTGAATATATATCAATTATACAGATCCATCTCATGCTGGTCAATCCATATCAAAGTCTCGACGCTACTACGCCTTTCCATCCTCGAAAGTACCCAAAGAGGTACAAAACTTACGCCACCAGCTCGAGTATTTCCCAAGTGCTCTCAGTCAGCCCTCCAAGTCGAACGTTACACCATTGCATTGATGCCCAATAGAATTTCGCGTTACTGGGATAATTCGTTATTCGGTCCCACAGTAAGATTGTGGAATAATCTCCTTATGAGGAGATATTTGCCGATGGCTTCGTACTGTGTAGTTAAAAAAAAGAAGAAATCATTATGAACACTGCTCAATCTATCCACTATACAACTAAACTAATCTAAAAATAAATATGTATAAAATATACATATAAGGAATAATTGATAGGAAGTTCTTTAATTTCTTTTGAGAACCTCTTAAAAGGTTGTGCTTTTGGGTGCTTTTGGGTTTTTTGAGTCACAAGAGTTAAATACTGATATTACGCCTCTTAGACAAGAGTTTTCATGCTCTTAAAAAATTGTATGTGATCCTTATGTAATGCTGAACTGTAAGCGGAATATGTTACAATAACATTTTGCTCTGAAGGGAAGTTATGAAGTGAAGTGAATTGGTGAAAATTTTTAATTTTTTCGATTAAATATGAAGGTTTTACTTAAGATATATTCTGAAATAGTAGAGAAAAAAAAAATGCATTCAATAAATCTTTAAAGTGATTTCGAAAATAATTTGTGGTATCATTGTCTTTCGTTTGTTTACCAAGAGGCCTCTTAGACATAGAATAATAGATGTTTCCGACTACTTCTTAAATGCGATGTAAATATTTACGATAAAACGAATTCATACATGGTCGCTCAAGCCCTAATGACATCTAACTTACACAGTAAGCGATCATTGAAGTAGGTTTATTGCTAACGACGTACAAGAAAGAGGAGAACACACTATGAATGGAAAAAAGAGTCTTTAAAAAACTGAATAGTAGGTTTGGCCAAGATACTTTAGGGGGCAATAAACTACAATTAGAGTGATATTCTAACATAAGCATTACATTGACATAGCACTTAAAAACATGACTTGCTTACGGAATAAACCTCCATAAGTCTCCAAGAGAAAAGCTGATGAATAAACTTAAAATTCGCTTTAAAATTAAAATTAAGGTACTTAAGGAAAGCATTAAAATAAAGCAAATAGCAGCTATTAATTTGAAATTCCTGCCACAAAGCTGCTCAATTATTTATAAACAATTTGCTAAAACCTCAAAAATATTTTTACATTCCCCTAACATACACTAAACAGCTATATAAATTCACAACTAACAACGCACTGTGGTTTACATTCAAAAAGCTAATCAAAAAGCTATTAAAACATACTTGCAACAAAAATAACTGAATAATTTACACTAAAAAAGCTAAAGTTTATATATGTTACGCGTAGAATGTATTGAAAAATTTGTAATATTTCATGCTTTCATGTGTCCTAATAGAAGGACCCCAAATGATAATTTATATTTAAGCATACACCACACCAACATTTATTATTGTTAGAAACTAATAGTAAACTTTCACTAACAAAGCATTTATTTTCGTATTTTCCAATTATATTTATATTCATCAATCTTTTTTAACAACCTAAGACTACTTCCTAACCACTGTACTCTACTCGTATGTCCAAATATTGAACTTGGAATACCATGGCAGAATGCTATAAATCACTTTGATAACTCAATAAAAGTACATTTTTATTACTGCAACTCAATTATTGGACATTCTATCTTCCTTCTTACCTACATTCTTAAAGGAACACATTCTTTCTACCACCTATAGACTAACATAGGCCGAACATCAACCTACCTACCAATAATTCTTCATTACGAATCCCAACCATAAAAATTATTACAATGTCTGCAAGAAGTAATGTTTTACGGATGCTCCTTTTTTTTAACTGCGGTTTTTATGCTGCTATAATAGCTCTACTACACTTTCTCGCTTTATTTGATTTCATTATCAAAATGGCGCATTTCCTTTGGGTCTTTGCTCTACTTTTGCTGACTTTGACTTTTGTAAGCTCTGCTATCTTCTGCAGCATGAACTACATACTTCGAATGTCTTGTGGTTACCTGTTTATACGTTCTCTGAATTCGTGTCGATGTTGAACTATTTATTTGCCAAAAAGGTGAGTTCTTGTTGTTAATGTTTTACTCTTTGTCGTAATTAAATTTAATAAATTTTTTGTTGGTCCTATTCGTGCTACCTGGTGAGTCCTTTTAATTTAATTTTCCGCAAACTGTTGCAAATGAAATGTTTTTATTAATGTAATAAAATTAATGACATAAAACTTTTCGGTGTTGTTGCCTAGTCCAGAGAGAGGCAACCTGTTGGCTTTGCTCATAACAGGGTGCTGGACGGCAATACTTTGGTTGGGCGTTGTTTTATGTATGTTGGTTGGAGGTATGTTTAGCAATTATGATTCGAGTAAGAACCTTTGCATTTAATGCTTGTATATTCTTCAGAATATTAGAAACAATAAAATGGAAAGTAAAATTTTCAAAGTAAGTTAAACATTTATCTTCTTTTACACCATACTCGTAAGTATTTGTGGTAAAACATCATTGATGCCGTAAATATTTACTGAATTTCTAACTTCCTCGACAGAATCCATTTCGTTTTTTTCGAAATTTCGTTTTTTCTCTAACCAAAGATTTTTGGCGTTATTCAGTGATATCTGCATTGTTTTGAACTGATGTGATAGATAAGTGTTCAAGAAAAATAAATCAAACGAAATACGTTTCGCACGTCTATGTGAGACGGAAAGCTGTGTAAGGACGAGATATCGAATTTTACGGAATTGTTATAAAACATGTATTTATTCCTCAGCATTAACCCATTTGCAACCAAGACCCAAAAATCTTTAAAAAATTTCATCCTTAAGAGTGTTAAGGATACCCTTGACTCAAAATAAGATTATTTGTAAAAAATTTACCTTTGCCTTTAAATTTAGAGTTGTGGGGACAACAGAAGGCGTTACAATTTAGATGACGTCAGATTGTATGGGGGATACACATGGTTTTTTTTTCAACTGATCCAATTTTCAACTTAATTGACCGTTTTAAACATCTAAGCTTATGAGTAGAAATAAAGTCAATTCAGTATGTTTTGTAGAATTTATGAAGGTTTTGCTATTCTGATGACGTCATTTTGTATGGGAAGTAGGCTTGGCTTTAATCCCATTTCAACAAATTACAAAATATAAGCGGGTATTTAAAATCAAAGCTCATGTGCTAAATTTTAGGTGTTAAGCTCATATGTTTCGATATTTTTAGAGATTTTACCATTTTTATGATGCCACTTTGCATGGAAGGTAAGCGGGGCTTTCGTCTGAGTTGGCTCAGTTTTGAACTTAATGTTCCTTTATTTTTAAAAAAAAAAAAAAGAAAAGCTTAAACACTTAATATCATTTGGCGGCCTCGGTAGTCGAGTAGGTAGCGTGCTCGACTGCTACCCCAGAGGTCCCGGGTTCGATTCCCGGCCAGGCCATGGTCCTACGCTTTAAAACCTTTCGGATTTGCAATTTTCTATCCTCTTTTCTAATCAACTGAAATTGAAAATTCATCAATATTTACGACTTGAAGTTGTAGTTGATGGTAGAGAAGTTTGTGGATGAGATTGCCTTATAACTTGAATTGACTGAGGTAAAGGCATAACACTTGCCTCTGATTCAAATTCACATGTTTCTTTGGCTTTCCACCACGCTTAGAACATCCTACACGTGTTTCACCTGATTGATCTTTCCTTCCCACTAATCTATCACCCCATTTCAAACCAGACTTCAAGGCCGACTTGACTGCATAGGTATTCCACCTGAAATCCTTGGTTCAAATCTAAAAAAAAAAAAAAAAAAAAAAAAGAGAAAAAGTATACCGTACACTACCTAACTAATCGGAAGCAAATTTAGTCTGTACTATGGGCGCTCAGGGCCCCAAACAACCTTTAAATGTAAATGAATGAACTAAAAAATTAAAAAAAATAAATATGGATCAATACTATTCCAAAGATTGAACCTTCAGAATAAATCGAGAAGTTATTGACTTTTTATTTAAATTCGTTGAAAAATTACGATTTCCATTAGGGAAACATAGTACAGACTAAAGGTTAAAAGACAATTTCGCTATTTTTTTTTATCGAACATAGGGGTCGCGCATGTAATTTTTTCTTCATATCTTCGACATTAACAGTCTGATCTTAAAGAATTATATGTCAAAAGTTGTTTTTTTTTGAGGAGTCCAACTTTATTGCTCTAAGGATCATTGGGATCAAGTACCCCGTTCTAGTACTTACCCACCACATTCAAGTTACTACCATCCCACACTAAGAGAAAAATCATGTAATCAGTACAGAGACATCTATGTAAAATCTATGTACTGCGTCTTGTATGAGAACACAACGAGAGCTGCATGTACTGAGTAAAGTAGGCGTGTACTGGTTACATATGCGTTTATTCACTTTATAAAATGAATAAAAAATGTATTCAATACAGTGAAATATGTGTTGAATACATTGCAGACTTTAATATATATAAACAACGTGTACTCAATCAATATTTTATGTAACGTTTTACAAGAAATGTACTTAATATATAAACTATAGACTCAGTTCATTTCTCGCTTGCACAACGGCATGGCAAAAGTGCTATTCACTCACTACAGAGCATGTGTACATAACGATTAAAGCGACACATGTATTCAATACATAAAATATGCGCTCAGTAGATGTCTCACTTATGCGATTAAAGTAAGACATTTATTCAATACATAAATACGGATACCAATACGTACTTGGGTGTTCTAAAGGGGGTCTCGAACTCGCTACGCACAGGTAAAGAGGTCGGTCGAAATGATTACCATAAAAAATTGAGAAGAGCAACATATCTTGAAAACGAAGCAAGATGGGTCAAAAAGATCGTTTTTTGCGACGTGATGATTGATGTCGGCAGATAGTAAAAAAAAAAAAAAACCAATAAAACCCAATGATAGATGGCTTGCAAGTCATTTGTGTTATGCTTTCTAATATGCAATCACTAATTATGTACTCAAATATCTAATGAGTCAATTTGTATGTGCTCATTTCATAAAATTATGTACTACAAATATGAAATAGGTAAATAATTTATGTAATGAGTAAATTATGTATGTACATACAGAGTACATGAAGATGGTTCTTAGATACTGTACTCATCACATACAAATTTGTTGTACAAATTTTATGTAATGGGTCAATAATCTATGTATTACTTACATTGGAACTGTGCTCATTACATAAATTTATTTTCAACAATTTTGTGATGAGTACATAAAATTCTATACTGACTACATCACTGCTTAAAAGCATTATGTTGTCAATACAGATTTCAACATGTAAAGGGTGTTTTTTTTTAGGCGTTTGTTTTTCGAATAGAGATAAAACTGGCATTTTGTGGTCAAATCTGGCAACTCTAATGTCATTTATGTTCAGTTTGGTTTGCCATTTCATCATGAATAGGTTGACAAAAGAACAACACTTGCAAATGGGCCGAAAATGAGATTGATCTCGATGCTGATTTTCATCGCAAAATTTTGTTCAGTGATGAGGCTCATTTTTGGTTGAATGACTACGTCAACAAGCAAAATTGCCGCATTTGGAGTGAAGAGAATCCACATGAGATCCTTGAGACCCCATTACATCCACAAAAACTGACTGTTTGGTGTGCTCTATGGGCTGGTGGAGTCATTGGGCCATACTTCTTCCGAAATAATGCTGGAGAGTCAGTTACCGTTAATGGAGACCGGTATAGAGCCATGATAACAGACTATTTTGATCCCGAATTGGATGGCATGAATGTGGATGAGTTGTGTTTCCAACAAGACGGCGCTACATGCCACACAGCGTACGTCACAATCGATTTATTGAAGGAAACATTCGATGAGCGCATAATTTCGCGGAATGGACCTGTCAATTGGCCACCAAGATCGTGTGATTTGACACCATTGGATTATTTTCTATGGGGATATGTGAAGTCGCTCGTCTACGCCAACAAACCAGAAACGTTAGGGGACTTGGAGGCCAACATTCGTGGCGTTATTGCCGACATACGGCCCCATATGCTCGAAAAAGTGGTTGAAAATTGGACCTAAAGAATTGGCTTTATTCGAGCCAGCCGCGGCGGCCACATGCCCGAAATCATATTTAAACATTAATGGCATAAAATTATCTTTCCAATAAAGCCAAATTGATGGACATTAAAACGATTTTCTTGTGTTTTATTTCAATTCCAAGTTCTATACCTCTAAAAAAAACACCCATTATATATAAACAACGTGTACTCAATCAATATTTTATGTAACGTTTTACAAGAAATGTACTCAATATATAAACTTTAGACTCAGTTCATTTCTCGGTTGCACAACGGCATGGCAAAAGTGCTATTCACTCACTACAGAGCATGTGTACATATCGATTAAAGCGACACATGTATTCAATATATAAAATATGCACTCAGCAGATGGTCTCACTTATGCGATCAAAGTAAGACATTTATTCAATACATAAATACGGATACCAATACGGACTTGGGTGTTCTAAAGGGGGTCTCGAACTCGATACGCACAGGTAAAGAGGTCGGTCGAAATGATTACCATAAAAAATTGAGAAGAGCAACATATCTTGAAAACGAAGCAAGATGGGTCAAAAAGATCGTTTTTTGCGACGTTCACGTATTGATGTCGGCCGATAGTAAAAAAAAAAACCAATAAGACCCAATGATAGATGGCTTGCAAGTCATTTGTGTTATGCTTTCTAATATACACTCACTAATTATGTACTCAAATATGTAATGAGTCAATTATGTATGTGCTCATTACATAAAATTATGTACTACAAATATGAAATAGTTAAATAATTTATGTAATGAGTAAATTATGTATGTACATTCTTAGATACTGTACTCATCACATACATAATTTTTGTACAAATTTTATGTAATGGGTCAATAATCTATGTATTACTTACATTGGAACTGTGCTCATTACATAAATTTATTTTCAACAATTTTGTGATGAGTACATAAAATTCTTTACTGACTACAGCACTGCTTAAAAGCATTATGTACTCAATACAGATTTCAACATGTACTTAATACAGGAAAAATGTAAAATTTCTGTGTGCAGAAAATTCTGTTATGAGTACATAAATTTATGTACTCAGTCGGTAGGTTTTTTCCTCTGTGTAATGTACCATTCTGATCTCATAAAATTAAAGCTCACAAAAAAAATTATTAAACTCTTCCGAAGAAAGTATATGAATTATGCCTAGAACTAGAAAACAACAGAAAATTATTTGAATTTAATTTGAGCCGCCACCTCTCTACAGACAATTGCAAACCTCAGAGAGTAATCAAAATGCCATGTAAAGCATTTTGAGAATAAGAACATTCCGTTCATCGCCGTTCGGAGTAGACGTTAAGCTTGTAGGTCCGTTTCTCGATCAATTGAAACGGAACGTTTCTCGGTCAAACTAAATAACGCGCACAACACAATAGATCATAAGAAGCTAGGTCAAAGTCCTTTCAAGGGCTGAAATGGCCAGTTATTAATTTTTTTATTTTTATGATGATAATGCGCAACCTCTACGTTCGGTAAAACATTTTTTTTTCTAAAATTCTTTCAAAAATGTTTCAGACCAGATGATGCGGCGTATTTTTTTTCGATCGGACAAATATTAATAAATTTATTATTAGAAGAAATATTATTTGGAAAATTGCTTCTATTACGTTTATTTTCAAAACCGCAAGAAAAATAATATTGCAAATTACCTTCCAATCTCTAAATTAACCAACGTCTCTAATTTATTTGAAAGTGTAAATGAAAGCTTAACTACAGTGGCGAGAAAAATTGACTAAATGTTTGCATTTTTGATTGCTGTAGAGTCATTTGTCAATATAACGCTACCAAATTTTCATATTATATACTTCATTTATTAAGAAACAACGCGTATTAGCTTAAGGTTGCAAGATGTATAAAAATAAAAAAAAATATTACAAACCTAACAAAAAATTGTATTTAGCCAGTTTTGCACGGCGGTAACTTTTGTTACATAAAATATAAAATTAATGGTTTGTCCAAAGTCCTTCGGCCTAAAAAACGATATGAATACGTCTCGCCATATTCTCGAACAGTTTTTCAACAGTTGAATTGGGAAGACCACGCCATTAATTGACAATAGCTCGTCGATGTTATTTGGGGCCATTTCGTAAGATGCTAGCCGTTTTTTTAGAATAGCCCACAAATTTTCAATCGGGTTTAAGTCAGGACTCTGTGCTGGTCATTGTAAAAGCTTGAAGTTCTGATTTTTTTAGCCACTCTTGAACAATTTTGAACAAGCTGTATGCTTCGGATCCCCGCCTTGTTGGAATATCACCTCTTCTGTTGGATATGCACTTAGGTCAACGAAATCCAGTAAAATAGTCTGTAGGATGTTCAGATATCTTATTCTACGGAATATTCTTACAAGTGAACGAATATGCCACCATGTAAAGCAGCCCCACACCATAAGGCTTCCACCGCCATGCTTCATCGTTTATTTAACTGGATGCTTCTGCCGCTTTGCATGGGTTCGGTGCTAGTAATATTGATTCGCATCCGACTGATACCGTTTAATATGGATGTCATCAGATCAGATTACACGTTTCCAATCATCGACACTCTAGTGTTTGTACTTTTAGCAGAAATTCAATCTCGCTTTTACGTTTATGTCAGACAATGCTAGGTTTTGTGACTTGATGTCGGCCTCCAACACGATTTTTTTCAACGCTCTGCATGGTCCACTCACTCACTGGCTTTTCAATCTTTTGTGCAGCTTCTTTTGATGTCTTAGCTACTTGTGGAGTTAATAAGCGTTCCATGGCTCGAGAACCTTTGACCGAAAGTATATTGGGGCGCCTTTTTGTAGCCTTTGGAGTCTTTATATTTCATCGTTTCACTACATTTAGAACAATTTGATGGCGAATTTGTAAGCTTTGTGCTATTTCTTATCATGAACGACCGTTTACAGTCATTGGAACAATTTCATTTTTAGCCTTTTTATTAATCTTCCTGTTTTGATAAAAATATAAAATATATACTGTATATCAACTTTCGAGTGTGGTTATCAAGTTGATGTGGATTTTTCGAATTCTTTCGACAGAGTTACGCCCAAGTTGTTTTTGGAATTGGGTATTGGAATTGGATAAAGTCTTACTTATATGATAGAACGTGCTTTGTTCGCATTAACAACGTAATTTCTTATGAATTCGTGGTGTCTTCGGGTGTTCCTCAAGGTAGGACCAATGTTTTTTGTTCTCTTTATAAATGACATCTTTAAATGCTTTAGTAACTCACGATTTCTGCTTTATACAGATGACCTCAAAGTTTTTAAAAAACTATCTTGTTTGGGATACGTCTCTGACTTGCAGTCTGATTTGAATAGGGTCGTGCAATGGAGTTAAGTGAATGGTCTAGCTCTGAATTTTTCAATGTTTTTCCACATGATCTTTTCCAAACTCACTTAACATACCCTTTTCAATTCATATTATCTAGTTAAAAGTCTACTCCAATCATATCGAGATCTTGAAGTTGTTTTTGATTCTAATTTAACGTTTCTAGATCATTTTACCGTTCTTATTCCTATGACTTATTCTTTGCTGGCATTCATTCGAAGAAGTTTCTTAGAGTTTTCTGACCCCTACACCTTGAAAATATTATATAATTCGTTTGTTAGGTTGCTGTTAGAATATACTCTAATATACTTCCTTTATCTGGAGTCCATATTTTGATAACGCCACTATCAGACTGGAAAAAATTAAAAAAATATTCTCAAGGTTTGCTATGCGCTCCTTAAATTTTAATGAGCAACTTTGCTCATTAACTCATTAACATTAAACTCATCGGGAGTTTGTCCGATGATTCCGAATTTCTTACTCCTATTTCTGCCTCTGATTGGATAAATGATTTCTTAGATAAGTTGTCTGATCTGTGTCTTCAACAGGTTAATAATATTCTTAATAAAAAAAAGATACAGTAGTTTCGACTATGTCGTAACACAAGACGTAGAATTAGTCAATTCGGTTTTGATGACATCTTTTTTAAAAACTATTTAGCAAAATATTTATTCCATACACCTGAGCATATGACATTTAAAAGAGTGCCGGAGAGGGTTAATATGTATGACCGACCCCCATTACTTTTGCAAAAGGAACATTTTTGCGTTTGACACCTATTCCCTCCGATCACTCCTTAGGGGGGCTTCTTTACAAATATTATGGTTTTTGTATATTTATTCCATTCACCTGAGCATATGACCTTTAAGAGAGTGCCGGAAAAGGTTCATAGGCAGAACTGACCCCATTAGTTTTGCAAATGGAACATTTTTGCCTTCGACACCTATTCTCTCCGACCACTCCTTAGGGGGGCTCCCATACAAATTTTATGGTTTTTGTGTCGGAAAGGGTTAATATGTATCACTGACCCCCATTACTTTTGCAAAAGGAGCATTTTTTCCTTTGACACCTATTGCCTCCGACCACTCCTTAAGGGGCCCCCATACAAATTTTATGGTTTTTGTTTATTTATTCCATACACCTGAGCATATGACCTTTCAAAGAGTGCCGGAAAGGGTTAATATGTATCACCGACCCCCATTTTTTTTTGCGAAAGGAACATTTTTGCCTTTGACACCTATTCCCTCCGACCACTCCTTAGGAGGGCTCCCATACAAATTTTATTCTGTTTGTGCCTGAAAGGGTTAATATGTATCACCGACCCCCATTACTTTTGCAAAAGGAACATTTTTGCCCTTAACACCTATTTCCTCCGACCACTCCTTAGGGGGGCTCCCATACAAATTTTATGGTTTTGTTTATTTATTCCATACACCTGAGCATATGACCTTTAAGAGAGTGCCGGAGAGGGTTAATATGTATGACTGACCCCCATTACTTTTGCAAAAGGAACATTTTTGCTTTTGACACCTATTCCCTCAGACCACTCCTTAGGGGGGCTCCCATACAAATTTTATGGTTTTGTCGATAAAACCGGAAACTGTCGATAAATAGGTAGCAAGTTTAAGCAAACAAAAACATCAAATGTTGGCTTTATATTTCATGTAATTGTGTAAAATTTATATAAGTTAGAGAGTTCTAACATGAATTTTTGTCGCATTGAGGATCAAGCAGACCAACAAGTGCTAACATCAACATTGTACGATCAGTACTTTAGGCCCACCAAAGGCTCAAAAAGTAATGTAAATACCGACACCTGATCACTATCAACCACCCTACTTACCTCCGAGAATGACGTATTCTACGTCAAAAATTGTAGATCTCTTGACCTTGTATTTGTAGACAGATGCACTTCTGTAAATCTCCGTCGTTCGAACCCAGTTTCTGTTCCGGAAGATGATTATCATCCAACTCTTGAAATAACAATATTACTTGCCAACGAAAGTGAAAATAAATTAGCTCCAGATACGAGAAATAATAAAATTTTTAACTTTAAAAAAACAGATTATGTTAAACTTAATGCTCTTCTCGCGCAGATTGACTGGTCCCCAATTTTAAATAATAGGTCTTCGTACTCTTTTTATGATGTCGAATCTTCAGTGCAGTTCTTCAATGATACCTTGCAAAATTGCTTTTCATTATTTGTGCCAAAAAAAAATAGTAATTTCAAGCCTTTAAACCCTCCTTGATTAACTAGTGAGCTTAAGTCTTTAAAAAATTCCAAAAATCGCTTATTTAAGAAATATAAAAAGTCAGGCTCTAATTAAGATTTCGCTTGCTATTCCTCTTGTCGTTACAGATATCAACTATTAAATAAACAATGCTACTCAGCCTATATAGCCAAAATAAAAAAAAGATACAGTATACCGTGTATACAGTAAAGAAGTGAAACTTCTTCTTTGTATACACTCTTTCTTTTCTAGAATAAGAACGATTTTAGTGTAAAGGCTCGATTATGCAATCGTAAAGCTACGCAACGTAACGTGGCGTAGAGTTCTATCTGGAATAGAACCCATCGCTGCACTAGGGAGAAAACTCAGAGCGTAGCTTTATTGAAAGTTTGAGAGCGAGAGTATGATCGTGAGAAAATCAAGTGTTGCATATTCCGCATATTAAGAATAATTTCTTAAAAAGGGATTTTTTTATTTTACATAACTACAATGAGCGATTTTTTTGCCAATGGGAGCTTCAGGTGCATTTATAAATTTGTTTTTCAAAAATTTTTTTGGCATATTAATAAGGAGTTTCACAGAACAATGTCACAACAATAAATCTACCTCAACTGTAAACTTGATCTTAACTTTCATTTTTATTTCTGCCTTAAAAACTAAAAATCAAAAATTACCGGTTATTTTGTACTCAAAAACTATGGGACAAATTTTAGTTATTATTTTTGCTTTAAAAAAATTAAGCCTTATAAATACTTTTTTGTTCAAAACTTTAAATGTGAAAAGATAACTAAAACTTTCACACACACAATATACTTACTATTATTAATAGTAAATAGTTCGATATAAAATTATATAACTAAGATATGTATAAAATAGTTATCTATTGAAAGAACTTATTCCAACTTTTCTTGGGCACAGTGTCAAGTTGGCGTCATGGGCGACAGCATATACTTCATGAATTTGGGTTTCTATATAATTTTATATCGCAATATTATGAATAATAATTTAATATGTGTAATATGAGCAAAATTCATAGAGGTTATATTCATATATTGAATTAAGGATATACATACCAACGTTAGTATTCTAATAAAATATTAGTTAAGATTTTATATAATCTTATATTATATAATAAGGCTATTAGGCTAAGATTTCTCGAAACTCAGTGAACCGATCGTTTTGATTTTTTTGCAGGCTTATTTTATTCACAATAATCTCGTACATGTTATAGGATTTATTTTTCGTAGCTTCATTCATTAGTTATTGTTTACTTTGTTTGTGGGAGGCAAAATAATGACGAATTTTTGTCGAAAATCGTTACTTTACGTTAGGAAGTCCGGCTATGACAAGTACGAGTTTTAAGTATCTACTTTAATAATATTATTAATTTTTTTGTTTCAGATGAATTTAGGAGGAGCAATCTTGGTCACCGCATTTCACCTTTTTCACAGAGCGCTCTAAAAAAAGTGCTGTATCTACCTTAATATTAATTTTTTTTTAATAAAAAAAAACTAAACATACTATTGAATGTGTATATTTTAAGCAGCGAATGAAAAAATGTTTATGAATAACAACTTAAGCAAAATTGCGTAGAGGCTGCGTAAAGCCTCAAACAATGCGTAACTAAACAAGCGTCGAACGGTTGTTTAAGGAAATCTATTGAATAAGGCTGTATATCGTTGACTCATTGTCAGTAAACGCAACATTAAAAAAAAAAGAATTGCACAATTATCGCAACTTGCATTTGCGTAAACTTGCACAAACTTTTATCTTATATTCTTTCAGTTCTTCTTTGCTTGTAAAATACATTTTTAATGAAAAATCTATTAAAACAATATTTAAGGATACAAAGTGCATTAACCCACAATATCTAAGATTCAGAGACATAAAGCTTTATGTTTAGAAGTTTAATTGCGTTTCTTCAACGTTAACTATGTCAATTGCCCGAATTTCTATTAGTTGCATTGAGCAAGGTCGTACTGTAGTTACTTTTTTCTCCATACAAACATTTTTGACTCTACACTAATAGTTCGGGTGTAGAATTAAATGCTAAGAAATTTTCGTTTCTACAGCATACTACGCTTTATTCAAGAATGATAGAAAAAAAGATTACGCATTGCGCAGGTCCGTTATGTTGTTTACTTTTCATTTTGACATTTCTAGCTACGAACAAAGTATTTTTTACGATCATGACGTCACGCTAGACCAAGTTTGTTTCTTGAATCTTTTGCCATTGTTTCATATTTGTTCACATTTTCAACAAGACTTGGCAGAAAGCCATATCGTAAGCTCATATCGTAAGTCTATCGTAACGTAGATGCGCAGATCGTAGAAAATTATTTTTACTATCTGCGCAATCTATTTTTCTATCATTCTTGGGCTTTATTCATAAACATTTTTTCATTCGCTGCTCATGTTTGTAAGGTTTGTGTCTGAACTAAAGAAAATCTCTACAAAAATTAAGAATTCCAATGGATTTGCAATGGCCGCCACATAAAAAAAATGCTGCAAAGGGCGCATATGGAGCATGTCTTTGATATTAAACGAAAAGACAAACAAAAAACATGGTTGCGAAAATGTTTATGAATAGCGTTTTCTTGTTTAAAGTTACACTGCCTCTAAAATGTGTTTATGAATAAGGCTGTTATATTTTCCCGCTAGGAGCGCTGTTTACTTTCCCGCAGGGCATCCACAGCAAAAGTAGTTTGATTAATTGGTGTGTAGACTACATTTATGTATGAAGACCTTAGCTCTGCACATAGCACGTTGGCTTTATAAAACTTAGATCGCAGGTTCGATACTCAGCGCTGACAAAGAAATTTTTTTCAGTCTTTTATACAATGTATATCTCTCTCATTCTCTCTACTGTAAAACATATCTTTCTTCTCTATCGTGTAACGAAATGAAGTAAATTGACCTTGAAATTTCACTCCATAATATTCTCATTCAAATTTCGAAGCGCCACCTAAGAAGTTTCACTTCAAAAACTCAATTCAAACATAATCCGAAACTTTTCTACACTTTTGTCAACTTAAAACGAAAAACCTCCAGCTTCCCACCTCTTATGAAATTCAATCATGAAGAAGCATCTTGCGACATCGAAGTTTCCAACATGTTTGCAAACTTCTTTAAAACAACCTACTCTGATATACCATTGAGCATGAGTCTTGAATATCCGTACCTACCACCAGTTAACTCTTTTGAAACCCCCGTAATAGATTCTAATATAGTTATGCATTACCTTCGACAAGTTAAATCTTCTTTTACGACTGGTCCTGACGAAATACCGAGCTGCATTTTAAAACATTGTTCTATTAGTTTGTGTTCTCCCCTATCAATCATTTTTAACACATCCTTGCACAGTGGTCATTTTCCCTATATATGTATGGAGAAAATCTTATATAATACCTCTTCATAAACCCGGCTCAAAAATTGATGTTTCCAATTACCGAGGTATCGCAAAACTAAGCGCAATCCCTAAGTTATTTGAGAAAATTATAACTGATCAAATAACCCACGTCGTATCTTCCTCCATTTCCACCTCTCAACATGGTTTCTTAAAGGGAAAATCTACGACAACTAACCTCTTGGAGTTTACTACGCGTGTCATTAAAGGTTTTACTTTAGGACGACAGACTGACGTTATTTATACAGACTTTAGCAAAGCTTTCGATAGTGTTAATCATTATCTTCTTCTGAAAAAGCTTCATCTAATTGGGTTTCCAGTCAAACTATTACACTGGATTAAATCGTACTTGTCGAATCGTTCGCAAAAAGTTTTATATAAGAATTCTATGTCAAAAAATATTTTGGTCACATCAGGTGTTCCTCAGGGAAGTCATCTTGGTCCAGTTTTATTTTTACTGTTTATAAATGACCTTCCTTCTGTAATCAAACACTGTAACGTCTTAATGTACGCCGATGACGTAAAACTTTTTCTAACTTACAAATCGCCTGAAGAACAACAACTCTTACAATCCGATTTAAATAGTCTAGTGGAGTGGTGTAACTTAAACCTTTTAAAATTAAACTTAAAAAAATGTAAGCAAATGACATTCTCACGTCGAATTGCTAATAGTATAAATTACACTATAAATAATACTAACTTAGAAATTGTACACAGTTTTCTTGATTTAGGTGTAATTATGGATCCTAAACTTCGTTTCAATCTTCAAGTTAATTTGGTGGTAAATAAGGCTAGAGGTGTCCTTGGTTTCATTAAAAGATGGGCTAAAGAATTCCACGATCCTTTCACTACTAAAATACTTTATACCTCTCTTGTTAGACCAATTCTTGAATATGCATCTGTAATATGGAACCCTCAATACAATGTCCACATCGATGCATTAGAATCGGTCCAAAAACAATTCTTACTTTTTGCTTTACATTATCGTTGGAACCCCAACATTATTCTACCCCCTTATGAAACCCGCCTTAAAATTATTTCCCTGCCTTCCTTAAGAAGCAGAAGAATTATGCTAAATGTCTCCTTTTTATACAAATTACTCAGTGGTGATATAGACTCACATTACCTCCTTTCTTCATTAAACTTCAACATCCCTAGGAGCGGAGCCAGACATTTCCAGCTTTTTAAGTTGAGTCAGTGCACTTCTAATTATGCCCTTCACGACCCTTTGCGATGTATGTGTAGTGATTTCAATGGCAACTTGAACTTGATAAATTTTTCTGACTCGGTGGATGTCTTAAAACGTAAAATGATATTACATTTGAATAGTTAACACATTCATTGTGATAACAAATACAACTCGCGATAATTGTGTAGATTTTTCGATTTAACAAATAAGCATCATCGAATATGATAGATACTTTAAGTTTTCGTTTTATTCAGTCTCGTTGCTTTATTTTTTTTCATTAAATTATTTTAGATCTTTAGTTCTATAGCTTCCCAAGTTTGAAATGGAACCATGAAAACCATGTCTCTCGGCTTGGTGCGTCAGAGTTTATCTCTTTTCAATACAAGTTTTTACCTGCGTTGGCCCAAATGCATATCCAAATAATAACTTTAGCTCGGTGTTCCCTTATTTTAGTGACCCGAATATATAAATATATTGTGCCTGCACAATATATACTTGTATATCTGTGCTATTTTTGGTATTGGTTTGGTGTTTGAGAGTTGCATCTCTTTTCCACGTAGGATCTTGGGCTGGACAGTGGCCCCAAGCCGAATGACAACAATTATAAACGCGGTTATATGGTCTAATAAATTACTTTGGATGTTGTCTTGTATTCCTTCGTATTATGAAGATTGTGCTTTTATTCGATGATGTTTATGATGTTTACATAAGCACAAAAAATACTCAAATGTCAAATGTTTATTCTTTATTTAATTTTAATTTCCGCTGAAAGGCCAAGCAATTGTGCTTAGTGGAGGCTTTTATTTGCCTATGGGTGGTAAGTTTTAGCACGTAGGTGCATTCTATTCAGTCCGGCTGATCCGGGAACTTCTTAGAATGTAAATCGTGCATGCGTATGACGCGGGTTATACGTATCTATGAAGCTTTCTTACCTCCGGGCGAATCCAAAAAAAAAAAAAAAAAAAAAAAAACTACCACCCTATAACTCACGATTATTGATTTTGGGTCTCAAATCACTTCAGTCAAGGTGTAAGATTGCCTCGCTTGTACTCATATACGATATTGTTTCTGGAAATATTCACTGCCAATCGCTCTTATGTTTAACGAGTTATCTTTAACATTCCATCCAGACTCAGACGAAGAACTTATTGAACATAATAGTGTAATTAGATGTTATTCTGCAATGTAATACTATGGAACGTTATGTTATTTTGTGAAAATAGAATGTTATAATGGTGAAATATAAAGGTAAACATATAGAAAAATTTATTTTTCGAGACACATTAACAAAATATTGTATTTCATCGTATCAGTATAACGAGTATATTTAAACATACGTATGGGTGGCGGTCGTGGTCGAGTGCGTTAAAGTGCGTGAACCACTCGGTGCAAATTTTCAAGCCACGACGTCCGGGGTTCAAATTCTCCACGCACAACCTAAGTTAATCATAAGTTTGATCAAAAACCTTTCAAGGGCTGAAATAAACGACCAGTTTATTTTTTTTATGGGTTTCGTGGCACCAAATCTAAGTACCGCTATCATTAGTGTTACTTTTCAACCAATTTATTGAAATTTTAGCTGAGTGGTAACATTTCTGAAATTCTTCAAGATATCATTTTTCGTACATCCTTCTTAAATATGATAAGAAAGATGATGTTTATAATGATTAGAATAAATTAAAAATTACTTTTACATAAACAGTAGTTACTTGAAATGCTTTTGAATATGCAATTTATAATAAAACAATTAAAAAAGCCAAAAAAAAAAAAAAAAATTACATCCCTGCGAAAAATAAAGACGAAGTCTTGAATTTAAAAGAATAACTTAGCAACTTGGGAAAAAAATTCAATCTTGTCTCGTTGCTGAAAGAGCACAAATCAACAGGCTTTCGCATAACTTTTCGCTACACGCCCCACCAAACTTAAGAAAGCCATTTTCAGAGCCATCAGCTTGGCAGTTCAATGTCAAAAGTTAAAAGTAAAATATTGCAACACTGTTGGCAAGCATGACTAATACGCCCCCTGTTGACGCCTTACTTAACAACAAAATTCCGCATTTGGGATTTATATGGAATGAAAAAAACGTAAAAAAAATATGATAAGAAAAAATATAAAAGTATAAACTTTGCACTTAAATATTACGTCATTTTTTAAAGCAACAGCTATAAAAAAAAAACTTAAACCTAACCACCAGAAACTGATCCAACATTTTTTGCTGCCATTTGTAGAACATTCCCTGTTTTTTGGTTTTTTGCTTCCCTTCTTGCGGAGCTGTTGGTTTGTTTGTTTCACAAAAAATTACCTACAATTTAGATAACGATGTAAATTTACTGATACATACATTGTGCCTCTGCTACACACACGCTTGCTAATATATTAAATGTTTGCTTTTTGTTGTGTGTATGTGTGGGTTTTTGTTTTCATTTCAAGCGTTTTTGAGACCAAGCGGAAATTAAGTTAACGTTGAATAATGTTTAAAACCCAAACTGCCTTTAAGCATTTAAAAAAAAAAAACCTAGCTACCGCTTTCACTTAAATGATTCAGAAAGTTGATAACAGCTTAAATTTTTATTTGTTAAAAAAATGTCCAAATAATGTCAAATATTTGTAGATCAGCACATAAGACAAGCGTACTATGGGACAGGCTGTAGGGAAGAATGAGTAATACTACTCTTATTATAGGTATTAACTCAACTTTTAACTCAGAAAATTAGGTCAAAACTAATTCAACTTTTTATGCTTAAAATAAACCAACTGTGAAGATAGCCCCATATTTGCAGTCCAAATTTTTGCTCAATTTGCCTCAATAAGGCGCTCAATGCAATACCATGCAAGGTTGCTACATATAATTTAGGAATAAATATTTCATTAATTTTTCGATATATTCTTCTTTATGATTAATTCATGTTTGCATGCGTTTGAACCCTTTGTCATAACATTTGTCCTATTCCGCTTGAGATAACTTAAAAACATAGTTTTTGAACATATCAATGGCTTCTTCTGGCCTCGAAATACATAGTCCACGCAGTTGGTCCTTAATGTGCGCTAACAATAAGAAGTCATTAGGTGTCAAATCAAGACTGAACGGGAGATGACCCATTAATTTGATATTTTGTTTGCTCAAGAATGCTTTTGTTTGAGCTCATATGTGGGAGCTCGCATTATCTTTATGAAGAATAATTCTTCGGCGTTTGTTTTTCCTTATTTCACGGAACACCTCTGGCAAACAAATGGTTGTGTACCATTTCGAATTGAGCATTCTACGTATCTAAAGTGGTACCGCGGCCAGATTACCAGATTTTTTGTAAGGAACAGGCATCCATTTGCTTCGCAGTGCTTCGAGCTCGAACAACTTTTGTGGGGGTTTTGGTTTATCTTGAAAGACCTATACAGTCTATTGCTGTTTTCTTTCAGACTCATACGCATAAATCCATGATTCGTCAACAGTCACAATTTTATATATGTACGTCTTTTAAAGAAACGTGATTGTATTTCTAGGAGCGTTTCTTTGCACCAATCGACACGATTCTTTCCTTTGAGCGATTGTGAAATTATTTGGAGTCCAGAGTGATCAAATATTCTTTACTACAACTATGTGTTCATGTCAAATGGTATGCATTTAGACTTACAATTTCGCGTGAACATGTGTTCATTTGTTTTTAAAACAATCAAGTGAAAACTCAAACCTGAACTACACGTGTTTTTTATTGACAAACAAGACGTGAAGTTGCTTAAGTTCGTATTCACGACTTCCAGCTGATTTTTTATTTTATAATGCAAATAAAAATAAAAATAAAAATATGAATAAAATAAAAATATAAATAAAAATAAAAATAACAATAAAAATAAAAATAAAAATAAAAATATAAATATAAATATAAATATAAATAAAAATAAAAATAAAAATAAAAAAAATTAAAATAAAATAAAAATAAAAATAAAAGTAAAAAGGAAAATGAATATGAAAATGAAAATGAAAATGAAAATGAAAATGAAAAAGAAAATGACAATTACAATGAAAATGAAAATGAAAATGTAAATAAAAATAAAAATGAAAATGAAAATAAAAATAAAAATGAAAAGGAAATGAAAATGAAAATAAAACTAAAAATAAAAAGAAAAATAAAAATGAAAATGAAAATGAAACTGAAAATGAAAATAAAAATAATATAAAAATTGAAATAAAAACAAAAGTTAAAATAAAACTAAATATATAAAAAAATCATAAAAAATAAAACTAAAAAATAAAAATAAAAAAAAAATAAAAAATAAAAACTAAATAAAAATAATAATGAAAATGAAATTGAATGAGAATGAAAATGAAATTAAAAACAAAAATAATAGTTTGATAAAAATATAAATAACTTATAAATAAAAATAAAAGTAAAAATATAAATACAGTACACGTCCAATATAACGAATACCCGATTTAACAAATGTCCAATATAACGAACGGCAAAATATCTTCATTGACTATTCTATATAACGAATTCAAATCTTTTGTTGTCATTCGATTTAACGAACACTTAAGGAGTTTTATACAACGGGCTTCAGAAAGCTTCAAAGCTTCACAAAAAAAATCAATGGAAAGCGCCAAGAAACAAATGAGGTTGTTAAATTTTTTCCAAAAATTAATTAAAAAAAAATTTTTTTAAAAACTGAACTACTAAAAACTATATTTCTTTGTTTAGAATATTCATTCGATAAACCGAATTTTTCGATTTAACGAAAAGGCTGGACAAGAAAACCATTCGTTATATTGGACGTCTACTGTATATATAAAAATAAAAATAAAAATAAAAATAAAAATAAAAATAAAAATATAAATAAAAATGAAACTTAAATAAAAATTTAAATCAAAATGAAAATAAAAATAAAAATAAAAATTAAAATTAAATCTCTTCATTGACTATTCTATAGAACGAATTAAAATAGTTTGTTGTCATTCGATTTAACGAACACTAGAGAAATTATAACTAAAAAAAAAATATATATGTAAATATTTTGTTAATATATAAATAAAAACTGAACTACTAATAACTATATTACTTTGTTTAAAATATTCATTCGATATAGCGAATTTTTCGATTTAACGAAAAGGCTGGACAAGAAATCATTCGTTATATTGGACGTCTACTGTATATAAAAAATAAAAATAAAAATAAAAATAAAAATAAAAATATAAATAAAAATGAAAATGAATCTGAAAAAAATGAAAATAAAAATAAAAATGAAAATGAAAATGAAAATGAAAATGAAAATTAAAATAAAAATAATTGTAAAAATAAAAATAAAAATAAACTAAAATTTAAAATAAAAGTAAAAATATAAATAAATATAATCATAAAAATATAAATAAAAATGAAAATAAAATAAAATAAAGATACAGCCAACTGCATCATCCTTTCTTTTTAATAATTTTCACTATATTTGTTGTTGTAATAGAAAAATCTACATTTTCTTTTAATAGTCTTATTTCTTCATTATTTTTAATTCACTTTGTGGACTATAAGAGGCCTCAAAACAGGTGGGGAAAAGATTTTTTTCTCTAAGATGCTTGTGCACAGAAAATCCAAGTTTTCTACCTTGTGGTGGTCGGCTCGAGCCACCATCTTGAATTTAAAGTGCAAAAAACTGTCGAAAAATGTCTAAAAATTGGTAAGGATCATATTTTTAAATTGACACAATCAAGGTTAACCTTGACATAGGGTGCATCATAAGTAGATAAGAACTTAGTTACTAATATAAAAGCGTTCTCCCTGTCAAAATAAACTTCCGGGTAACTTTGTCCGCATATTAGCAGTCTACGTAGGACCTTAGTAGCTTGAGTGAATCACAGTGAAAAATCATGCAGTACTACTGATGAGTTGGTGTAGCGGCCACTTTAGGATTTTCTTTTATTTTTGCTTTTGATTTTGCTTTTGTTTTACTTTTGATTTTGCTTTTGCTTTTTTCTTTTTCTTTTGCTTTTGAATTTGATTTTGTTTTTGGTTTTGGTTTTGGTTTTGGTTTTGGTTTTGGTTTTGGTTTTGGTTTTGGTTTTGGTTTTGTTTTTGGTTTTGGTTTTGTTTTTGCTTTTGGTTTTGGTTTGGCTTTTGCATTTGGTTTTGCTTTTACTTTTAATTTGTTTTTGCTTTTAATTTGTTTTTGCTTTTGCTTTAAATTTTACCTTTGCTTTTGCTTTTTCAGTAGCTTTTGCTTTTGCTTTTGCTTTTGCTTTTGGTTTTGGTTTTGGCTTTGCTTTTGCTTTTTATTTTTCTTTTAATTTTGGCTTTTGCTTTTAGTTTTGTTTTTGCTTTTGTTTTGGATTTTGTTCTTGCTTTTGTTTTACTTTTGCTTTTGCTTATGCTATTGCTTTTTTTTTTCTTTTGCTTTTGATTTTGCTTCTGCATTTGCTTTTTCTTTTTCTTTTTCTTTTTCTTTTTCTTTTTCTTTTTCTTTTTCTTTTTCTTTTTCTTTTTCTTTTGATTTTGATTTTGTTTTAGGTTTTGGTTTCGGTTTTGGTTTTGGTTTTGTTTTTGCTTTTGCTTTTGGTTTTGGTTTTGCTTTTCCTTTTCTTTTTCCTTTCACTTTTGCTTTTGATTTTGCATTTGGTTTTGGTTTTGCTTTTAATTTATTTTTGCTTTTGCTTTAAATTTTACCTTTGCTTTTGCTTTTGCAGTAGCTTTTGATTTTGGTTTTGGTTTTGGCTTTGCTTTTGCTTTTTATTTTGATTTTGTTTTTGGCTTTTGCTTTTAGTTTTGTTTTTGCTTTTGTTTTGGATTTTGTTTTTACTTTTGTTTTACTTTTGCTTTTGATTATGCTTTTGCTTTCTGTTTTCTTTTGCTCTTGATTTTGATTTTGATTTTGATTTTGATTTTGTTTTTGGTTTTGGTTTCGGTTTTGGTTTTGGTTTTGTTTTTGCTTTTGGTTTTGATTTTGCTTTTGCTTTTACTTTTTATTTTGCTTTTGCTTTTCCTTTTCTTTTTCCTTTTACTTTAGCTTTTGATTTTGCATTTGGTTTTGGTTTTGGTTTTGCTTTTAATTTGTTTTTGCTTTTAATTTGGTTTCGCTTTTCATTTGTTTTTGCTTTTAATTTGTTTTCGCTTTTGATTTAGATTTTAACTTGGCTTTTGCCTTTGCTTTTGCTTTTGATTTTGCTTTTTATTTTACTTTTGATTTTCATTCTGGTTTTGCTTTTCGTTTTTCTTTTGCTTTTGATTTAACTTTTTCTTTTAATTTTATACTTGTTATTGTTTTTTTTTTTGCTTATATTATTTATTTTTCTTGTTTTCCTTCTGCTTTTGCTTTTGCTTTTGCTCTTGCTTGCTTTTGCTTTTGCTTTTACTTTTGCTTTTACTTTTTCTTGCTTTCCTTCTGCTTATGATATTGCTTTCCTCTTCCTTTTGCTTTTGATTTTGCTTTTGCTTTTCCTTTTTTTTCCTTCTGTTTTTGCTATTGCTTTTGCTTTTATTTATTCTTTTACTTTTTCTTGTTTTTCTTCTGCTATTGCTTATCTTACTTTTGCTTTTGATTTTGCTATTGATTTGATTTGATTTGATTTTACCCGGATGTCAGTTAGTCTAGCTACGCCAATGCGTCAAAATAATATTCGTATCAAAAGTCAATCTGATAACGTTGCCTGAGCCCATAAAGATAATAGAAAACCCTGCAGAAGATTTCAGAAGATTCAAACCCCAGCAAAACTTGACGAAATCTCACTCACATAGACAGTTTTAGGTAATGCCTCAGAAATGTTTTCTTAGAAATACAAATAAATCTTCTGCCAGGAGTGCAAATTTTTGCTTAAGCTCTTATCTCTTTGCTGCCAAAGGTGCGTGCGTGGATACTTAAATTACCGCATTCGGCAAATTCTAATCTTTATAACTGCGCCTACGTAAGCAGCAGTAGCTCTACCAAGTTAATGAGGTTGATAACAATTTTGGAGAATACCTGTTTAAGCCTTTAGTTAAGCTGCTTTTTGCTACTTCACCCCTGCTACTTAGATTATTTAATGCAGGCACCTACACTAGGTTGGTGCTTAAGACTGGTGCTTTTTTAATACCTCCGAAGCAGTGAGCTCGCCTACTACTTTTCGCCTGGTGCTGTGCTAATGGAACCAGTGGTAATGTGCAGATAAGCTTTAATGTTGTGATTTTTTTTTTCGTCGGTGTCCTCTTGCTCAAAAGCTTACTGTTTATTTTTAGGTCTGCCACTCATGCTGCATGTCCTAGCATTTCTTTTAACATAAAATGTTTGCACCTTAGCTTTTATTCCGTGCGCGTTTCCTGCGATTTTTTGTTTTTTTTTTATCTTCTTTGTGGGCATTTTAATTTTTTTGATAATGAGCGCAGCTAATTTCATGTCAGCTTTTTCTGCTACTTTTTTAATGTTTATTTCCTACTACTACTCATTCAAGTAAATAAATATAATTATTTTCAACTTTTTTTTTTTACATACATTTTATATTCTTGCTCTGACTGGCTGGTAGCTTATCTTTATTTTCATGACGTGCTGTCATAAAGTTAAATGTTTTTCCCATAAAGTGTTCTTTTATGATGGCAATTTTATGTTTTTTAATTACATACCTTTTTGGGACGTTTGTTCTCTTGCATTGTTTCCCTAATGTGTGGGTGATTTTATGTATGAATGTATTGTATACATACAGTGCATGGAGTATATGAACGTTCTGAACTCAAAATGGAAAATGCAATCTCAAACTCAAAACTAGCTGAGATTTTCTGTACATTTATATTTATAATGCTCCATTAAAATTATTGCCTGCTGTAATGTTTGCTACTTATTTTTACTTATCTACTTTATATGAGAGCAATTAAGTTGTCTTTGTTCAATTTCGCATCTGTTTTTGGCATTGGTTTTATTATTATTATTATTATTAGGGGCCACCGGAAATTAAAATAAACCGTTTGCACTGTTCCGGTTATTTAAATATGTGTGTATTTAAGGTCAGTTTATGCAGCCACGTGGAGAAGCGCTTAAATGTTAGTTTACTATTTACTAAATTTTTAAAAATTTGGTTTACTCTTCCGCGATTAAATCAAAATTGTTAAAAACAAGTGAGGAATGGCTTGGCCGTAGTAAAATTACCCCGAACCTTTATGTTAATATTTAATATCCAAATTTTTAAGATCTTTTGGGGATTTGTGTGATTTCCAACCTTACTCATTATGTGAGTACACATAAGTCTTCAAGTTAATACATAAATTGTGTGTGGAATTTATGTAATTTTAAACCTAGGATGTGTGGCTGGGCTTTTCTAGGCCCATGTTGACTTTGAGCAGTCGCCAAATTTTTTTCTTGGCTCTGTGCTTAGAAATATTTTATGCCAACTGCCGCTTATGTTTTCTAAACGTGAAGAAATCAGTTTAAGATTATTTGCATTGATTTCGTAAAAAAAATACCTGATCTCTTTATAAATCAAGGTGGTAAGCCTACCTGCTGGGCCTTACGAGGCCCGTTCGTTAAATGTTTGGGAAATGTATGTAAGCTGCTAAAGAAAACATCTTTAAACACGATCAATAACGTTCAACAACTTTATTATGCTATGTGTGTATGTGTAAAGCTGGCGACACGTGAAGGAAGTATTTATACCTAAGGCAGGAAAAAGCTCACACGTAAACCCAAAAGATCTTCGACCAATCAGTCTCTCATCTTTTCTTCTTAAAACTCTCGAGATACTAATAGATATTCACTTGAGACAAAAAATATAAGTAAATCCAATCTCACCTGCGCCAAAGGCAAACCTGTGGAAACAGCTCTCCACTCCATAGTATCTATCATTGAAAAGACCCTTCATTGATATAGAAGGTGCCTTTAACAACGTCAAGGCAGAGGTTATCACTAAAGCGCTGACGGAGTTTGGAGTGTATTCTGCGCGGATAGCACTTATAAATCAAATGCTAGTAGGCAGGATTATAAGGGCAAAACTCGGAAAAGCAAACACGCTACGATCTGTACCAAGAGGAATTCTTCAAGGAGAAGTTCTCTCGCCTCTTCTCTGGAACCTAGCGGTGAATGAACTACTGGGTAAACTGAAACGAGAGGGGTGCAGGGTGATAGCCTACGCAGTTGATGTTGCTATTTTCATCTCAGGAAAATATGTATCCACTTTCCGAGATATTATGCAAAATTGTCACTGAAAAAATTGTTGTCAACACTCTCGTAATCTGGGTTACCAGCTGTAGACGCAGCGTTAATCCCAATTTACCCACAATCAGTCCTCCAAAACTGGGAAATACAAGACTATTTAAATTTCTCGGAACAAGCAAAATACCTGGGTCTCATCTTATATAGGAAACTAAATTGGAAACCCAAACCGCTCGAGAGAGTCAAAAAAGCCAATATAGCCCTGTATGCATGCAAGAAAGCAGTGGGTAGCAAATGGGGGTAAGAACCTAAGGTTACTCACAGGCTCTATACAGCTGTTATAAGGCCAATATTGTTATACGGTGCTATAGTTTGGTGGCCCGCACTGAACAAACAAACACCCCTCAATATACTTCGCAAAGTTCAATGGTCAGCTGAGCAGTGCATCAGCGGAGCGCTGAGAACCACTCCAAGAAACTTTTTCCTCTAATACCTGAGACCGTAGACTACATCACACAAAAACTCATTTTCGACAAAAAGTTTGATGTATCAATTCCCTTCAGAAATTAATGGGAGCTTGGAAGTTCTCAACCAAACAATTCCACTGAAATCTACACTGATGGATCAAAATTAGATAGCAACGTAGGGGGGGGGGGGGGGCGGGTGGAGTCTACTCTGAATCATTAAACATCAACCTTGTCTTTAGGCTCCCCGGCCACTGCAATGTCTTCTGTTACTTGGCTTCAGATGAATAATACATCTACTAGAGATATTTGTATTCTATCTGATAGTCAAGCCGCTTTGAAAGCCCTGGAATCTGTTGTAACAACATCTAAAACAGTCCTAAGCTGCCGCATATCTCTAAATGAGATGGCTGAGCAGCTCAATATATTTCTATGTAGGATCCCCGGACAACTGGAGACTTGCCAGGAAACTGCAAAGCAGGCGAACTCGCTCGTAACGGTACTACCAAACCCTTATCGACAGATAAGAAACAAATTGGAATACCTCTCGTTACAAACCCTTATCGACAGATAAGAAACAAATTGGAATACCTCTCGCCACATGTTAATTACGCACAAATGAACTATCCGTTGAAAATACCAACATTAGGTGGTCTACGAGTAGCACATGCCATACGGCGCGCCAAGTTTGCACAACCCTGAACTTAAAACGCTCTAAGCAACTAATTTCTCTTAGAAGGAACCAAATAAATATTTTCATAGGCATTCTAACAGGACACTGCCTAATTAGAATGAAAAAACCATCCCCGAAGACTAAAAATTCTTCATAATGATTTCTGCAGAAGCTGCAGATATGAGGAGGAGGTAGAATCCATAACACATCTTGGCCCAACGCTGGCCAGAAAGCGCCACCTTTTCCTAGGTAACTGGTTCCACAGTGACCTAGATGAATTCTTAAAATCTTCGGTGTACCGAATACTCAGCTTCATAAATAGCTCCAATTGGTTCAGATAGAGTGAAAAATAATTAGCCACTGGTACCACAACGGGTCTCATTGGCCTAAATGTGTCTCATAAGAGACAGCCGCGTCAACCTAACCTATGTGTAAAGCTCTTATGTGCATGTGGTCAATTGAGCTTTCAATATATCAAAGCTCGAAAGCTTGCTGGTTATACAAACATCGTTTTTGTTGCATTTCTATTGTGTTTTTATATATTTAAAATGTCGGGATGTGAGCGACGAAATGTGGCAAGACTTTCATATGGTTTTAAATAGATGTCAACGATATTCTAGGCTGCCGACAAACCGGCAGCAACTCACTGAGGACAGGCTGACCCCGTTTTTGGCGAGCGAGAATATCGAGGATAAAGAAGACTATATCCAGCCTGATAAAGCGGCCTCGGGATCTGGAAAAGAGTTGCTTAATGAGACGAATGCTGCGTGAGATAGTGACAATGAAGAAGGGAAGGAAATTGTTGAAGGAAAGGCAGTTGGTGTGAATGATTCCCAATTGCCCCTTGGTGAATTTTACTTATCCAAAGCTGGTGTTGTTTGGATGAAGAACCCACCAGTCAGATACCGTCCGCATGCACACGATGTTCTAGTGGTCTATATATTGTTGGCCTGGCATCATTCATTATTCACAAATCATTCCAACCATCATGCAAAACGGATAAACTTCATGAATTCCTTACAATTTTGACAACCCAGTCGGTTAATCTTCACATGCAAAATAGGGAAATGAATACCCATGTTAGCCGCGGGTCTAATATATGTGCAGCTATTGGTAAGTAATTAATAAAAATTAGATATATGTATGTTCCTGATTTTCCTAAAACTGTACCCAGTTAAGTTTTACGCCTCTTGGCAACCTTTAAGATACGTTGTAAAGGTTTCCGTATTTTAAATAATTATAAATAAAAAACTTTATAAACTTTCCCAAGAGTCCCCTCCTCCCAAGAGTCAAAGAAGTACACACTACCACAAAAGTCCTACTAAGTATCTAAGAAATAGAAAATGGGAAGTTGGTGCATCTAGGTACTGTGAGAGAGTTACACAAACCAATGGTATCTTTCGCCGGACATGAGCTTGATTTCTTCCAAAATTTCTCTCTTTTCGAAAATTTATGCGTCAAAAGTTTTAATTTATTTTAATTAAATTAAATAATTTGGCCTCTTTTCACAATTCACATTCGCTTTAACAAAGCAAAAAATGTATCCATTAAACTCTCTGCATTCTATATTGAATTTTTTTTTTCAAAAATTTCCAATTAAAATTTTCAAACACATCCATCCGTTACAGTTACTTCTTTCTTCTTCTTCTACTTCTTTACTCTTCGGCAGCTTAACACTTCTGTATCCGCACGTAAAAACTTGTCAGCAACGCGATTGTCTCGTTGCTAAGGACTTAACGTCGTATATGCAGAGAGCTGCAAGTGAACATCCTGGCGTTGCAGACAACATGTCATCGTCATCAACAACATCGGTTGGTTCGTTACTTGGTTGTTATATAGGGAGTTACCAACCGACCTCAACCGTATTCCTTGTGGTAGCTCAAACTCTGACAAGTTCACAAGGGAACAATTTGGCATATTCGATTTAGTCCTTGTTGTCATTCGGAGTATATGAGTTTGCATGGGTGTGTGTGTGGGAGATTGGAAATATGTCTGCTTCAGTATAAGAGTGTGTGTATGTGTTTGTGTGTCGAAGTGTGTGATGGAAGCACGTGTCACTTGGATTAAGTTGTTTCTTGCTAATACTCGTCGTCGTTGCCAATATAAACAATATAAGCAATATTTGTGCTCTACCACTTTCAACATGTTTCAATTTTTGGTGCATACTTTGAGGCGTTGTAAAATAGATTAGATTGCGTGATAAAAAAAATATTTATCACTAGAACAAGACAAAAAACTGCTTGCATATTGCTGCTTGCTACCATGTGCTACTGCTGTATAAGTGAAATAAAAACACAAACGAAATGGATGAAGCAGAAGGAACATTTAGTTGAACAAATATTTTAAGTCCTTTAAGTCAACTGTTATACCTGATTTTAGAACATTGTGCCAGCGGGAGTATTTTATGACAATGTTCTGGTTATTGTAATTTTTTTAATGCGTTGTCAAGGTTATTTTTTTTAATGTTTGTATATCTACACTATAACAGGATTTAAATGCAACGTGGAACGAGTTCACAAAAAGCAGAGATACAAATTGAGCGACTATGATGAAAATATATATGAGTGAAGGCCGGCTACATTAGACGTGATTTACTACTACAACAGAAATCCCAGTCCCGAATTCCGGCAGTCCAAGGTCATACGCTTCAATCTTACTTCATTTCTTTTTACATTTATTTTCAACTCAAATTAAAAACTCAGAATGTTGAGAAAGTGGTAGAGAAAGTTTGTGAAGTGGATCGCTAAGTAACTGCCATTGACTGAGGTAAAGCCATAACCGGGTATGGGCACCACTACATTTAAAGCTTCTGTGTTGTTTCTGTGTTTGTCTTTTGTCTTTTGTCTTTGATTTTTTGTTGCTTTCTGTGTTACGCTCAACTCTCCCAGAGCGCTCTCTGCCCATACCCGGTCATAACACACAGCTTTGCTCCACAAATACATTCTAATTTTGCTTTAACACTAGCGAACTTTTAAGCTTTCACTGAAAGAAAATTGCGTGTTATTTTGCAAAAAGACAAGCAATATGACTTGCTATTGCACACATTTTATATTTCAAGTTTATTTATGGATTTTCACAAAGGTTGATAAGGTAAAAGCGAAATTAAGGTAAAGAAAATATATGTTAATAATAATAATAGCTAAGAAAAGAGAAATTAATAAAAGTTAGAAAATGTATATAAAAAAGATACGAGCTAAGAAAAAATAAATGAAGAGAATGAAAACAACTAGGTAAACACAAGTATAAATTTAATGAGATAAATGTAGTCTTCTGATTTCTTTTAATTACTTATTTCTATTAAAAATTATGGATGAATAAATAAAAGAAAATTATTACAAAGACAAAAATGTGCTTTAAAATAAAGTAAGGTGTTAAGAAATTAAATTACTTGATTAAAAAATTATGTGTTAATTAGTGAAAATTGAATTTTACTTAAGTTAAATAAAACAAAATTTTATTCAGTGTAAGAAGATGATCTGATAAAACTAAGCGCATAAGCAGACGAGCAGCATAGATATTGACTGCCCGACGGAGAATTTCAAACTGAAGCTTTCGTCGTGCTGTATGTGAGATATATTCGTGCTTTGACTTTTGTGATTGTATTTCGGGGCAAAGCTGTTTAACACTGAACTAGTGGTCTTTCAAGTCCAAACAACTTTTTAATATAAGATTCAACGTATCCACTTTTGAAATATACGTGACTATATATCACAAGATACGTGGCAGGGTATCGAGATTCGAGTCGTTAACATCCATCTTCTCTTAGCACTATTCGCGCCTGAATTACGTATACCTCAGATAAAGGGAACCAAAATTTTCCCAAGAAGCTTTACATGGCAGTATTTAGTCTCAGAGGTTTCCTGTTGTCTTCAGAGAGGTACCGGCCGATTAGTAAAATTAATTTCAATTGAAAAAAAATAAATTTCTGTGTCAGCTGGGATTCAACCCTGATCTCGAATTGACACTGTTTAACGCACTAGGCGATGGCCCACATTGGTTCCAAATCGAAAAAAGACGGACAACCTAATTTTTAAAGATTTTTTAAAAACATTATTTACTTCAGATATCTATTTAAGATAGACAAAGGAAAAAACTGCTTTGTCAATTTTTTTAAGGATTTTTGACGCCTTCAAAGTCTGACAAAAATTTGAAAAAAAAGAGTTATATTTTAAGCCAAGTTCGAACACTTGTTGTATTATTTGTAAAAGTTATTTATGATGATCTATGATATTTTATATTTTCATGTACTGGATAGATACTTAAGTAATCAAAAAAGGTAAAACTTTAAAAAAATTTTCATACCTTTTCTTAAAAAAAATACAAAGAAAATGTACATTTTTTTTTATATTTGACTCAGTTAAAATGGAAAAAACGAAAGTGTTTGCCACTTTTTTCCCCTTTGGAAAGATATTGGGCTCCTTTGTGAGATATCCTATTATACTAATAAAAAATTTTTTTTGCCACAAAGTGCCACTGTAGTAGGAAAATTTAAAGAAATGGTGTCGGAAACTTTAAAAATATTTTTTCATAAACATTATTTTTATCTTTATTTTTTTGTATTGGTATTAAACATACTTAGTTAATAAGTTTAACTTTGTGGGTATATTATTATTAAAACATTTTTTATTTTAAAACATATAAATATTAAAAATATTTATAGTAAATTATAGAATTTACATGCCTACCTCATTTGTCGCATTATCGACATAATTTAAATTATATTACGGGCATAAATGAGGAAATCATATGGAGGTTCAATATTATTACAAAGACAACTTCAAGCAGCCAAACAAAACATTTGCAGCATTTGAGCAGTAATGTGTGGATACAGCCGATTTGTACGTGACCTTATGTGGATGGTACCATATGCCACCCAGTATCCACACAGTACTTATGTACGGACCTTCTGTGACATGCAATCCTTCCATTGGGTCAGCTATCTGAAGAGATTCTTGAAGCATCACACTAGGTCGTAGCAGTCGCTTAGCAAACACTTACGCGTTTGCCACATAAATTGGTACGTTGTGGAGGCAATTTAGTTGAGTTTCTAGCTCCAATAGATTTTTCTAAAAACTATATAAGTAAAGATATTAAATAGGTTTTGTTATTTCAATTAAATGGGGATTCTACTTTTTGTCAATAAAATTACCAGATCTCAAACATTCAATTACAAAAAAATGTTAATATATTTTAGTTGAAATACAATATTTTATTGTATTCTTGGCGCTTTTTAACCAATCCTTTCTTTTTATTTATTTTCTTATCATAAGGAATAGCCTATCATAAGGAATATAACATAAAATCCCTTTCTCTTATATCGAAAACTGCTTGATTGAGAATTAATCTTTGCAATTTTTAATATTAATGGCATACGCAAGTTATAGTGAAAATTTCTTGCGAGTAAAATTGGTTGATCCTTTTTGGAATGATACCACTACGGAATAAATAAGTAGAACATTTAAATTGTTGTATTTTGGTCCAGAATAATTGGGAAACTTGATCATAATGCACAAAGGAAATTCCTCTATAAATCAGCCACTTTCGCAATTGTTATAGAAAATTTCAACAACCTCACCTATGGCCCATTGCACAGTCCCACTAATAGAAAAAGATTTTGACTCATTAATTTAAGTCTCAATTTTTGGCTTAAACCTCTTGCATCGTCGAAGGAGTCTAACAACGCTCGTGGGTGTGTAAAGCATTTATGATTGTCACAGCATTGCCAACATTTTTCAGCTTCTTAATGTTGTATTCTTCAATTTCAGCGCTTTTAATGATTATTCACGTTAAAAATTTTCAAAAATGTGTCTATAAATGTACCGGAAGTTTACCGTTTACATACAATTTGGCCACAAAGTGACAAATGGTAACATTGATAACGCAAATGGTAACATGCGTTAACGCAAATGGTAACAAATGCGGTAAATGTGCGTCAAACGTGATCAACTGCCACCCCAGAGGTCCCGGGTTCGAATCCCAGCTAGGACATGATCCTACGCTTTGACCTTTCGCGTTTGCAATTTTCTTTCATTAAGTAATCAGCTGAAATTGAAATCTCATCAATATTTACGACTTGGAGTCGTAGTGGGTGGATGAGATTGCCTTATTACTTGAATTGAATTGAATTGAATTGAATTGATTGCCCCTTCGCTCACACTAATCTACCACCCCATTTCGAACCAAAGCAGACTTGACTGAATAGGTATTACACCTAAAAACCTTGGTTCAAAGCTTAAAAAAAAATGATGAGGTTATGTATGTTATACTCTGAAGTACAAATCAGACTCCATTATGTGTGTCAAATTAAGTAAGATTGTTGATTAAAAATTTGATTTGTAGACAGTTCTTCTAATGATACTCTTAATAAACATTCCCTGAAATTTTGTTGTTCTGTCCAATTTGACTCATTATCTGGTTCATTACGAACACTTTCCTTATTAATTTAGTATTGCTAATTATTGTGTTAAATTGTTGTGTAAAGCAATGTGAACAAAAACCAAGACTCGACTTTCATCTCTATTCAAATGCTGAGTGCTCCCTTGATGCTTCTGAATATACGAAACCGTCTAGTGGAGTTTTAATGAACTAAATGTTGACAATATTTAGAAACATTTCTAAGTCTATATTTCAATTCATGTCGCGATCAATATCACAATATCCTAGATCCTAGGACCTACAAATTAGAATATCGTGATATTGATCGCAACATGGATAGGAATAGAGGCTAAGAATTATTTCTAAATATTGTCGAAAAAATCCATTTTATTAAAACTGCTAAAGACGATTTTATAACATTTATTGGTTTTTTTTGTTAATTATTTGAATTTAAATCTATTGGTGTTTTCGTTTCTACAAAAAAATGTTGCCCTACCACAGTGCAACATTTTTCAAGTGTTGCACTCAACCCTCAAAAAGTGCACGTTTTCAACACAAAACACTACCCTGCTTACTCAATCAGCTGATATATTTGTGTGCGCCAAAAATAAAAAATTTGCTTTATTAAAAATATTATTTAAGTGTCAAATTATGAATGCATATATTTAACCTTCTAACACACGCATTTCATAATATTTTCGTATAAAGCAATCAGCTGATTTTCAGGGCAACATTCTCCCCTCAAAAAATTTCGCAGGGCAAGAAATGTGCCATTTTTGCCGTATATAAAAATAACATTTTAAGAAACGAACACAGATTTTTTTCACCCGTTTGCACTTATTTAACAATCGAACACGAAAAAAGAAGAGGGCAATGAAAAGGTAACATTTTCTGGTAGAAACGAAAACACCATAAGTAATAGTAATGAATTGATAGAATCTGATAATGGTTTGATGAGTTGGTGTTAAAATCAGCACATTCTTAGGGGAAGCAATGAAAGCTAATAAGCCTACCAGTCACCAAAAATTGCAAATTTGTTTTATTTTACAGGGTTTACCAACACATGAAATTAAAAACATTAATCAATTTAATTTGAATGTATTTGCATCCATTTACAAACTTCAGCATAGCAGTTATTTATTTTAGTTAGTAATAAACAGCTGTTGCAGCGAACATTTGCTTTAATGTTTTTGTTGTTGTTGTTGTTAAATTCTGTTCGGTTATTTATAGCGAGCGAGCGAAGCGAACGACGTATACATACAGAAGCAGGCAAGCAGCAAGCTGAATTAAGCGAATATGTATCAACAAAGAAAGATATGGAAATATTTTTTTCAATAAATTTCTAAACTAAACAGAATTTCCAAATTTGGGCAGGCACCTAATTTAAGATCAGTAGAACAGTTTAGAAAAAGAAATATTAAAATCGGTCAACCCATTTCAGAGTTCTGCTCCTTTAAACATTCTTCATGCAAGTTGTTCCATGGGAGCTTCGCTCGCTCGCTCCAATAAATTTGTCACTGCTGGCTACAAATGAGAATGTTTTTAATAGGTGCTTTTTATATTCAGACCCTAAAATCTGTTTGACGGGAGAAATACAAAAAAAAAAAAAAAAAAAAAAAAATAAACATTTACCTCCAGATGTTTTACTTCAAGTAGAAGAATAATTTTGTAATGTAAATATTAAAAGTAAACAAAAAAAAAAACAAAAAAAACGAATGTTTCCATAATTTTGTTGTTGTGTGGACCTCAAATTCATTATAAAAAACATTAAAAAAGTTATAAAATTCAAAATTTTGGAAACTTTAGCTCAAAAATTTCTTCATGGTCGCCAATTTTAATTTAGAAATTATTATAAAAGTTAGCATATTTTTAAGACGCCATTTTGAATTTAAAATTTTTGACTTTAGATTCGTTATCAGTGACCCCGAAACCTTTCGGAACACTAAATTTGAAATGCATAATATAGTTATTATAAAAATTGGCATGATCATGTCCGCATTTTGAAAGTCCCCATTTTGAATTCTGAATTTAACTAATCCTTATCCAAATCCTTATTGAAGTCCTTGTCTTAATTTTTCTTCAAATCTTTGCATCTGTTCCTTGCCTTTTTGTTTTTCCAAATCCTAATCGCAATCCTTATCTTAATCCTTGTCCAAACAGTCGTTTAAATCCTTATCTTAATCGCTTTTCAAGTATTTGTCTAAATGATTGTCCTAATCCTAGTCCTGGTACTTATCTTAATCCTTATCCTAATGCTTGTACTTATCTTTGTTCTAGTACTTGTCCATGTACTTGTTTTAGCCCTTGCCAAATCCTTTTTTCCTCTTGCCGCTGTCTCGGTCTTTATTTTTTACTTAACTGAATAGATATAACATCTGAAATCCTTGGAAAAGTTTAAGCGTAGCACCATGGCCTGGCCGGGATTCAAACCCGGGACTTCTGGGATGGCAATAGAGCCTGGGTGCTCACTACATAGTTTCTCATAGCCCGCGGGCAGCGTGTGTTGTTGAGCTTTTGCACACAAAGTAGTAATCGGCTCGCTGTGTTTGTACACTGCGTAAATGTTTGTTTTTTTTCTGTTGTGCTTTAAATTTCAAGTCAGTATGCTTTGAGCGTTCATGTGGTATAGGGGTCGCTCGCTGTTTTATTTATGAATACATATACGTAAATATTTTTCAATGTTCCATGAAAAGCATTAATATTTTATATTCTTCACTTTTACCTTTTTTTGATGTTTTCTATGTTATAATAGCAAAAAACAAATAAAAATAAAAAATATATGATTATATTGCAAATCCTACGCTCAATTTCCTTGCACCAAATGTTGTGAGAGATTTTAACAACTTCTTGTTTCAGAGTAAAGCTGTGCACTCGGAAAGCTCTCTTTGTTATCACCACAGCAAAAGAGCATGCTACCTACTTGACTACCGAAGCCGCCAAGAACATTTATTTATAACTATATCTCTTGCCACGAGCTTTAACATTCTTATATAATACCTTCATTTAAGATTTTTTCATATTTTCTTTGTTATCAAAGTTCATAAATATATATGTAAATTGTTTATTTTTTCGACCTTCACTTTGTGTGTTTTTTGCTGTATTTTTTTTAGACCTAGAGTTCATAAATATAAAGAACTTTTGAATGGTTGTTTTTCATTTAGTATTTAGCCCACTGTGCGGCCTTTGGCTTGGGCTTAAAAATGTGGCGAATGTGGTATAAGAAGGAAAAAAAAAAAACAAAAATAAAGATTTTCCTTAACATATGTTTGCATAAAGAACCACCGCTTTGATGTTATCGAAATAACTTGAAAAGAAAATTGAGACCATTTCAACCATGTGTGCAAAATTTTTACCTTGAGCCATTGCATTCGAAGCGTGACATTGCTTTCGTATACATTTCAATGAAAATCTTAATGAAATTTTTTGCACGAATTTTCAAGGATAATTTCAAGTTCAAATAAAAAACTAGAAAAAAAATCTCTTTTTTCATACTTGAACGCAGTACACACTTTTATCTTTTCTCAAAACGTTTGCTTTTTAATGACGATTTGTGACTATTTTTGCGAGTTTCTTTATTTTAAAGGGAAATTCCTTTAAAACATGGGTAAAAAAATTGGCAAACTCAAAAATAAAGTTCCAATATGAAAAAATTTCCCAGCTTAAATAACTTGCTTTTTCATAACAACCTAAAAATAAACTGACAACCGTTATTAAAATAAACTTTAATCGCATAGCGACAAATAAAAATTGGGTGCGAAATTTTTATGAGGGTTTGACAGATGCTGCTTAAAAAAAAAAACAAAAAACAAAAAAACAAAAAAAAAAAGACCATCATCTCTGAGAATGTCTCTAAGAATATCAAAATGTATTTTGCGTTATAGAAATGAAGATAAAAAACCAAGCATTTTAAAAGCTTTTTTAGGGCATTATAATATTTATGCAAAACTTTTGCATTATTATAATTACGCAATAAAAAAAAAAAAAAATTTATATAAAAAATATTTGAATATATTGTGGCAACAGCTTCTTCTGGGTTATTTACTTTCAGCTGATGTGGGCAGCAAGTGGCAATTTTTAAAATGACAGCAAAAGGAAAAAGAAAAGAAAAATCCATAATTTTTGTAACAGGAAAAATTTCCTCAAGAGCTTGTGTTTGAAAAATAACTGTAAAATGAGGTCAGCATAGTTCACTAATGTATATTCTTTTTTTTTCTTCTAGTAGCTTTGCTTAAATGTGATATTTGAACATTTTCTTTGGGAAGTTTCAAGTAAGTTAAAGTCCAAAAGCTGTCATTGAACTTTAGAGTGCAATTTCTCTTTTGGTCCGTAAGCAGTGTCTTGGAAGCCTCTAAGGCTGCTTTTTTAGTGAGCGTTGAAGCTGAAGATGTCAACCAGCTTACTTTGCGCTTGAAGCTACTTGCAAGATGGTTTTCAGCGGCTTTATCTTCAATATCGCTTGTTTACATTGATCTCGCTTGCCGCTGTTTTCGTTTTATTTCTATATTTTTATTGTTGAACTTTCAACCTTTGTTTTGTTTATGTGTTCAAGTTCTTTTGTGCGCTTTTGTTGTTATTTTGATATTTTGTCGGTGTACTTATACAATAACGCTAGCGTATAACTTAGTAACAATGCAATGCTTTTGTTTCTTTGCATTTTTGTTTTTTTTTTTTTTGTATTCTCCACACTCTTTATGAAAAAAGCTTTTAAAAAGTGACCAATTAATAACAATAGAAAAAGAAATTTCACTAAAACAGCAACAGTGAGATATCAAATTAATGCTGATTTTACTCCAAAGCTACATTCATACCATTGAAATAGCACATCACTTAAATGGTCGCCTCGGCTTTGCTGGCTGTACTTCAAGCGGTTACGAAGAAATATTTCAAAAATTGCTGAAATCGGTTAGTCCCTAGGGGTACCTCCCGTAGACCTATATTTTTTTTGGATGGACCTTATTGGTTAAATATTCAATTTAAACATATATTGTATAGGAGGTACATACAAAAGTTGACCGATCTTAACGAAAATCGGTCAGAATGCTAGAAAAAGAAAGTAATGGATGTGTACTACAAATGGTCAAAATAGGTTTGACCCTAGAGGTACCCCTCTTATTATATTATTGATTTACGTAATTATATATGGAAGATACATAAAAGGTTGACCGATCTTAACGAAATTCGGTCCGAATGCTATAAAAATAGTCTAATATAAGTGTATTAAAAACGGTCGAAATTGGTTAATCCCTACGCATACTTCCCTTGGACCTATATTTATTATATAGAGGAACTTATAATTTGAAAATTTATGAGTTTGCTAGTATATAATAACTATGTCCAATATATGCGGCGTTTTTCCGGAAAAAGCGTTTCAAATATCGGCCTCGAGCTCGTCAAAGTGGTTGGCTTGTTAGCGTAGAATAAGGACTTGACGAAATCTCAGAGAATATAATCCAGGGGTGTCAATTTATACGATCGCGGCGGCAAATTCATGAACACTCGCTGTAAAATCGCTAAAGACCCAGTTGTTAAATTTCTCCTTCACCACTGATGGGATATATCGATGTTGTTGAGCTCTGGCTCTAGAAGGTCGGTTAATATCACTCTATATAGAGGATTATTGACGCTGACGGTGTCTCTTTCGTCATTTTGTTAGAAATAAAATCCGATGATGCCGCCGCACTGTTCCCTAATAGTAGTACCCTAACGATCGAATGTATTACCTATTGTGATGCCCTCTTGCCTTAGATATAAGCATTAAGTAGGTAACTAAGTTCATAAAAAAAGCAGTTGGCTGTGTTGTGGAGACTCTCGTAGATTTTTATGTGACAGCGTATCCTTTGTTTTGAAACTTGTCCTCATTTTTGTTCTTATATTTGTTCAAATAATTGGTTTTTTCCAATTTTTGTCCTAAATCTTGACCTTAGCATGTCCGAATCCTAATTCTTTTTCTGAACCCAATCCTTGTAATTATTTTTTTTTCAATCCTGACGTAAATAGGTCTTCACGTGTGTCTAAAATTTGTCATTATCCTTGTGATTATCCTTTTCCCGATCCTTCTCCGCATTCTTGTCCTTATCCTTGCAAAATGTCTTGCTCTAATCTATGCACAAATCTTTGTCCTACTCCTTATGTTATTCATCGTAACAAACTTTCTCTAAATCCTTGTCCTCATCCTTTTTTTAATCTTTGCCCTTATCCATATCCATTTTTATTATATATGAGTATTTTTGTATTTGCTATTATGTGGTACATTTACATTCACCTTAGAGTCATGTAATATATTCATGCAAAGATGGTGCATTTGGCTTACTTTAGTAGTAAGTAGTCCTCTGAAAGGCCTTAAGACACCATTAATTTTTAGGGTATTTTTATCATGTGGCCAAAAACCTCAGCTTTACTGTCATTCTATAAAATATACCGTAGCGCCTTTAGTGACGGAATTAAAACTCCATGCATTGTTCGTAATGTTCATCGAGTAGACGTGCTTTTTTTGGGTCCAGCCAATTTAACGCGATTTTGTCGATAAATTGATCTACCAAGATCTTTTAACTTTCGTTATGAGGTCAAGGAACCATTTTTTGGTTTCGTAAAATAAAATTTTTCTTAGCAATTCTACTCAGCGAGTAATAAATCCATGCAACAATATTGCATTTTTTTTTTATAAAATTCTATCTCCGCGGACTGACGACGTCATAATTTTATTTTTTTTTTTTTTTTATTTTAATCGTAAGACTAAGTACAAATTCTTCATTTCTGTTTTTTAAAATTCACCATGCTGCAAATACTCACTGAGTAATAATTCCATGCAAAGCCGTTGCATGGTTGATGCATTTTCAATCTTGGAGCGGCTCTCTTCATGCCCTTATAACGTCATAATTTTTTGTCTATTTTTGTGCTTAGGGCTAGAGACCACCCATTGCTGGGACATAATATTTTTTACCTTTGCATATGGGTGCAAAGCGTGTAATAATTCCATGAAAACAATTTTAAATTGCATTGTTTAAAATACTCCCTCCGCATCTCTAGAACATGTGTAATTTTGTTTTAATTTTTGACATAAATTAAAAGAATTCACCCTTATCATCACTTTTGTCATAGCACATTTACGTAGCAATTAACAATTTCATGCAACGCGTATGCATTAAAAAAAAAAAAAATGCCTTTTCCAACTTTTTAGGAAACCTGCGAGGTGTAACGTTGTCATGCCAAAACCATGCGAATAGCAAAAAAAAAAAAAATCATACTTTGGGTTTATGTTTCATGTTGTTGTGTAAAATTGATATGTTAGAGAGTTCTAACGTAAAGTTTTTTCCTAGTGGGGATCAAACAGACCAAAAAATGCTTAAATCAACATTCTACTATCAGCACTTTAAGCAGACCATAGACTCAAAGTGCGACATAAACATTGTTTGCTGAACGCAATCAACCACCCTACTTAACTCCGAAAATGACGTAATTCTACATCTAAAAGGAAAGCAAATTTTTGCATAAAAATTAATAAAAAACAACAACGCAAGCAGTTATTGAGAAATATTCGTAAAGCGATTCGCTTCAACAAACCACACGATGCTGCGTTCGCGACTTCGGCACGAACAAATGCATTAACAACATAAGTTACTACTGAAGCATTTTATTCATACATTTTCATACAAAAATGAGAGAAATTTCTTAGATTTTGTCATTTTGTGACTTTATTAAAGAAATGACAAAATACAAAGTTTCATTCGTTTTATTCGCCATATAACTGATATTTTGACATAAATTTTATCTTGCTACGATGAATATTAGAGGCAATATGTAAGCCCCAAAGAGAGACAAAAAAGCTACATGCGCCTGCAAAAATGTATGAAAACGATCCAATACAAACCGCACCGCCCTGTAAGACGTATTTTTACGTCAAAAGTAAATTGTTTCTTCAGCAAGCACATCTACAGGGTACTCCATTTTAATTCACACATCTATCATATGTTAATGTTAACCCTTTCGCTCTCGGCGACTCCCAACGCCCTATAAACACTTTTAGCTCAATAAAGTCGCTTCCATCTGCAAGCACAATCCAGCACCAGCTTCTGCGCACGCTATAAGCGCGGCTTAAGGACGCAGGCAAAACTTAAAGAAATTTATCTTTAATTCTTAAATTTCGCTTAAAGTTTGCTCAAGCGTTTAGCTAAAATACTAAAGTAACTGCTATTTTTTTTTTCAATCTTTCTTGAAAGAGAATTTCTGACTAAAACGAGCAATATCTTTAACATCACACGATTCCAGAAGATTTTTCTAGCCAGCTCATATAAATAACACAATAGTTTTGACATCTGCAGAGGGAGACGAGAGAAATTTAATATAAACCTACAAAATATTATTAATTTTAATATAAATATCAACAAAGACATTCCACTTAAAAATACCGCAATACCAGCTACCAGCAAGGTCTAGCTACATAGGTTCTTGCTATTCAAAAATATTCTGCATAAACAAATATTTAGCTTTGTTTATGTAAAGAAACAAAAAAAAAATAGAAGAAAAAAGTCCTTGCAACCCCAATATTAAACAACTACCTTCCTTCAATATAATAACGGGATATTGTAAAAAATAAACATATAAAATATTTATTTTATACGCAAATTTTATGCAAAATAGCAAAAATAGCTAAGCTAAGGAGAATAGCATAATTTTCATAACCTTTTAAGGCAACGTCCTCGCTCGCATCTCTAAACATTCATTCATCCGTCTATGCAGCCCTACGTTTCCTACACTCGCTCATCCTCTGATATTTTCTATTTTTATAACCCGCCACAAAATGTCAATGTGAAAACAATTGTTGTGGCTTGCAAAATTATCCGCACAATATGAAGGACATGCATGTCCTTTTAAGCTGAGAGCCTGCAGCAGCAGCTCATCAAGTAGGCATTGAATCCTTATTTTTTAATGCTATTTTTTTATATTTTTGTTGCTTTTTGTTGTTGTTGTCGCCTTGTTAGAGCCAATAAAAATAAGAGGAAGCTTCAAAAAAACCTCAAGGAAACGTATAGAAGTAGAAATAATTTTACTGTTTATAGCAAAATAGCTGCAAAATTTGGATAATAATCGTTCATAAAAATGCAAATTATTATTTGCAGTATTTTTATGGCTCTATATAAATTTAATATATATAAAATTTTTTATCGATATTGTCATAGATAATGAAATATTAGAGCAAATATGCAGGCACATTCATTTAAAGCATCAGCTGTGTATAAAGAAAGTAAAGTGTCAATATCTGTAATTTTAAAAAAATTTGAATGAAGAGTTATATTGTGATTACTTGCTGAGAAAATAAAGTTAACTTTGAATATATTTCAAAATGAGAGAAAAGAACAGCAGATGCTTTATAAAAAAGTGAGAGTATTTCAAAGTTTTTTAACAAAATGTGGCTTTTGATTTAAAAAAAAGTAATAAAATTAGTTTTTATAATTTTTTTCTATTCTTGTCCTCTACGGCGACAAACCTTTAGAACTTATCCCTTACTAAGTATGTTGAATTTACTCTCAGTTATAAGATAACTTAACGAAGTGAAGTACTGAAAACTACTCGTGGAATCATCAATTCTCAGATCTGAAACATTAAAATTTGAAAAATATTTTCCGATAGGAACAAAAAGAAACAAATGCAAGCACTAAAAGAGACAGTCTGGTTTCTTCCAACAGAAAAACGAAAATAACTTCGAACAGAAACATGTTAGATACAGCACTAAAATAAACAGTATCGTGTGGAAAACCAAACGAGACATTAGGCATTAATCCCGACAGAACCGAACTGATAATGTTCAAGCAAAGAAGCCAAATTGAAAGTTTCGTACTCTCAAACCATGTATTATAACTCCGGAGATAGTCAGAGCAGTTTAATATCTCGGAATAATCCTAGACTCTGAGCTTTTTTGGGAAAAAAGATTAAAGAAGCCTTACAATGAGTTCTAAGCTTTCAAGAAATCTTAAGGAACAAGATGGGTATTGTTTTCTATCATCATCCCTTAGATGCAATCCATTGAACAAGTTATGTCATCACTCTAGAGAGTACAGAGATATACCTGCCTGGAGCCGTAGACACTGCCTTATAGGCAAAAAAAAAAAAAAAAACAAAAAAAAAATGTCATCGCAGTGCGATTCAATCTTAAGCATTATTGAAAGAAATTTAAAAAATAATATTTTTTTTTTTTACCGAACGTAGGGGTCATTGACATATTTCTTCATAACTTCGGTATTTACCGTCCGATTTTAAAGAATATGTCTATGTTTTTGTCTCAGAGAGACTTTTTTTTGTTTGTAGGACTCATTAACCTCAGTTGACCCCTTATATTTAGTACTGACCAGCCGGTCGTCAGTTTCTACCATCTTAAAGTTCCATTTTGATTTCAGAAATGGAAAGCCCGTAAGAACTCATTAAACTTTTACTAAAAAAAGTTTTCGTTATTTCCACTAGAAACATTGTTGAAAAATTTTCTTATATTTTTTTTTAACAAATGTAGGGGAAATTTTTAATTTTTATGCCATATCGTATTATTTTTATAAAATATGCACCGAAAACGTTGTTATCCGAATCATATTTGCAAGACAATTTAAAAAAAAAATTGTTTGGCCAAATATATATTTTTTTACCGAATGTAGGGGTCGCCCATTTACATTTTTCTTTCTAGCTTCGGAATTAACCATGCGATCTTTAAGAAGGATATGTCCATTAGACCGTATCACCAAAACTAACCTATATTTGACCCCACCTCAATCGTTAGACATTTAAAAGACATTTTCAAAAAAAAAATTTTTTATATATGTGTTATTTTGTTCATATATGTGTTTATTGCTTTTTTGCAATTTTTTTTTGGTTTAATTTTTTCGCGAATCTTGTTTTTTTTAAATTATCGCCCACCTTATCTCAGTTGCTACTATGTTAACAAAATCTAAAAAGAGCAAATAATTAAAGCTCACAAAAAATCATTAAGACCATGGAAACAAATGATATCCATAAAATTTATTTTTGGTGCAGTTCCGACCGATTTTATTCCAAAAATAACACTCTTAAATAACACTATAAAATGATAAACCTGGACAAAGAAGCATAAGAACCTCTTGGTCTATTAGAGTCGACCGTGCTGTCTCTTGCTAGCTTTGGCCTAAATTATCGGAAAAAAGGACTTAATTCCGTCAACGAATGTCTAAAATACCAACTCCTCTCGGGGCACTGTGCAAACGGCACAATGGCTTCGAGACAAGTAATCCATCATCCAGTCCTCTGTAGCAGTTGAAATCAAAGGGTATATCAACAAAAGGTATTGGGTTGCAAAGGCGTATTATTTAAAGCCGAATCTCCTGGCAGTTGTCAAATGTTGATATATTTCATTGATAAATGCAAAAAATTCTCCGTAGAACATGTAATGATGGCTGGATCGAATGTGTTTAGAGGACCTCGTTTTATTTTGAAACATTTAACAAGATATTTTTGAGACTGTCGGATATATCTTGTGTTGTTTTTAGAGCGCACCAACTCTCAAGATTTCTATGGCTAAAGAGCCGCGCTTATTTGAGAGTGTTAAAAGAGTTATTTTTCGAGCTAAGTGAGCTCATCATCAGCTATGAGCACGAAGGAAGCACCCGAGCCAAGAAAGTTAGAAAAAAGATTATGCGTTCCGCAAATGAGAGAGAGAGAGCATGACGTCACACAGCACTTTTGTTTACATTAACTGCATGCATTTATGTTCTATATACTTAATATTTTTTTTCTTATTTTTAAAATATGTATATAGACCTTCTAAACCTACTGGTGCAATATAATTTTATCGATCTCGAATGGTTTAGGAGATAAAAATCGTGAAAATTTTAAAAATGAAAATTTTTTCGTATACGAAAATATAAATAATTTCTTTTTATACAGAAGAGTAGTTATGTTTACTTTACTTTACTTTTGAATTTGTTTTCAATTTCCTCAATTTGCAAAGTGATCGCACATTTGCATTCAATTTGCAATGCAGAAGTGCTGTGTGACGTCATGCAGTCAATTGAGAAAAAGATAGCGGGACTAAAAACATAGCGGGAAAGTGATCGCACATTTGCATTCAATTTGCAATGCAGAAGTGCTGTGTGACGTCATGCAGTCAATTGAGAAAAATATAGCGGGACTGCGGAATGCGTAATCTTATTTCTATCATTCTTGCTGCGAAGCAAGCTGTGAGGCATTGATAGCAAAGGCTATTTTTGTGAGGCATTGAACACAAAACGCAACAACAAATCAAAGACAAAAGACAAACACAGAAACAACACAGAAGCTTTAAATGTAGTTGTGCCCATACCCGCTCATCATGTGCAACACAATACTCGCTGTAGCGCTTATGCTTGTGAGGTATCTAGCGGCACTAGTGTAAAGCTTGCTAGGTGCATCGAAAAGAATTTGAATTTAACGTTTTGTTTACGTTAATATTTTTAGGGATTTAATTTCAGAATTTATTAACATATATTGTTGATATGTTATGTTTTATTGCTGTCATATGTTGGACAGTTGAACTTACTAATGAAGGTCTTTGGTGGTCGGTTTGAGTGACGATGTAAATACACTACACTATACAGTGAAAGAATAGAATTCGTTACGAAATTTTGTTACGAAAATTCGTGTTCAATCGCAGTAACGATGCGCAAAATTTGAGCAAACTTCATGCTTAATTTTCACGCGTCTACTTTATAATCCAATAAAAAGTTAAGAGACATCCAAACAATTGTCCATTTTATTAAAAAAAAAAACCAATTTTGCACCTCTTGTTGAAATGCCCTTTATAAACTCGTCCTGTGGATTGGTTTCTACACCGGACCCACTTGTAATCACACTCTATGAGTCAAAGGTACCTGTTTGAAAAAAATTAACTTTGACCGTTAATGGTTTAGCACCCCTGCCCAATTTAATTTTTTTAAAAAAACGGTCTCCAATAAGTTGTTGATTCTTAGTCTTCTGCACCAAAAATCTTTCTAAATCTGTATAAAATGCTTATCGTTCTGTCAAGTATCATGCATTTCATTTAAAGGTTACTTAAGTTCACATTCTTCATTATAGAATAAAGTATTTCCCTGCAATTTCCTGACAACTTGACTACGTTCATTATCCTTTTTTCACATATCCTGTAAAATTTTTATTAAAACACCATGGCAAGTGTTGTGGGTAGGTTTTTCAAAGCTAACCTAAAGGGAAGATTTTAATTTTCATCCTCAATCAAGAGCTCAACTGCAACGCCAACAATTATCGAAGAAAGAACGTCCTGTGAGAAATCCGCATGTGATAAATCCTGCTCGGCCTTACAAAGTATTTCACCCCCTCAAACGTTGACCGAGTCTCACTTGTTACTTAAGGCAAAACGCGACGTCATTCATTCACTTTGACTTGCTTTCTTGCGCGGCATTCCCATTTCCTGTGTTGCTACAGTTTGTGCATTTTTTTAATTTTTTTTTTTTTTTTTTTTTTTTTGTAATTTCTTACTTTGTGTCCTCATTCAAAAAATGATTATTAAGTGTTCACAACCGCTGCCACTGAGCGCCATTTGGCTGCAAGCTGTCACTTTGCCAGGATTGCAGGAAATGAGTGTTCCGTTTTGACGCTCGACACGGCCTTAAGTGAGAGTGGGGGGGGGGGGGGCATGAAGCGAATGGACGTATCTTAAATGGAATATAAAAAATTGCACTTTGGCTGCACCACTTAAAGATGCCTGACTGACTATAGCGCCGAGCATACAACACAAGCTTTTTTATGTGTGTGGTTCTTTTGGGATACAGCAGGACTCGTTGTTGCTTATAATTGTTTATGAATATTGTGGGGCAGCGGGGTGAGAAAAAGGGGAAGGCGATGGATAGTAGGCGTTTGTTTTTCGCTTGTTGTGGGCTGAGTTTGCCAACAATGTCAGTTTCGTTCTTCCATTACATTTATTTTGAATTTCATTGCGTGCCAAGTTATTTGGTTTTCTTTTGATTTTATTTTCCTCACACTACGTGTGCAAAGAAAGGATGGTTGCAACAACAACAGCAACAACATTAAATAGCAACAGGAATAAAATGCTGTATATAGAAGTGCATTGCTTGGGAAAAGTCACAGATAGTCAAGCGAAAAGTTAAGAAAATAAAAATGTGCATTCGGTGGCAGCACTTAAGTACACTGAAAAAATAAAAATATTTTTTTAATTTTTGCCAAAAACCACGATATGGATCAAACCGTAAGAAATTATTTCTTTAAAATTTGGAAGATGATTTAATAGTTGGTTGAAAACAATTTTTTCTGTGGTGGTTTTTTTCTTATGTATATAACATGAAAAATCAAATTTATTTTATATATTTTTGTGTTCAATGCATATATGTATTTATGTCAGCGATGTTCACGTAGTACCACGCGTGGTGAGACTCGAAAGCTTTATTCGAGAATCGAAAGACGTACACAATCGAATGCACGAAGTTCTCTCAATCAGTTGACGCTGAAACTTCAAGTCGAGGGTTCGCGCTTCTTGGTCGTGTGTTTTGCACTGCACGAAATGTTTGAGGCATATGAAAATCATTTCTTATTTGCAGAATAACAATAACAACAGTAGTGATAATGATAATGATAGTAATATTGATAAAGATAATGTTGATGACAATGATAATTATAACACAATTCTTGCTTAATACCTGCACAACAATTTTTGTCAGTGCAGAGAGCGAGAGTGCTACTAACACAAGTACAAAAGTTAAAAATTGCGGTAATATGCGTGTGAACACCACTGATTTATATTGAACTGGCGATTCCCGGCAACAACATTGAAAAATAATAATAAGTACAGGTTGGGCCATCTAGTGATTTCTTTTTGACACTGGCAGCTGTTTCCCGCTCGAAATCTGCCCTCCGTCATACCTCCATGGAAAAAAATGAGTCGCTTTGCGATTGAAGAACGTTGGGAAATATTGAAAACTTATTTATTTCCAAAGTGAGTGCTGTGTAGGCCAAACATTACGTTGTTTGAAAAAAAGTTCATGAGACTGGTATGCTAGTGGACAACACTCATGGTCCCCGTAGTCGTACGGTATACACAGAATGATACAGAGAATGTGGCTTCTGTAGCCGAGATTGTGAGACTCGATTCACGAACATCAACTCGCCATCGATCTCAACAGCTCAACATTTCACGCACTAGCCTGAGGAGAAGTCTGTACAAAGATTTCAGATTATTCGGCTTATAAGGTCCAATTGACTCAGCAATTGAAGGCGCATGACCATCCGCTTCGTTATCGCTTCACAGTTTGGGCTATAGAGCAGCTTGAATTGAACAACGATTTTGGGCGAAAAATCATCTTCTCTGACGAGGCGCATTTTCATTTCGGCAGCTACGTTAATAAATAAAATGTCCGCATCTGGGGCTCGAAAAACCCGAACGTTATTGTCGAGAAGCCGATGCATCCACAGAGAGTGACAGCTTGGTGCGAATTGTGGAGTGTTGGCATCATTGGACTATTTTACTTCGAAAATAAGGCTGAGAACAACGTTTCGGTCAACGGTGGGCGTCACAAAGCTATGTTAACCGACTTTTTTTTATTAAAGTTGGAGACATGAAATTGGACGACGTCTGGTTTATGCAGGATGGTTTGCCATGCCACACAGCCCATGCCACAATCGATCTTTTGTGCACCAAATTCCCAACTTGTGTTATTAATCGTCTTGGCGATGTCAATTGACCGCCTTGGAGCTGTGATTTGACCCCTTAGGACTTTTTTTTTTTGTGGGGAACTGTGAAGGTTTTGTGCCGATGTTATGCCAAAAATCTGGAAACGATTCAAGTACTCAAGGCCAATATCATCCAAGTAATCCGTGAGCTACAGCCCAAAACCATCAGCAAGGTCTTGGACAACTGGAGTTACTGAATGCGCAACTGCGAAGCCAGCCACTTGAATGACGTTGTGCTCCATAATTAATGGGAATATTTGCTCTTACTAATAAAGCCATAATACAGGGTGGCTGATAAAAGGTGCTACCAAAAATAAAACGTAATAACTTTTTTTCCGTGTAATTAATCTGTTCCATTTTTTTTTTTTTTTGTATAGAGTGATCTTTAATTTTAACAAAAATGGAAAATTAGGACAATGAGACCAGAATTTAGATTGTGCACCGCTTTCATGCATTGGAGTCCGTAGTTTCCCTCCAAAGAGAATATAGGCGAACGTTTGGTGGCACTCCTCCTAGCAGATGGACCATTATGAGGCTCGTGAATAATTTTGCCGAACGTGGAACAATCACAAGAAAGCCTTATAATTGAGAACCCTCAGTTCGGTCGCGGGAAACTATCGCTGCTGTTGGTGCTGACATACAAGCGAATCCTAGTGTTTCGACAAGGAGCTTATCTGTTCAAATGGGTATCAGCAGACAGTCTCTGCAGGCAATTATGCATAAAGATTTAAACTTATTCCCATATAAGATAATACTTAAAAGAGAACTGAATGCAGCAGACTTGCCGGTTCGCTTGGAATTTCGCGAGTGGATCATTCAAATGGCGGAAGAGGACGAAAACATGTTGAACTGCATTTTTATGTCTGACGAGGCCCATTTCGATTTAAATGGCAATGTAAATAAGCAAAATTGTCGAATATAGAGTGATTCTAATCCACAGGTACTGCATGAGATGTAATTACATCCACTTTGCGTCACAGTGTGGTGTGCAGTTTCATCAAGGTCATCATTGTCGGCCCTTACTTCTTCGAAGAAAATGGTCTTGCTGTTACGGTCAATGGAGACCATTACTTAAAGATGCTGAAAGAGTTTTTCTTTTCAGAACTACTCCAAAAGAGAATCTCATTCAACTTTGTATGGTTCCAACAAGATGGTGCAACTTGCCATATAGCCAGGCCTATTATGACAGAATTTCAGCGAAAATTCCCCAATAAGCTGATTTCCAGAAACTTCACATTCCGTTGGCCCCCAAGATCTACTGATCTTACTGCGTCTGACTTTTTCTTGTGGGTTTATTGCAAACAAGAAGTGTACAGAACAAAACCAACAAATTTAAATGAGTTAAAGGAATTCATTCGAGTGATAATTGAGGCAATTCCCGCTGCAACCCTCCAGACAGTAATGAATAACTTTTTGATAAGATGTCGCATATGCATCATGCGCATACGCATATGCAAAATCAATTTAATCAATTTAATTAAAATATCTTATTTTTGAAATAAATAAATAAAAAATAAGTGACATGAATTAAGCAAAAAGTTATTTGAGTTTTTTAATATAGCAATATTCATCAGCCACCCTGTACATGAAAAAAATGAATTTTGTTAATATTATTGCATTTTTTTTTAAAAACCTGTATTCGGCCCACCCTGTAAATAAGACTTACAAGAAATAATAAATGAAAAAATTAAAAGCTGAAGACTACTTCAAGATTACTCATGCATTCGATTACAACAACTTCTGTAAGTTCTGCTTACGGAAGCTAGATTCAATGCCTTGTATTAAAGATTCTTTCATATAAAAAATAATTATTAAAAAATATCGAGCTGGTTAGGCTCCATTTGTTTCTAGGAAGTACTTTTGCATTTGCTGTTAACTCTTTCCATTTTTTTATTGGGTGGTTCCTGATAAAACTTTTTAAAATTCTCTATAGAATTCTATATAAATTTTTTACAGTGTATAATAAAAAATGGCATATCTTGTTGTTGCATTGGCAGAGCTTTACGTTCCTTAAAGCAAACTCTGTACACCAGCCTACAAGGCATTCAATATATCTTAGTTGTTGTTGTTGTTTTTGTTGTTTTTGTTGTTTTGGTTGTTGTTGTTATTATTATTAATATTTGCAGTCACTGACATTGTCAACTATATAGGCTAGCCCAGCCGGGCTCTGGTAGGCAAAACTTCTGAGAACAGCCATGGCAGAAGCATTTAAGAACACCCCCACAATTTATTTAACTTTGCAGAAGTTTGTCTTATTGTCAGAACTGGCAAAGAAATGCATAAATTTTGCAATATTATGAAAATAATAAAATTATTGTACAGTTTATGCAGCAATAAACGCTGCTGCTGGCACTCATATCACTGACTAGCTGGCTGACTGAGCGAGCGTATGGCTCGATGCACTTCTTGGTGATAGCGAGTAGTTGGTGGCACAGTGGGTGGAGGTCGTGTTGTCCTTTGCGTCAGCTTGGCTGGTGTTAAAGGATTTCCGGTACCCATATCTGAGTTTCGCGCACGACTGTTGCAAAGTTATGCAACTATTTGTCAGTTGAATTTATGTGGAAACTATAAAATATTTTGAAAAATTGCCAGTTTAACTGTGAATCGAGTGGGATCGAGGCAGATATGGGGCCGTTAACATTAAACACAAAACTTGCTGGAAGTTTGCATTGCAATTTTGAAACGTTTAAGTGATGATAGTGAATGCGTTTAATGGATAAATGAATACTTAAAATCTTACTTCAATTGAGGTAGTTGTACACTAACCCAGATCAAATCGTATAAAGAATAAAAAAATTTGGCGTTGGGTATCTCAAAAGTTCGGGGGAATCTTAAATCTTTCTTCATATTTTGTTCGATTAAAATAAAGGATGTACCAACAAGAGGCATAGGGTTATATTATTTGACAGTTGCCAAATGTCAACATTTATCATTCAAAATTATAGCACATTTACTATGGAATCCTCCATAATGAAAGCAAGAACAGAATTCTTTGAGATTGAGTGTTCATTCCCAATTACACACTCACAAAAAAAAAAAAAACTCAAGCCTTGTGTTAGATAACACGGGCACTTAGGTCAGACGTAGAATACGTTAGTCATTAACAGCCTTATTCAATAGATTTCCTTAAACAACCTTTAAACGCTTGTTTAGTTACGCACTGTTTAAGGCTTTACGCAGCTTCTATGCAACCTTGTTAACATTGTTATTCACAAACATTTTTTCATTTTCTGCTTAAGCCCAGTATGCTGTAGAAGCGGAAAGAAACTTTCCATATGGAATGCATTGAGTTTTTGACAGCGAAAAGGCAGCGGAATTTTTTTTCGCTACTTAGTACGCTGTAGAGGTGAAAAATTTGTTCAATGCCAGCAAGTACAACAACCATGTGGAGAGTTGAAATGTCAAAATTTCGCTGTCAATTATATGTCCGGGCATTTAATTGGCACCAGAATTTTGACATTTCAATAAGAAAACAGTTCGACCTCGCTTTACGCAACACTCGATAATCGCAATACTCAAAAATTTACATTGTTGACTCAGTAAACGCAACTTAAAAAAAAATGCACAATTATCGCAACTTCCATTTGCGTACACTTCCATAAACTTTTATATTATTTACTTTGAGTTCTTCTTTTCTTGTAAAATACATTTTTGATGTACGAAAAATCTCTTAAAACAAATTTAAGGAAACAAAGTGCATATCTTAATACATAAACCACAATATCTAGGATTCAGAGCCATAAAGCTTTATGTTTAGAAGTTTAATTGCGTTTCTTCAACATTAACTACGTCAACTGGACGAATTTCTATTAGTTGCATTGAGCTAGGTCGTACTGTAGTTGCTTTTTTCTCCACACAAACATTTTTGACTCTACACTAATATTTCGGGTGTAGAATTATATGCCAAGAAATTTTCGTTTCTACAGCATACTAGACTTTATGATTGTAAGGTTTGTGTCTGAACTATAGAAAATCTCTACAAAATTAAGAATTCCTATGGATTTACAATGGCCGCCGCATAAAAAAATGCTGCAAAGGGCGCATATGGAGCATGTCTTTGATATTAAAAGAAAAGGCAAACAAAAATCATGGTTGTATTTATCATGGTTGTCGTTCGCTACTTGGTCATTATACTTCTTCTCTTTCTCACACTGCTTCTGTGATGAACACACAGATAATCGTACTGCTCTTACACATGGTGTTATAATACATAAAATACAAAGCATATGAAAATTAATACAAAATTTGAAGGAGTTAAATTTTGATTTACTTATAGAATCAAAAAAATTAATGTTATGTTAAAGTTATGTTAAAGTAATGTTAAAAAATTAAAATTAATTCAATGCATAATGAAAGTGACAAACATTTTCTCAAAATTTTGTGCTGCAGATTAACACCCCCGTATAACGTATTCTACGTTAAAATAGATCGATTAACAGTGAAAACTGTTTAATTCCATCCAACAGACGAGTTTCTTCAATTTAACAGTCTGCAATGTTAAATTAACAGTGGACTGATTAAGTGAAAATATTATTTTATCAACAGTTCAGACTGTTAATTTGAAAAACTCGATTGATGGATGGGGTTTAACCATTTCACTGTTAATTTTTTCTGAGTGCAGCTACGATGCACAAAATTCGAGAAAATTTTCCTTGTAATCATGTGCTTTCTGAGACACGTGTGAGCAAAAAAATCAAAACATTCCAAGAGACTGGCTCAGGCCAATATATGAGGACACCGTTATGATTTCGTCCCAGATGTTCAACCAAAAATATCGACGCATTGAAGGAAAGTGTTGAAAACGACTCAAGCACCTCAATTCACCATCGTGATCATGTATTCGTACTCTCTACATCCACACTGCAATGAATATTCACATAAGATTTGACCCCTGCATTTGTACAAAGTCCAAATGACTCAAGAATTGCAGCCGGCGAACCACCTTACATACTCCTTACATACCTTACATACTCTCTTTAGGTCTTGGAAAGCATGAATGGTCAAGATGATGCAGAAATCGTGTTTTAAGACAGAGTTCATTTCCACAGTCCGGCATTGTCGGCTAGGTTAATAAGCAAAAATGTACTCTCCACGTCCACACTGCAACGAATATTCACATTAGATTTGACCCCTGCATTCCTACAAGGTCCAAATGACTCGAGAATTGCAGCCGGCGAACCACCAACAGCACCTTACATACTCTGTTTTTCGAAAATGATGACGGATGAAGCGTTATAGTCAAAAAAGGACGCCATAGAGACATGATATACAATTTTTTGTGGTCGGAGATGGAGTATACGGACACAGACGACCTTCAACAGGATGGTGCTATGTACAATATAAGTTTCGAAACAATAGAGTGTTTGCTAAAGACGTCAAGGTCAGCGAAATCAACTTTTGCCTTCTAAATCTCCATGCCAGCGCCCCAAGATGGTTTTGTGTAGCCCACGAACTTCGATCCAGGTTTTTTCTCCAACGTAATGTGTTCTCGAAAACTTTAATCATTCGTGTTTGGTTTAAATGAATTTTTTCTTAAGTGTGAACTCCTTTTTCCCATCAAAGGAGATACTCGTACCTTTCAGTAAGCTTTGTGTGATGAATGCCAGTTTGGCTGATTTCCGAAACTTAACGCGTTCACATTGAACTTATTGATGATCAAATCATCCAAAAACCTTTTTTCAGCGCTGTCAGGTGAGCAATTTTTTCAGCCTTCGATGGACAAATGTCTCTGAAAAGCATTAAAGCTAGCAATGCTCTGAATCGATTGAAGGTGTCGCTGCAAGCCAAATCCGAAAAGAAATTGTGAAGTGTTATGTCAGAAACGGTCAATTGAAGGGTTAGTTTTATAAACTCATCGTCACTTGCATCAGAATGGTATCCATCGCTATATTCCGAAGTTGTAGCAACAAAACTTACAGAGCCCGTTTGGGCACTAAACACACTTTCCACTTCAGCACCAGAACCAGGGTTTTCTAATAATGACTTGACAACTTTGAATTAAATTTATGAACGCACCCACTAATCATCGAACTGTCACTGTCAATTTATTAAGTACACTCATCATTTAAAGGTAAAGTACACGAACCAACAACGTCTACAAATTATTAAAAATAACTACCGAAATTCGGAGTCGATGATCGCAACTTTAAGAGTATTAACTGCAATTTTTGGTCGTAATTCTCACCCTAGTAGACAGAAAATAACAAGTTTAGTGCAAAAATTTGAGTCTAAATATTTGTTGTGTGATGTTGCCGGGCCAGTAAGACAACGGGTTGGTCGGAGTGTCGAAAATATTGCTGCCGTTCAGGCGTCCGTAGCAAACGATACGAAACATTCAATAACACGGCGTTCTCAAGATTTGGTCATCGCCCAGACCACTTTACCACCCATACAAGATCACGTTGACTCAAGAATTGAAGCCGATGGACCATTTGAAACGGCGTACGTTCTCCGATTGGACTCTAGAAAAGATGCGCCAAATGATGAATTTCATCGCGAAGTCATCTTCAGTGACGAAGCTCATTTTTGGTTCAATGGGTTCGTCAATAAGCAAAATATTGGTCGTGAATCACCACTTCATACACAAAAAACTTTTTCGTCGACGATAACGAACGAAATGTTACAGTGAATGGCCATCGTTATCGCGCAATTACCGATTATTTTTGGCCCGAATTGGCAGATATGGACGACATTTGGTTTCAAGAGGACGGTGCCACAAGCCCCACAGCACACGTTACAATCGATTTATTGAAGAGTAAGTTTGATGAGCGTGTTATCTCAATAAATGGGCCAGTCGATTGGCCGCCTCGTTTGTGCGATTTAACGCCTCTAGACTATTTTCTTTGGGGTTAAATGTGTGACCCAGTCATCGAAAATTGGGTCCAACGAATCGACCGCTGCATAAGTGCCCGCGGTGGCCATATGAACGAAGTCGAGTTCCATTCATAAATGTTTTGATTGTAATTCAAGCCGATAATAAAGTTTTTGAAATATCTCAAAGGATTTGCGTTTTATTTAAAAATAGTTGTCAAGTTGTTCCAATAAGGAAACCCTTCATATTGTTAGCTTGGAGTTCATTATCAATTGATAGCAATATTGGGCCACATTGATTGCTAAATAATTTTTTTTTATGTAGGCTTGGTCAGTCCTCTCACGGGCTGAAATGGTCAATTCGTTTTTTTTAACTAATCGGCTCAACCACGCCACTGTTGGCAACACCTCCTTTGAGATTGAGAAGGGTCTAGCATAAACAGGGTTGTTAAGGTCTTTATAGGATCTATTAACTCTTCCAACGATATTTGATTACACGATTAAACGATCCATTTATTCGTTAGAAACTCTAACTTCGTGACCCTTGCCAAAATCTGTTTCTTTGGACTGAGTAGACAATTTAGTAGCAAAACCCTCTCTCAACGAACATGATCACGCTCTATAAGTCACTTATTATGTCTGTCTTCTTATAAGCAGCTTAGCAGTTGTAATGAAAAAACTTTGGGAGCCTTCATTAGAAAGTTAGTTCATAAGGTTTTCGGTCCGATGTGATTCAAAGGCGAGAACCGAATAAGATGGAACCACATGTTGTATTAATGTGCTGTAGGTGAAATCGACATTGTTAAGAGCATTAAAATTGAGCGACATTCCAGTTAAAATCGTTTTCGATTCGTGTACCAAGCGGTGGTCAAAGCGGAAGAGGACATTCACAACCCCGTTGGAAGGACCAAGTGTGGGACTACCTGACAGCGTGCTTGGAGTTTCGAACTGCCAAGCTCTTGAATGAGGCCAAAACCGACCTACGGTTGTAAACTCCATTTAGGTAAGTAAGTCTACGTGTGAGGATAATTACCCAGTGTTTCAATTTATATGTCATTACAACCTAAAATAAATATAAATATAAAAAATAAACTGGCCATTTCAGCCCTTGAATGGACTTTCACCGAACTTCTTATGATCAAATACAAAATTGACTGAGAACGGGACCTACTAGTTTTATGCCGACTCCGAACGGCTAAATGTGCATGCTTTCAAGAAGCCTTACATTATGGCATTATTTGCTCTCTGAGATTTGCCATTGTCCACAGAGAGGTGACGTTAGAAGAGAAAAATTAATTCAATTGAGAAAAATTTCTGTATCAGATGGAATTGAACCAAGGTTCTCTAGCGTATGGGTCACGCACTCTACCCACTACGCCACTACCGCCACAACTTTTGCAAGATTAAATTTTTTACAAAACCACTTTTTTTTTTTAATTAATATAAAAGAAGCAAAGAGAATTGTTAAGTCAACACCCATACAGTGGAGTCGGTCTTCATTTTAAAATATTAATAAAGAAAACCACCATATTTTGTAAGCTTACTTTAAGAGCTTAACGGCAATATTCAATTCTTAACACACATTTTTAACTTTAGAAAAAACAATCTAGGTGGTCTTTTTGTCGAAACTTTGTAAGTTGGTGTTTAACAATTTAGTAAAAAATCTCGGGGTTGACCTTGGGGAATAATGACACTTGACAACATAAAATGTTAATCTTTAAAATCTTCTCAATCACGTATTACATTTAACGATTTGTTATCAAATTACGAAGTTATGACAAAAAGACCATTTGGGCGGTTTTTTTTGTGGTTCAATAAAATTTTATGTTTCCGAAATTCTGTCGAGGTTGGTGAAAATTCTTTTAAATTGGTGGTGTACTTTTCAACTTCTTTCTCTATCAAGTGAAATGTTCCACAGATCTCGGGTTTGTCCCGGCGCGGCCATGGTCTTAAGCTTTAAGCTTTCTGCATTTTCTATCCTTATTTCTAATCCATTAAAATTAAAAATTCATTACTATTTACGACTTGAAGTTGTAGTTGGTGGTAGAGTAGTTTGTGGATGAGATTGACTGAGATAAAGCTATAACACTTGCCTCGCATTCAAATTCACATGTTTCTATGGCTTTCTACCACATTGAGAACATCTTAAATATGTTTCACTTGATTGTGCTTGCCTTTCCACTAATCCATCATCACATTTGAAACCAAATCAGACTTGACTGAATAGGTATTACACCGAAAATCTTTGGTTCAAAGCGGAAAAAAAATACCTTACCTTTCCACTAAAAATACTGACCACGCTCTTCACATTTCGAACATAATTAATCAAAAATTTAATCCTTTCCCGTCCTGACAATCAATACAAAAGCTTTGAGCATATCTTATGCAACTCCGCATTTCTATAGATTCGATTTTCTCCATCATTGAACGCTATCGTGACTTTGCCCAATATTACAATCGAGCATTTCTTATGTCTGAGATTTTCGAACAAATGACATTTTTTGCTAATGATTTCTACAGACATAAAGAAAGTATCAAGGTCGACTTGGCCAAACGAACATTGACTTTTTCAAATCTTCACATAGCATAGGTATGTTCAGGAATGTCAACGTAAAATTTAAGTTATCAACATTTAAATTAGCTACACGCTACTTCCTAACTTCCTTAAGTTTATTAAAATTTTACCTAACTTTTAATTTAATGGTCCTGCAAAAAGCAAATATAAATAACTGCCTTTCGACTAACAAACACAAATAGACCCAAAATTAATATGAAAACTTTTCAACCCCAATTTAGAGAAAATTAACCATTTTCTTTTATTGCAATTTAACCGTTTGTTTTTGCACCTAATCGAACACACCCACAAAACGACAAAAGTTTTCACCGCACGGACCATTAAAACTTTTCGTACGACAATAACTGGAAAGCTACAGCGCGCTGACGTCGTCACCATCGTGAACGGAGCCGCCACAAAGGTGCCGTTTATGTCATAAACACATAACCAGTTTTTGATAAACACACAGCCACACACCCACACATATACACATACATATACACTCATAAACATACATATACATTTACAAATACACACAGCATAGCATTTTTGAACAGGAAGTAAAGAAATTTTGAAGAGAAAAGTTCATAAAAATCGCAGGTGCAAAAGAACGCATAATTCGCCACAGGTGGCGCCAAAACGACCCAACCTACTTAACTGCGGTGCCATAGCCGCATATCTGTTAGCATTTCGTCGAAAAATGTCCTCAACGTTAAAATATATATATATATATAAGGTAAAAATAAATGTACAAAAACAGAAATGGGGAAAAACAAAATGGCGTAGAGGAGAGCGGGAAAAAAAAGAAACTAATGAAAATGTTGCAAAAACATGAAAATCCACTTGAAATAATGTTAGGTTCAGTGCTAAGATAAGAATAACAATAAAATATTGAAATTTTATTAGCTTACTTAAAGGAAACTATGTATGTATCTTTTAGATTACTTCGCATGCCTTCAAACCATTTGCCAAGCTTTTACGATACTTGTATTAAGGGGACAAACAGACTTTTTTAATTTAGTCATAAAAGTTGTAGATTCTATTAAAAGTTATGAAAATTCTCTTAAAGGTTATTCGTTTTAGGGTTTTTTGATTGTAAGCTGATATGTCGGTGAATAATTTAAAAGTCGAGTTTTTGTATCATCTAAGGTCAGTAATTTGTGTGCCCTTTATACGTATACGTAAGGGTAAATGAACTTTGACACAAAGAATATAATGCCTGAACAAAGGCGAGGCAGGTAGGGAAAAGTACAAATGTTTTCGATCAGCATCACCACCTACGTATGTCTGTGGGTCATACGTTTACAACTGTCGTATACGATCTATCGTTATGAAGTCCGATACATAAATTAATAAAAACTAGTAAGGAATGTATTATCCTCGGCTTGGTCGAAGTTAAACTCATGTACAATAATAAACACCAATTACGGCCTCGACTTCGGTAGTAGTGCTTCGAGTGGTTAGTCCAATTCTTGATGAACCGGCTCGAGTGCCTCGTATGTTGGGCCCCGACCTCGTCCAAAGTGTTTGGATGGTAAGCGTAGACTAAGGATTTGACGTAGCCTCAGAGAAAATAATCGAGGAGTGTCAATTCACATGATCGCGGCGGCCAATTGAAGAACACTCGCCGTGAGATGACCCAGTCGCCAAAATTCCCCTTTATCACTTGGAGCGTTGCGTTGTTTGTATGGCATGTAGCGCCAACTCCACCTGTTCTCACGAGCAGCCTGTCCAAAGCCAGGATAAAGGCAAATGGTCGAAGGCAACGCGTTCGCCCTATCTTGTGTAAGCGTAGAACGGACTATCCAGATATTGGAGTTAGTCGCCCAATCTGGATAGTAAGTTGGACCGTTGACATACAACAGTAGCTGGCAGCTTACTGCAAAATCGACCTAGTGAGGATGGATGTGACAGAATGGAATAGCGATCTAAAGTATTTTCGGAGTGTTGAGGCACGATGGGAAAAATAGTTGCTTGAGTACTTTTGAAGCACCAAGTGGAGTAGATGCGAAAAGGCAAAATAACTTGACTTAGTAGTTTCAGAGTACGATATGGGTACTCTGGGGTAAAAAGTTTTTGTAGTTTAGATCCAGTATTTACAGAAATTTCGAATTGCATTATTGACTTCCAACATTTTGATTTCTGCGGTGATTTAAACATCAATATATTAGCTAATGACAATCTCTCCTCTAAATTTCTTGATGATGTAGCCGAATTAGGACTCAGTGTAGTAAATACGACAATGCCAACACGGTTCTCAAACAATGTCTGTCCAAGCTTATTAGATGTTTATATTGTGTCTGATTATTCACTTGACATTTGCAGTTCCGATCAAGATCTAATATTTTGCACGTTGAACATAAACCTATCAAAGACTGCTTCTGACACCTCTTTTCAATATCGTGACTACAGGCGGATTGATTCGATTGATTCAACATTGGTTCATAGCTTGTCTCAAAAAGACTGGTCCGAATGCTGGTTTTTTGAATCCGTTGATGAAAAGCTAAACTTTTTCATGAGTAATATAAACAACTTGTTTGATATGCACGTTCCCATACGCACGCGCTATGTTATCAATAAAAACTGCCCTTGGTTTAATCAATCTATCAAATTATACTACTTAAAAAAAGGGAACAGAGCTTACAACAAGTGGAAAAGACATTAAAATTCACTGTACTGGGAGGAATACAGGAAAGCTAGGAATGAAGCAACTAATTACATCAAGTCTTCCAAAAAGTTATTCTTCATGTCAAAACTGAATCTAACTTTACCATGTAAATATCTGTGGAACAACCTTAGGAGCTTGGGTGTATGTAATAATGAAACGGAAATGTATCAAACTAATCCAGACTGTTTAAATGATCATTATGTTGCGAATTCTACTTCTACGACCTGTTTTGTATCTGCGAATGTTGATGAACTTTTAAACATATCTTTCAATGAGTTTCTATTTAGCACATTGTGTGAAGTAGACGTAGTACGATGTATAAAAAAGTTTAAATTAAATTCCACTGGAGCCGATGGCATCTCGATAAAGTTTATCACATGTATTTATCCATATGTGCTGAGTCCTATTGCGCATATTATAAACCACTGTTTTACCACTTCCAGATGTCGTGAGCTATGTAAAGTAGCAACTGTAATTCCCATCGCAAAAAAGTCAAACGCTTGTGAACCCTGTGATTTTCGCCCACTTAGCTTATTGTCCTCGTTGTCCAAAATATGCGAGCACCTAATGGCGGAACAAATTGTATACCACATATACACCTTCAACCTGATGCATAAATTGCAATCGGGTTTCCGAACGGGGCATAGTTGTTCATCTGCTTTGGTCAAAATCTTGGGTGACATTTGAGTGTCATATGATTTCGGCCATTTGAGTTTTCTCTCCCTTTTAGACTTTTCTAAAGCATTTGATATGCTTTATATGTCGACCACTTTTTACTGTGTAGAAACTCATGCTTTACTTTGAAACGTGCCTCAGCTCGTTTCATGTTTAGTTACCTAAGCAGTAGGTCCTAAAGATTCAAGGTAAAAAACCACTTTTCGTCCTATAAAGGCACCACTAGTGGAGTTCCGCAAGGCTTAGTTCTGGGCCCAATCCTATTTACCAAGTTCATAAATGATATATTTAGCAAATATTTAGCAAACCATGTAACCATGCATGCCTAATGTTCAGACCATTTAGTCCAGTGGGGCCAATAAATTTTAGGGGCAGGCCAATGCTTAAAAAAAAAGCCAAAAAAACAAACACAAAACGTTGCTTTTGACAAAAAACCAAACAAAACAAAAAAAAAAACAATTGCAAGACTTATAGCCCGAACACAATACGCGCGACAAGCGGCAGCGCCAATTGTCACTTTTTTTTACATGTATTTCTTATGGGACGTATTTTGGGGACTTGTCGCTCAACATTGTCGCGCGACAGTGCCGTCGGCTTCAATTTAATTTTAATTTGACAGGCAGCAAAAGCAAGTTTCCACCATTGTTTACATTGGTTATTACTGGTCGCATGCAGCAAACTAAACTGTTGTGAATTTTATGGTAGCGATGGTAGTGAGGGATGTTTTGTTTGAACTCTATTCAGAGTTGTTAAGTCTGCATTCATATTCAGAATAAGTACAACTGAATATCGACATAAAATTCCATAAATTAATGCAAAATTGATTTATAAATAAAATTTTAATTCACATTTAATTTTAAAAACTTGATTAATTATTCATTTCAATAAATAATTTTTGTTGTCAATTTTTCAATTTTTTATTCATATGAAAACTATACACAAAGAATGCAATTCAAAAAGAATTTTAGAATTTGCAATTGTTTTTTAATATAATTATATTTTAATCGTTATTAATTTTTTTTATTCATTATTCATTTGTTATTCATTATTCATTACTAATTTCTTAGTTATTATTGATTTTTTATTCATCAATTGATATAAATGTAACGAATAATTAATAAATTTTTTAAATTTGAATGTGAAATAACATTTTTATTAAAAATTAATTTTGTGTTCATTGAATAGATTCTTATTTCGTTATTCACTCATTCAACTTTTTGAAAATAAAATTAAATTGAATGGATTTCTTTTTCAGCTCTGGTTGTGTTGTTATTCTAAACGGCAACTGTTGAGTCGGCTGAAAACAGCCATTGTTTTTTGTGTACTATACATGCTGCTGAAGTTTGCTGGTGTCGCGTGTATTATAATCAAGTCGCTCAACATTTCTCTACAACGACAGATTGGAAACGTGCTGCTCGCCGTTCGTCGCGCGAATTGTGTTCGGGCTATTATTTTTTATTACAATAACAATGCTTGCATGAAAAATTACTCTACACGCAAGTAACAGGATAATCAGCTTCAGCATCGACATCATCAAGTGTGCGTTTTTTATTTTGCATGCATTTGTTTTTGTAAAGTTCGCTGGAAAATGTGCTGAACTCTGAACGAGTGCGGTTTGTGTTGTTTTTTGCAGGTGTTCCTTGATGTTGGCTCATATGAAGGGCCACGCGGGCCATACGGGCAACTACGTGGGCATGTTTGCTTTAGTCGCTCTCAAGATTTATGTGCGAGAGGTAACAAAGATTTAAATGAAGTAGCAAACTGGGCCAAAGCTATATGCTGCAATTGAACCCTCTTAAATCATGTCTTAACGATTGCAAAACGACCTTATTCGAATCTCGATGACCCCGTAATTTTTATCAAATAAGCTCATCTTTGTCCTGTGAAGAACACGTAAACTCCTGTGTTAGTAAAATCTACTACGTTCACAGAAATCTTCGGATGAACGCATAGTACGTAGCTGTTGGAAATAGAAAGAAGCTAGTCTTACCGTTGTTATTGCCTATATTTTCTTATGCGGATGTCGTGTATAGCAAGTGCCATAAGACTATGGAACTCACTTCCAAACAACATAAAAGCTATCTCCAATAGTAAGCATTTTAAGCATTTGATTTTCAACTACATAAATAACTATATACATAAATAAATGCGGCATGTTAGAGTTTAAAATCTTAAATGTCAACAATACTTATCCAAATACAAATACAAAATAGTATGCCAGTCGCACTAATGCCCAAGGACGACTCCATCTCACTGTATGTCACATGTCGGTCTGTTTCCAAGAGGTCATGCACAACATTGATGTTTTCTATTACAACAGTTCCCAGCAAACATTATGACTCTTAAAAGAGTCTTTTAAGACTCATATAAATGAGCGTTTATCGTCATAATGCGCTCAAAAAAGACTCTTTTATGAGTACATTTTCGTAGGTTGTGGGCCTCAAAATATGATTCATAATAATGACTGTTTTATGCTATTTAGACTCATACTGAGGATTCTTTCAGAACTCATAGAAGTAATTATGATCCATTTAGACTGAAATATATTTTTATGTAGATTCGAATTTATTTAAAATATTTGATAGTTGAAAAATAAAAAAAAATGACAACAATATCTTTTTTCAAACATTTCAAATAAAAAGTAATAGTAGAAAAATTTGTAGTTATTTTACAATCATATAAAAGACTTCTGTATGAGTCTTTTTATTGCGTACTCATAAAACACCCATAAAAAAATACTATTTTTTGAGTCTTACTTTTGAGCAATCATTTTAGAATCATATCAAAGACTACTTTATGAGTCTTTTTATTGCGTACTCATAAAACACGGATAAAAAATACTATTTTTTGAGTCTTATTTTTGAGCAATAATTTTAGAATCATATCAAAGACTCCTTTATGAGTCTTTTTATTTCGTACTCATAACACACGCATAAAAAATACTCTATTTAGAGTCTTATTTCTGAGCAATCATTTTACAATCATATAAAAGACTTCTTTATGAGTCTTTTTATTGCGTACTCATAAAACGCGCATAAGAAATACTCTTTTTAGAGTCATTTTTTTGAGGTACTCAGAAAATGTTTGCATGGTTGTTCTTGGACGACCTTCACGAAATTCATCTTAGAGAGAACATCGACCACATTCGAACTCATTGAACCAGCGTTTTACAGACAGGTGCTTCATCACCAAAAGTTGAACTAAGCTGATCGATGCATTCTTTTCTTGTCCAACCATTTCGAAAATCTTAAAAAATCATGATCCGAAAATGTTCACGTGTTAATTCCATTGCAATAAAATAAGATCTCCAAAAAGTCTCAAATAAGTAACAGTATTTTTACTTTTTATGTCTTAAAAAGTATTTTTGCGTTGATTGTTTGTTGTTTGCATTGTTCTGTCCAAATTTCTACGAGTACAATGTTAACGAGAATATGAATGTAACACGATTTCTATTCAACGATATTTTGGGTATCGAATGTTAGAGATAAATTAATATTAACTTCTTGAAAAAGCGTAGGAACCGCAGAAGTGACAGAAAGAAACAGAAGTTTCAAGTTTTTTTTTGTTTGCACATCTGCTATATTTAATTTTATTGAAGAAACAGATAGATACAGTTCCCTGCCATTGAATTATGAACACTGCAAAAATTCGGAATTTATTTCTTGTTTTCTTTAAGTTAACAGTAGAACACTATAAAACAAATTTTTTTTTAATGGAAATATTTTATTTAAAAAAATTAAAAAATAAATAGGTAAGTGGCCATTTCAGCCCTTGAAAGGACTTTGACCTAGCTTCTTATGATCATTTATTTAGCATGTCTTAAAAGTTATTATATACTAAGCCCGTCTTTATTTATAACAGTGCGGCCCAAGAAATTTTAGGCGCGGGCCAATGCTTAAAAAAAACACAAAATGTTGCTCTTGCTGTTCTCTTGCTGATTTTACACGGTTCTGAAGAGTCAATCTGACCACTTTCCCAACTGTACGCTCATGTATTTTACGTTATTAAATACAGTTTTACCTCTTATTTGACAAAGAATTCTTACTTAATATTAATTATTTTAATTAATAATATTTATCAAACTGATTAATTTTTTGAATTTGTTATTACCTGTTACTAATAAATTATTTCAATAAAATATTTCAATTAAAAAAAAAAATTGTTTCACAGTGTTTTACTCTTACTTTAAATGAATGAAAAAAAAATCTGAATTTTTCCAGTGTTCATTATTCAATGGCTGGTTCAAAATTTATATAAAAGCCAGATATTTCAAGCAGCAAGCGTTAGTACAGTTTTCGCATTAGCTAATAAAAAACAACCCACATTTTTTTAAAATGAAATTCTTCGTTGTCATCGTACTTTTTGCGATTATTACAGTAACTCTTGCAGTTGTAAGTTTTTCATTGTATTTAATAGCTTCACATTAAATTTGAATAAAATTCTGATATTCCTTGTGAGCTTGAAATATTTTTTATCGAACTATCTATCGGTCTATTTCAGCATCCACCAGTCACTGTGAAACAACTGTATATACTCAATAAGTATGCCGCCGAGTGCTTGGAAGAGGGGACCATTAGCGCAATGCAACTGGCTAAGTTGATCAGCTTTAATTTTTTTTACATAACTGCCGCAGAGAAGTGCTTCCTCTTTTGCATCTTTCAGAAGGCTGGCTTTTACGTGGACGGCGTAATTCAGGATTCTGTTATTTACGCCAAGATGAGTCCCAGTCGTGGAGTGATAGCTAGCAAAGCACTAATTGCTCAGTGCAACGGCTTGACTGGTACTGATGCTTGTGATAGTGCTTATCTAGTTTTCCAATGCTATCTGAGAGGAAATTCTGGAATTTTTATTTAAGAAACAACCTACGCAGTTGTTGAAATTTTTTCAAAATTAGAAATGAAATAAAAACTTCGGCAAATTTTTGGACAATCTTGCGGTTATATAACATTTATTTAAAAATATAATTAACTGGCCATTTTAGCAACTTAAATTGGTAATTTTAGCCTCTTGAAAGGGCTTTGACCGAGCTTCTTGTGATCAAATTGTAATGGTCATAAGAAGTTCGGTCATAAGAAGATCGATTATAAGAGGATCATTGTACACAAATTATCGAGAAGTGGACGTACTTGTGTTATACAGACTTTCAACTGCTAATGTGTCGGTTCTCAAGAAGTTTTAGTTTTTTTCATTGTCTGCAGAGTCATGACCATGAATCAAGAAATAAAGATCATGCAAAGAAAAGAGCCGCCATATTGTAAACAAAACAAAGCTGGTAGGTCTGACGTCATCGGTCACAAATTGTTACAAATTACGTGTAGCGATTATGTGTGAAAAATTATTTCTTGAAGTTTTAAAGAATTATTGGTGTTTATAATTCAGTAATTTTTTGTGTTTTTTATAAAAATGAAGTGTGCTGTAGCGACGTGCAATAATCGCAACAGCAAAAAAAAATTACTTTAAATTTCGTTACTGCATGAAAATATAAACAAACAAAGTATTCAAACACTTTTTTCGAGAATTAAACTTGTTAATTTTATATTTTTCCACTTTTACAGAAATACGCAGCAAAATGTATGCTTACATGCAAATGAGAAAATAATCTAAAAAAGTTTATTCTTCGTTTAGTTTCTCTCTTGAAAAATTTGTTTTCTTTTTATACAGGCGGGTCATTAGAGGTTATTGAAACCACCGTCACTTAACACATTTAAACACGTTTATTACTGAAAGAATTGTATCAACAAGAGGTGTAGGGTTACAAAGACGTATTATTTAACAGCTGGTCGGTTGCTTGTTGTCAAGTGTTGACATTTGTCATTTATAAACACGTAAAATTTTTCATAGAGTGCTGCAGAGTGAAAGAAGAATTAGAATAGGTTGAATTTTATTACCAAAATACACGTTTAATCACACTTGCGATGAGCGAAAGTCGCGCAAAATTTTGTCATACACTAAGAGAAGCAAATATTAAATTTATCCAAAAAAAATTTTTATTTTTTCCACAAACAGAGTCATTTTAGAATCAATAACGCATTTGCATAAATCGATTACTTTTACTTTTTTATTAAATTACTTTTTTAATTAAATAACATATTAAAATATTTAAACAGAATTATTAAAAAATATATAAAAATTAAGCACGAATTTATTTTAATATCTTTTAAATATTTACTATTTGAAAATAAAACTATCGCATTTAAAGAAAATTTAAAAAAAAAATATTGAAATTAAAAAACATTTTTTAATTAAATATGTTATTAATGGTTTGTTATAGTTCTCGTTTGGTTTTTGTAATGAAAATTATATAACCTAAATGTTATATAATTGTATGAGGCTCCGCTCACCCATGATATAATTGTACGAGGTGACAGTTGGTATTATGATATAATTATACAAAGTTGGAATGACAGTTTTTCATTTTGCACCATTCATGTTACAATTATTGCCATGTTGCCTTGACAACTGGCTATTTTCTCACGAGCTGTGTCCATCAAATATGATTTGCCTGTTTATTTTACTTTCTCTTTTCTACTTCTTTCGTTATCTAATTTATACTATTTTTGACTGTGGGTGCAAGACGAAAAAACTGCCATTGCAACTTTGTATAATTATATCATGGTACCAACTGTCACAAAAAGTATAAATTAGAGAACGAAAAAGTAGAAAACCATGGTAGACTCAGAGAGAAATGAAGTAGAAAGCAGAGAAAAGCGGGCTAGTTTTCAAAATCAGTTGATCATCTCGAGTTTCTTTATGTTCATGTTTCGCAGTTGATATTAGGTTAAACTTTTTACAAGCTTTTTTGCAAATTTAAAACTTTTTCGGCATTTTATAGATTAATTTAAAATGTTTTTACAATATTTTCACTTTAATTAACGCAAACTTAACACAGTTGTCCACACTAATTACAACTTGAAAACATAATATTTATACCCCCACGTTTAAAAAACGTAAATGGGGGTATATTAATTTTGTCACTCCGTTTGTAACGCCCATAAGGAGGCGTGGTAAGTATAAAAAAGTATACATATTCTTGATCAGCATCACCACCCGAGTTGATTTAACCACGTCCGTCTGTCTGTCCGTCTGTCCGTCTGTCTGTGATCACGATTACAGCCGTAATATTGAAGCTATCATCACGAAATTCAATATATAAACTTTTATCTAAAAAATTAAGGTCAAATTTGTAAATGAGCCAAATCGGATGAAAACCACGCCTACCTCCCATACAAAGTGACTTTATCAAAAAGCTAAAATTTCTCTAAAATCCACAAAAATTAATGTATGGACTTGAAATTTTGCATATACACTTTGATATATAACGTGTACTATGTGTATGAAATTCAACCAAATTGAGTGAAAACCACGCCCACCTCTCATACAAAGCGACTTTATCAAAAAACAAAAGCGAATATTTTCTGTTAAAAACAACGAAAACGCTTTTACAAATCAACATTTTTTTGACTTATGACTTTGAATATACTTTGGTTCGGCCGTGGGGGTATTTTAACTTCGACCCAGTCGAAGATCATTTCTTACTAGTTTTATTTCATTTGAGGTTTCTACGAACTTCGCCATTTTGACAATTAGCCACCTTTTTTATTCTCGTTGAAGCGTGAGGGCACCAAGCAAGTCGGCCTTACCTTATAATTCTACCATGTAGAAAACAAAGTAAAAAGCAAAATATGCAGGCAAATGATAGTCGGTGCAAGACACTCGTGAGAAAATATCCATTTGTCACTCCTACCTTACATAATTGTATCATGCGCTCACCCATCGCACTCACGAAGCATATTGGCTAAACATCTAGGCTATATAATTTTCAATACAAAAACCAAACGAGAACTATAACAAACCGGGAGCATTCAGCGACAAGCAAGAATCTTAATTCTAAAAACTTTATTGCTAAACTGCAGGAACAGAGTGCGATGTTGCTGCTGCTTGTCGACTATTTCAGCTGTTTGGAGTAAGTCAGAAGCTTCACTGTGTGGTATAGATAAAATTTAAATACGAAAAAAAACGAGTTGTAAGGAAACTATTTGATTTATCCACGTAAATATTTAAATAATATTTATACACAGGGGTGGATAATGTTAGTGAGCCTTATATCCCTTAGTGTAATCATGTGCCTTCTGTTCGCGTGTCAACATTATAGACAGATTGATAGTCGTGTGTCTATCAAAAACTTCAAAGAGGCAAGATGTGAGCATACCAAACAACTTCGCCACTATCTCGGCATCGGTAGCCAAGTAGAAGCGTGCTTACCTGCCACCCCAGACGTCCTGGGTTCGAATTCCGGCCAGGCCATGATTCCATGCTTTGACATTTCCTATTTTCTTTCCTTTTTGTCTTATAAACTGAAATTAAAAATTCATCAATGCAGCTCAAAAGTTGTTGTTAATGGTATTTAACTGACTGAGGTAACGGTATAACACTTGCCTCAGAAATAAATTCACATGTCTATTTGAATTTCCGCCACGCTTGTAACATTCCATACACGTTTCACTTGATTACCCCTTCCTTCCCATTAATAGTTCACCCTATTTATGAATCAAGGAAGACTTGACTGAATAGATTTCATACCTAAAAATGCTCCCCAATTCGTCACCATGCTCAAGAGCTCGACATCTCCATGTCCACACTATAACGTATATTGACAATAGATTTGGCGAATTGACTCAATAACTGCAGTTCACAGACGACCAGCAGCTTTGTACCTTCTCCGATGGGGTCTTAGGAAGAATGAATAGTGACGGTGATTTATGCAAAATAAATGTGTGTTCTGACGAAGCTCACTTTCACATTGAAGAATGACCGCGAGGGATTCATGATATGCTAATGCCCTCACAACTAGTGACTATTTAGTGCAGATTGTGGGCCGGAGGTGTCATAGCCATATGTCAAAGTCAGTGGGCCGATGAGACGTTACAGTTAATGGAGTGCGTTATTTAAACAAACAAGCTATAAACCTCTTGTTGATGCATACTAGAGTGGGCCGTCTATGTAAAAAAAAAAAAAAAAAAACATTTTGAAAAGTGCACCCTTATTTAAAAGATGACCTCGAGAAAAATTCAAAAATAAAATTTTGTTAACCCCCGTTTTCGGAAAACCGTCAAAATGCTATTTTTTCTATAACTTATGCACTTTATGTCCGATCTTAGGAAATGATACACCGTTTAAAAGGGATTAACTAGTCCTACATTTTCCTCTCAGAGCTTGTGGACTTCCGAAGTCATATTCGAATGGTAAATCTTGTTATTTTCGATGTTTCCTGTTACTTCGATTAAGAAAAACCAACTACCAAAGGAAGATCATTCTCTATCACATCAATGCGAATTTCCACAAATCAGCTCTAACAAATAAATTTTTGAGCACTGATAACGTGGAATTGGTAGGTCATCCGCCTTACAGTCCCAACTTAACACCCAATGACTTCTTCATGTTCCCTCACATTATGGAAAAAATGCGTGGCGAACGTTTATCTACACTTGATTTTCTTTGCTCAACTCATGACGGTCATGACGACCCGGCCCGTATGGTAGAGCATACACTAAGGGAAAAAATGCATATTATCATTATCCACGCCTGAGTATAAATTTGTAATAATTTAATAATAATTAATAATAATAATAGAGTAATAATTTAAATATTTACGTGGATAAATCAAATGTTTTCCTTACAACTCGTTTTTTCCCGTATTTTAATTTTATTTATACCACACACCTACACACATATTCCATACAGCTGAAATAGCCGACAAGCAGCAACAGTATCCCACTCAGTTCCTGCAGTTTATTTCTTGCAGTTGCAGGTTTCTTATAGTTCTCGTTTAGTTTTTGTTGCAAGGGTAATATAGTCTGGATGTTTGCCCAAGATTATGTGTGAGTTCGATGGGTGGTCGCTTAATGAAATTATGTAGGGTGGAGTAACAACTCGATATTTTCTCAAGAATGTCTTACACCGGTTGTCATTTGCCTGCATATTTTGCTTCTTATTTTCTATCTTACTTTTTCTGTCTCTAGTTTATACTATTTTTGACATTTGATGCCATACTATTGCACCAACTGTCAAAAATAGTGTCAGTTAGAGAATGAAAAAAGTAAAAAGAAAATAAAATATACACACTGATGGTATTTGATGGACGCAACTCGTGAGAAATATTTAAATATATTGTTTTTGAATTCCATTATTTTTATATAAATTTTCTTTAAATGCGATAGTTTTATTTTCAAATAGTATATATTTGAAAGATATTTAAAAAATTCGTGCATATTTTTAATATAGTTTTTATTCGTTCTGTTTAAATATTTTAATATTCTATTTAATTAAAAAAGTTTTTAAATAAATTTTATATATTCACGTAGTCGATTTATGCAAATGCGTTATTCGTGCAAAAATAACTCTGTTTTTGGTTAAATTAAAAAAGTTTTTGGATAAATTCAATATTTTTTTCTCTTAGTGAGGATATATTTCAAATGATTGGTCGCAAAAACGATATTTATACATCCTTGTAAACGAACCGACTCTGTTTTGACAGGAAATGCCTCAACACCACAGAGCTTCATGTTTGCAAAGTTTGTTGTGCCCTGGTCTAGCAAACTAAATGCCTTTTCAAAAGAGTTTATTTTCCAAAAAAATTTAGCTTTTGGGCTGTATAACTTCACAGACTTATCCTGGGTTTTGCTCCCACCTCTATTTCCATAACTTTTGACTCCAAATGTATTGCGTGCTTTTTAAATGAAAAGGTAATAAATACAATCAGTTAACAGGAGAACAAGTAAAATAAAATAATATATGTTGATATTTTTTTCTTACGCGCCGATAACTTTTGACACCATTTCGGAACAAACAAAACCAACAAACAATTGTTGCACGCACGCACACGCAGCCAACCAAATCACCCAAAGTGAACCCAAAATAAGAACGACAAGATCCTGACAAGTCCTGAAAATATTTTTAGAAATAATGTGGCATAGTCAAAAGAACCAGAACGATAAATAAACAATGATTATCATACAATAGCTCTAGCATAATGTAAACGGAACAGCCTTAATGTGAAGGACACTCCTTAATTTCTATGCCATTGAGACACTTTAATTTACCTACAGCAGGTTTGTTTTTATTTTGTTTTTTCGTTCAAGTTTTTCGTTGACCTTAAATCTCGATACATTTTAATGCATGCATTCATCCATCAACAGCAGCAAATCACTTAAAATTCACTCAAGTTGATGACTTGAAATAAAGGATAATCCTTGCGAGCCGCGTGACTGCTACGCAAAGCAGTAGCCAGCAGGCTATATTAACAAGCGACAAGCTAGCGGACGCTGTTAACACGCTACTTCAACGCGGCCATAAATCGGAGGAATAATAAATTTCACTCTTGCTCCAGCGAACTTGGCTGGCTTATATTTTTTTTTTCTACGATTGGCGGGTATTTAGTGGCATTTCTTTGGGCAAAAATAGCGACATTTAGCAGTAAATTTGCGCGCATTGTCGCAGGATTGTTTTTTGTGTTTTTTTTCTTTTTTTTTTTTTTAATAAGCGACGCGCACGCCCACAGTCGTGTTGTTGACACTGCCACACCCACACACAGCGTTGCATTATAATAGATTGCGTGAACTTTAAGCTTTTTCACACAACATTCTCATATTTTTATTTGTGTGCATTATTTTGCTTAAAAAAAATAAATAAAAAAAAAAACATACACACACACCAACACTTCATACATCAGCCACAAATTCGTCCTGAAATCGTGTGATAGTGGCCGCTGTCGTAATGTCAACACGCAAAAATCGTTGAACTGCAAACGCTCTAAAAAGCCATTTAACGCGGCTTAGCACTTTGTTACTGTTACCTACTGCTAGTATTTCTCCTCCTTCTCCTTGATGGCCAATTGCCACACCACCACTCGCATTGTCACGATTTGGTTGTCCACGACTTTGCCACTTCACCGGCATGAAATCCTTTTTGATCGCCTTGAATCGCGTTATCCTTTCATGGCGCTCCGTGTCAGTGTTGTTTGTTGGCTTTTTACTCTCCGCTCCTGCTGCTACTGCTGCTGCTGCTGCTGCTGTTGTTGTTATTGCACTTACATGCTTGGGTTTGGTTCGTTGGCTTTCGGTTCGTCCATATTTAATATTTATTTCACACGTAAGCAAATTGTTGTTGCCACATATTTCATTCGAGTATCACGTTGCCTACCTTGTTAGTCCTGCGCACGTTCGTGCATTTGTTCTGTTTTCGTTGTTTCTGTATTTTTGGTTTTTTTGTTCATATCTTGTGTTTTCTGAAATCATGCTTCATGTTGTCGTACTTATCGTTTGCACTACTAGGCTATCCAATTGCCTGGTCTTATCGAGATTCAACCTTACTTAAATGTATGAATACCATTTACAGTTGCATATATACATAAATGCGAGTTTACCAATTTGAATTCGAGAGTTTTCCGGTACCTTTAAAGTCCTAGAAATTTTAATTACAGACCAATTTTATAACAACTTTTGCTTAATCGCGATTACATGAGTGCTTTACTGGTCGAAAAAAAAACTAAAAAAGAAGTTCGCCTTTTCAGTCCTAGTCCATGTCAAATGATCAAGAACTGTACTGCATGTTCCAAAGAATTCATTGCATGGCATTATTTACTTTCCGAGGTTTGACATTGTCTGCACAAGACCGCTCAGAAAAATTAATTTGAATTAAAAAACTTTTCTATGGGATTTGAACCTCGGACTTCACGTTACCACAAGCCTTTCTCGATACACCATTGCATTCACAAAAAGACCCATTCATTCAGAAAACTATACAAATACAAGGTGAGGCAAAAGAAATCACACTATTGGAACACCCTATAACTTTTGCAAATGGCGCCAAATGTCAATTCGGTTTTGACATTTGTGAAGTAAACAAACGCAGAACACAAATCGACAAACCATGAATCTGTTTATTCCGCAAAAACGCGGAATAATTGTTTCCATATTTTTGCGCAACAATTTGTCGGTTGTGTTGGCGCAGCGTGAATTTCGTCGCAGATTTCCTGGCCGTCCGACACCAACTGGACAAACACTGCGGCGATTGACCACTCGCCTTGAAGAGACTGGGACAACACGAAATCTTCCCAAGGCTAACCGGCCCCGGAGCAGCCGTGCTGCTGAGAATATCGCTGCTGTTACCCAAATTGTTGAAGAAGAGCCCGGAACATCGACTAGACGACGCGCCAAGCAATTGGGCTTAAGCCGGCGGTCCCTACGCAGAGATTTGGTGAAAAATTTGAAGATGTTCCGTTACAAAGTGCAGACAGTTCATCAGCTGTTAGCTGTTGACCGCCAACCGAGTGTAACCTACGCTCAAGCCATCCTGAATCTCAACGAAGAGGTGGACGATTTTTCATCGAAAATTATCATAAGCGATGAGGCTCATTTTCTTCTTTGCGGATACGTGAATAAACAAAATAATCGTTTCTGGGGCACTGAAAATGCATGTATCACTCACGAAGAACCATTACACCAGCTCAAAGTTACTGCGTGGTGTGCTGTTTACGCTGGAGGAGTCATCGGGCCATTTTTTTTTTTTTTTTTGAGAACGCCGCGGGTCAAACGACGACTGTGGACGGCGCGCCATGACTACCGAATTTTTACTACCTCAATTGGATGAGTTGGGACTGGAGAACATGTGGTTCCAACAGGACGGTGCAACGGCACACGCTGCTCATATTGGCATTTGACAGTCGGTAATAAAGCCTTCTCATAAGTTTTCACCATTCTGGTAGCATTAAGGTTCTCGGTAAAGAGGTGCAAAGTGCCAAAACCCTTTTTTGAGAAGCATCCCCAAAGATGAATTTTAATGGGATGTTTAACGGTGCGCTGGACAAAATTACTTGACGACGAAGACCAATCCCGCAGTACGATCGAATAACCCCAAACAGAGGACTCGTCGGAGAAGAGTACGTTACTCAAATCGCGATCAATGTTTTCTGTTGCCCAAGTCATTCCTTTAGTAACGTGTTTTTTGGACAACATTGGTTTTTTCATTGTGCTTCGCCATTTCAAATTATTTGCACGCAAATGGTTACGAATAGTTACGTGCGATATATATAGACCGCTTTGTCTCAATTTAGCTTGCCCTTGACACAAGCTTAAGCCAGGATTCCGCGAATACAAACTCACTATAATTTTTTCATTCTTCTTGGTCACGTTCCCTGTTGAGCCACGATCGGGAAGGTAATCGACGTTTTTGATTCCTTAAAGCTTTGCATGCACTTCTGGACAAAAGCCTTTGACTTTTTTAAATACTTTGCCGCCGCTGCATAGGACATTTTTGGCCCTTTTGGATGTGTTGGAAGCGTTCCGTGTATGGAGCACTCATTATGCCTAACACACTTTTGTGACAAAGTTTCGACCAATTAAATCAATTTAACCAATTTAACTTTTTTATTAGTGTGTCAAGGGCACAAGTTATGTCTACTTATTGATAAAATTTCAGGGTGTCACTATTTACCGACTGCGAATAATGCCGTACACACTCTTACTGTATAGAGTAGGTATGTTCTCATAAAAATAACTTAAAAATACGAGCCAGTTTTTGAGAAAAGTTAAAACTTAGTTCATCTTGCCGAGTGTATTAATTGTTTTGCCCATAACTGTACGTATTACACGTATACAGCATAACAACAACAAAACACAAGCAGTTAATGAGAACTATTCGTTTAACGATTTGCTTCAACAAACGACACGATGTTGCGTTCGCGATTTCGACACGAATAAACGCAACAACCATAACAACAACCTAAGTAGATACTGAAGCATTTTATGCAATCATTTTCATACAACAAATGAGAGATTTTCTTCTTAGATTTTGCCTTTTTGTGACTTTATTAAAGAAGTCACAAGATTCAAAGTTAGATATTCGTTTTATTCCCCATATAAGTGATATTTAGGCACATATTTTATTTTTCTATAATCAATATTAAAAGCTCTTTGCAACATACCTCAAAGAGTTGTCAAAAACGCTATAAGCTCTTGAAAAACTTTGTAAAAACGACCCCATACAAACCGTACTGTAAGACGTAATTTTACGTCAAAACGCCTTTTTTAATAAACAATTACTTGTTGAAATATGTAAGTGGAAAAGAAAGGGAAAGAAATTTAAATTTGAGTTTGATGTTTCGAGTGTTGCGATTAGCTGTAGAAACATGTGAGTTTGAAATTGACACATACCACTACCTCAGCCATGTCATATTACTATATGATCCTCTTGACAAAGGTCCCAACTTGTAAATATTGATGTATTCTAATTTCAGTTGATGAAATTCAGTTGAAATTCTTATGGCGATCTCGGTAGTCGAGTAGGTAGCGTGCTCGACTGCAAGAACGAAGTAAGTGGGTTCGATTACCATCAGACCTAGTCTTGAATAGATATTACACCTGAAATTCTTTGTTCAAAGATAAAATAAATTCTTCTTTTTATTAATCATTATGTTACAATTAAAATGTACAGCTAACAATCAATTCATATTCTTATCAAACCGACAAAAGTCATTTCTTCACTATCAAGTTCTTCTATCTGTGCGAAGCCGGGTTAATCGGCTAGTTTATTTATTCAAGCATAGAAATAATAACGCCAAAATGTCTACGATCGTAAAGAAGACACTGTCAAGTTCATCTTTGTTCTGTTCCACTAGTGATAGATAAGCAAATAAATTGTTCAAACGTTGTCATTCTCGTTGAACCTGTTGAACTTGTTGAACGAGATAAGGAAGAGTCATCTAGCAAGAATTCTAATATTAAAAATAAATATAGAAAACAATATCACTATCATTGGCGTTGAAATCGAAAAGATTGTCATAGATGGTTAGGCTAAAACTTTATTAATACTCGCACAAACATTCAGTGTATCTCCGTCCAAGCTCAGGAATACAACATCGAAATGTTGCCAAAAACACTCGTATTTATTTTAAGTGCACAGCTGTGTGTTGTGCCCCGAACTGCGGCTGCCTTCGGGGAGCCTATTGTTGCGACAGATCATGGTAAGGTCTTGGGTGAGCAGTTGAACAATGATGACACTATTTATTATGCCTTTCGCTCCATACCATATGCTGAGCCACCAACTGGAGCACGACGCTTTGAGCCACCCGAAGAATTGCAAGGCAACTGGAAAGGAATTTTGAATGCTACGCAGACGCCATCAAAGTGCATGCAATGGTCTGCACTGGGCAACACGAAATCCATAATCGGTGCCGAAGACTGTCTATATTTGAATGTATTCACACCAAAAATACCGCAAAACGAGTCCGATTTACTGCCCGTTATGGTCTTCATACATGGTGGCGGCTTCATGTGGGGCTCGGCAGACTTTTATGGCGAACAGATAATAATGAAAACACAAAAAATGCTGCTAGTTACTATGAATTACCGTCTCAATGTGCTCGGATTCCTGAGCACAGAAGATGACGCAATCGCCGGTAATATGGGTCTCAAAGATCAAGCCTTAGCCTTGAAGTGGGTTCACAATAACATAGCGAACTTTGGTGGCGACAAGAAGAAAGTGCTCTTAGCTGGCTGGTCTGCGGGTGGAGCTAGTGTTCACTATCACATGATCTCAAAAATGACCAGCCCAACGTGGTTTAACAGTGCCGCCTCAATAAGTGGCACCGCTCTCTGTCCCTGTCATGCTATATATACTGGAGAGGCCCGCAAGAAGGCAGAGTTCATAGCTCAATACATGAATTGTACCCATGAACAGTTGGCAACAAGCCAAGGAATCAAGGACTGTTTGCAGAGTAAAGCAGCTGAAGATTTAATCGCTCAAGTACCAAAATTCTATAAATTTTCACACCATCCTTTTGCTATATTCGGTCCAGTTATTGAGGCGGCTGCAACGAAACCAAGCTTTCTGAGCAATCACGTGGAGGCCCTCATGATATCAGGTCAAGCGAAGGGCACAATACCTTGGCTGGTCACAATAACAGCCGAGGATGGTGCCTTTGGCACAGCGGAGTTTTTGCGCAAGGACCAAAATGGCAGAGAACTTATTTACGAGTTAAACGAAAGATGGACGGAACTAGCGCCCATTATGTTGTTCTTCAATAGTAGTCTCTCAGCAGAAGCACGCACGAAATTAGCTCTAGATGTACGAGCTAAATATTTTGGTTCGAGAAACATTAGTCTAGAGACTTATAAGGACTTGGAGCGCCTCTACAATGATGAACTCAGTATCAACCATGTTGAAAAGTCGGTTCAACTCTTTGTGCAAAACTCAAAAGATGCTATAGCCTATGGCTATGTCTATGATAATCCAGCACCTTTTGGCTTCGGTCAGATTATGTCTCAGCGGCAGGACTTTAAATTTGGTAGGTTATCAATTTATTTAGCAAAATTGATTTCTGTTATGACATTATTGCCATATTTTTTTATAAGGTACCCTACATGGTGATGATGTTTTTCTGATTTTCAACAACGATTTGCGCAGGCAACATCCATATCGTGCAGATGAATTGGCTATAGCCGATAATTTAATTAACATGCTGGCGATTTTTGCAGAAAATCGGTATGTTTGTCTCTTTTCTATAAAAAATTATTAAAGTATCTTAATATAACCAGTAATAAAACTATGAAAGTTACGTAATTATATTATGACTAATGTCAGAGTAGGGAAGATTTGATGATGAAAGCAGTAAAAAATTTTACCTTTTTATATTTTCCGGCCTTGGTCGGTCGTTGATTGGTCCTAGGATCGAATCCCGACCATCCAATGGTCAAACGCTTTTTCGTGTTTCCATTTCGTTCCATTTCTCTTATCATCCGAGTTTGAAATGTCACAATATTTACGACATAAATTGAAGTTGGTAGTAGGGAAGTTAACAGATAGGTTTGTAACTTAGTAACTTGTATTTAACCCATTACTTCTGGTACAGACGGTTTTTAGTTGCACTATTAAGTGGGTGTATTTTCCTTAAAAATTGGATTGGAACAATTTTAAAGTCATCATATACAACGTATAAATACCTGAACTTTCAAAATATCTCAGCGGATATATGTATACCTGGCTATCCATTTCAAAGTTTTAAAATCGTTGGAGTCCCTTATATTCCAATCATACCTGTTAATACAACTGTCATTTCATTAGTCTATTGACCGACATTCACTTAACAAGATCCGAATTTCTGAATTCCTCAACGTTCCCATTAATTTGGCCTGTAATACGGCTCATTATGGCATATTTTACATCTAGAGTCTAGACTGACATTTTAATCCGGTAAAGGCTTAGCGCAAGTAACTATTGAAGACCACTATTGCTGACCATTTACAACGCTAAAACAAAAGGCTGTGAATAACGCAAAAAAAAAAAAATCTTCAACGATAGAGCGATTTCTCACTCAGAGGGTACATTTACAGGCACAATTTTCACATTTAGGTTCTGAAGAGCCTTAAATTATTGAAGAGAGGCCAATACACTCACAAAAAGTCATCGTGTGTTGTGTATTACGGGCTGGAGGCGTCACCTGACCGTATTTTTTCGAAATCGATGTAGCTGTGAGTCCCCGTCATTGTGGAGCGTTAAAGTCGAACGATAACAGCTTTTTTTGACCTGCGATACAAGATTTTGACTTGAAGGACATATGGTTTCAAGAAGACGGTGCGACAAGCGTTACAGCATAAGCGACTTTGGCTTTATTGCGCGAGAAGCATCCACGACGCGAAATTTCACGTTTCAGTGGCGTCAATTGTCGTCCAAGATCATGCGATTTGATGTTACCATTGGACTTTTTGTTTGCGGCACTGACCGAAAAATGCCGTGTTTATGTGTTAAAGCTTAAACTTTCGAGCACTTAAAAGCCAAGATTCGTCAAGTTATACCATGAAATACAAACGAACTGTGGAAAAAAACAACAATCTAAAGCAGACATTAGCTTCCAGAAGCACAATTGGCCCAGTTGGCCCAGCTACAAATATGTTTTATTTTATAGAATTTGTGTTTGCACATTTGTACAAACAACAACACGTACAAACAACAACAACAACAAACCCGACGCTCACCAAATTTTTAACTCGCTTTAACAACAACAACAATTGCATGCAAAGGCAACAAAAACAAAGCCTCACTCGACGAGGCTGAGCTTGAGATGATTGTCCCGTTACTTGTGTAACACAAAAATACACATGATTTGTTTTTGTTTTCCACATGAATTTTCTTACATATAAAAATAGAAATGCAGTCTTGTCGCAGTGCTTTGATAATTTTTTTCTTGTTTATTATTTTTTTATTTTTTTTTTGCAACTATGAGCAAAAGCAATAATGAGGGCAAAATTATTCCCCACCAATTTATTTTATTGCTCATGACTAATCTAAAGCTAACTTAAAAAGATTGACTACTACTGCCTCGGAAGTCGAGTGCACGGTAGCGCACTTGACTTTCACCCAAGGGTACTAGGTTCTCATCCCGGCCAGACTATGGTCCGACGCTTTTACATTTCTTCATTTTTGGCCTCATTTCTAATTAAGTGAAATTAAAAATTCATCAGTACTGATGATTTTAACCAAGAGCTGTTGTTGGTGGTGGAGAAAGTTTGTGGAGAGAATCGCTTACTAACCCAGAAGGAAAGTGTGGAATGTATGACTTTAAGAATGCATGAATTCTTCGGCGAAAAAAGAGAGAAAAAAGATACATAACCGAGTAAAGTATCTTTGAATGCAAACGTTTTTCTTATTTTGAACGAATGATAAAAAACATTGACTTCTTCATACATTATTTATTCATGTAAGAAAAAGTACATAATTTTTTCACAAAAATTTCGTTCATGTTAAAATCAGGTAATATTTTACACATTCTTTAGGAATGCAAAAAGGATGCATGATTTTCCTATGACATCGCCGTGTAAAAAATCACGCGTTCTGGAATGTATACTTCATAGGGACGATACATTCTAAAACACATTCCTTTACATGACCATTTCCTTCTGGGAACTTTTATTGACTGAGGTAAAATCACAACAATTGCCTCAGAGTCAAATTCACACTAAGGGAAAAAATATTAAATTTATCCAAAAACTTTTTTAATTTATCCAAAAAGCGAGTCATTTTTTGCACCAATAACGCATTTACTTAAATCGACTACGTAAATATTTAAAATTTATTTAAAGACTTTTTAATTAAATAAAATATTTAAAATAAAATCAATAAAAACTTTATTAAAATTATGCACGAATATATTTAAATATCTTTCAAATATTTACTATTTGAAAATAAAACAACATATTTAAGTTGAAGAGGAGGAAGAAACGAGGGAGAAAAGAGGAAGAAAAGAGGAAGAAAAAGTAAGAGAAATTATGAAGCAAATATGCAGGTGACAATCGTTGCAAGATATTTTTGAGAAAATATCGAGTTGTCACTCCACCCTACATAAATTCACCATCGCATACATCACCCATCGCACTCACAAATCATATTGACCAAACATGCAAATTAAACATTGTATATTCACAGACGCCTTATGCAAGATGTAAACAATTTCTTAATCTTAAAATTATCCCATAAAATCATATCGACCGTGAATTAAAGTATATGACTCAAGACGGATTCCCATTAATGTAATATGAATATTGAGTAAACATCCGGGATCAAGCATTGGGTTATTGCTGTAAAATATAAGATTAAATTATGAATAAAGGGCCAACGCCCAAGTACTGATAACCATATCGAAAGTTCTAGAATAGAAGAATAAGCATATATTTTAAGTATAAATAGAAGATACTCTTGCAGAGACTTCTTCAGTTCTTCAGTTGATTGTTCAGATTGTGTAAGCAATTTTTTTAAGTTTTAAAATTGTAAAATAGTAATAAGTAAAATTTTGAAATAAATAAAATTTTTTTAAAAAAAAAAAAAGAACTTCAAAATTTAATTGACGATCCTGCCAGGAGTAGTGTAATAAATATATCCTTAAATAAAATAATTTATAACCCACAGCGATACTGTAGCCTATAAAGCCAGTCCCTCCTGAGGTATAAAAAAGAAAAAAATCCTATATAAATTAAATAAAAAGTTCCTGAAAAAATAAGATCCTGAAGTACTCCAACAACAAGGAAAAAAGAAGTATCCAAACTTGCGGAGAAAACCAAAAATTCCTAAGGAAGAAAAGAGAGGGCAACACAAAGTAAGGAAGAAGAAGGACGATTCACAACTCACTGGGACCACACAAAATACAGCGTAGAAGAAGCCTGAGCCTACGTCAAAAGTGAAGCAGCAACAATCTTGTAAAAAAGAAGCAGCTCCATCTGCATAAACCAACCGAGTATCTACGAAAGTAAGAAAAAAACGGAATAATTACTATTTTAAGTATTTTAAGAATAAGTTATTAGGAAAAATTTGGAAAAGATAAAAAATAAAATTAACGAAAATATAAAAATTATAAAAGAACTAACAATGCCTTTCGACAATAATACAGAAATTATATCTAGACTAAAAAGCACAAATAGTCTTAAAGCAGAAATAGAAACGTTAAAAAACCAATTAGAATCTTTAACTTGTTCAAGCGTATTGACTGAATACCAACCTGAGGTTATAGATCCGAATGTAAGATGTGACGAATCATTAGAGGTCATACGATCGTTACCAGAATTTAATGGTAAAAATTCATACGTTAGTTGGCGGGAAGCAGCCAATAATTCTATGGTACTATACGAAAGAGGTAGCAAAAAATATTTCGCAGCACTAACAATTCTTAGAAATAAAATAACCGACGAAGCTAATGACCATTTGACAAAACATGGTACAGTTCTAAATTACGACGCTATCATAAGCAGACTAGACTTTGCTTATTCAGATAAAAGACCAATACACATTATAGAACAGGAATTAAGTATCCTTCGGCAAGGATCAATGACTATAGTAGAATATTATAATATGGTAAATCAGAAATTGACGTTATTGACGAACAAGACTATAATGACTTACGGTTCAAACAACCCTATTACAAAAGAATTAAATCTAAAAAATCGACAACACGCTTTACACATTTTTATAACAGGTTTGAACGGAAATTTGTCAAACATTTTATTCTCTTTATGCCCAGAAGACTTACCAAATGCGTTAGCGAAAGCCCAGGAACTCGAATCAAACAACTTAAGAGCAAACTTCGCCCTGCAATTCGGTAGAGGCAATAATAATCAATATTTTAGAAACAATAACAATTTTAGATATCCGATGAATAACAATAATTTAAGATTCCCAATAAATAATAACAAAATACGTCCACGAACAACTCAGCCCCCACCAGTCCCAATGGATATAGGTTCCTCTACACAATCAAAGCATCCCCAATTTAATCGATATAACAATAACTTTAATAAACCATTCCAACAAAGGTATAATGAACCAATTAGGCAACCAGTAAAAAGAAGTCATGATAGTGGCCAACAACCTAATAAAATACAAAGAGTAAATAACGTTAGTGAGAATGCTTTTTTAAGGAAAAACTACGTCCTGCCCTACATCTTCGCAACAAGCGATATCACGGGTAGAAGATTAAAAACATTAATGGATACAGGTGCTACAAGCAATTATTGTAGACCAGGAGCATTACAAGCTAAACTTGAGCTCCCAATTTACAAAAGATTTAAGACAATCAATGGATTTACAACTATAACTCATTACTCTGAATTAACATAATTTAATGATAAGCAGAGATTTTACATAATTGACAATTTAGAAACAGATTTGCTAATAGGTTTAAATTGTATAAAACGGAATAAAATAATATTAGATTTTGAAAATTCACACCTAATATATGAAGGAAAAAAATATAATATAGAGTATTTGGATAATGAAAATGTGGAACATGGAAGTTCTAAAAAGCCAAGCGATGATCATACCGCTATGAAAAATAATGAAAAAGAAAAAAACATTTTGGAACAAAAAAGTTCTAAAACGCCAAGCAATGGTAATACCGCTAACAAAGAATATAAAAAAGAAAACATTTCAGAAAGGAAAAAATCTGAAACGCCAAGCGATGCAATTACCGGAAAAAAATTGAGAAACTTGAATAGTAAATTCAAAATGCCGTCGAAGATAAATACCGACAAAATGAACAATATATGAAAAGAGGGAAAAGAATATTTATCGTTAAGGAGAAAAATAAAAGAAGAATTCAAAATAAAAAGAACATGATATAATAAATAACAAATATAAAACTGATTTCATTTTAGAAATGATATACGAAATTAAAGAGTTAAAGGAAGATGCCAAGTTACCGCAAAGTTCTGATCAACCGGAAAGATCACGATCAGAAAATGAGGAGATAAATGAATTCGTTCAAGGACTAATGATTGATATGAATGTTGAAAGAGAAAGAGTCTTTAGAGTTTTTAGAGATAGAAGAGTCCAAAAAAATTGAACAAAGAAGGGATAGAAACCTTCAATAAAAAACAACAACAGACTTATAAACTAAATACACATTTTCTTCTCTTTATAGATGAATATAATATTATTAATATTAATAAATATTGCTTCGAAAGCAAAAACAGAAATACTGGATATCATAGACTATACTAGAGATAACTACCACTAGAGGTTATATATGAAAATTATGGAGAATTGTTCCATGTTACTAATTTAACTTATTATAACATAATAGTAGATTCATTTAAAAGAAACAAAATTATCAAAGAAAATAAAGTATCTGACAATTCTAGAATAATAAAATTAGATAATGAAGAAAACGATTTTGAAATGGGATTGATTGAAATTTTGCTAAGTCAATTACAAAGACAGAAAAATATGAAAAAGAATAGACTAACAAAAAGAGGAATTAATGAGTTAGGTACACTTTGAAAGTGGATAGCAGGAACACCAGACCATGATGATATTGTTAATATCAACACTAAGTGAGAAGAATTAGTACAGAATAATAACAAACAATTTATAATAAATTCACAAATATTTAAAGCAATACAAGAAATTCACATGACGATCAAAGATTTGCCAGAGTCATCAAATTTAAAACTTTTAACTAAAAAAAGAAATCAATTAATTTTAAATAATTTATTAACGTAATATTTACCTTAACACTAGCAAAAGCAGGTATTCTAAGTCCAGTAATATTACACCTTGACGAGATTAAAGAAATAATTAAATATGAATACGAAAGAATTACTATAGTATATTTACTAGACGTTTCAAACTTTAAGATTGTTCAAAATAAAGATTTAATTGTCATATATATAAAATACCCAATTGCAACGAAAACATGTAAACTATTTGAAACAAGGGCTATAAGCCAAGATAATGGAAAACTAGAAATACCTAACGAAATAATTAAATGTAATAAAATTTATGAAAATGTTATTAAATGTAAAAAAGAATTGTCACACACATTTTGTAAGTGAAATAAAGAAAAAACATGTCTTTCGGAAATCTTAAATAATAGAAAGGCAAATGCACAAAAATAAAGGCAAAAATAAAAATATTGAAATAATCAAAGATGGCGCAATATTGTTAAGCGGTAAATGATGTAAAATTAACTGGTATATATTTGGTTACTTTTAATAATAATGTAAGCATAGACAATACAACATATAAATATATTAAGTATGAATCAAACATATACAAATGTAAAACATTCGCTTTGGACATTATCTGGTTTACTTATACTGATAACGATAAGCTTTGTAACTTTTAAATTAATTAAATATCAAACTTTGAAAAAGAAACAAAAAATAGAATTCGAAGTAATACAAAGTAAAATCGATGATTTAACAAAAGAATAAATCGGGACGCTTCATCTTTAACAAAGGGAGTTAAATATTGTATATTCACAGACGCCTTATAAATACAAGATGTAAACAATTTCTTAATCTTAAAATTATCCCATAAAATCATATCGACCGTGAATTAAAGTATATGACTCAAGACGGATTCCCATTAATGTAATATGAATATTGAGTAAACATCCGGGATCAAGCATTGGGTTATTGCTGTAAAATATAAGATTACATTATGAATAAAGGGCCAACGCCCAAGTACTGATAACCAAATCGAGAGTTCTAGAATAGAAGAATAAGCATATATTTTAAGTATAAATAGAAGATACTCTTGCAGAGACTTCTTCAGTTCTTCAGTTGATTGTTCAGATTGTGTACGCAGTTTATTTAAGTTTTAAAATTGTAAAATAGTAATAAGTAAAATTTTGAAATAAAAAAAATTTTTTTTGAAAAAAAAAGAACTTCAAAATTTAATTTGCATGCTATATTACCCTTGCAACACAAACTAAACGAGAACTATAAGAAATCTGCAACTGCAAGAAATAACTGCAGGAACAGAGTGCGATGCTGTTGCTGCTTGTCGGCAGCATTTCAGCTTTATGGAATGTGTGTGTAGCAGTGATCTGCAACGGGTAGCTTTTTTGTGACTCTAAGTATATCCGAAAAAAATAAGTACAAAAACCTACTCAACCCATATCGCACGCAACCCGACTCATACTCACTTATATGAAGCTGCAATGCGGCGGCTCAAATGAATATGAGTATCCTAAATTACGAGTCGGATCGGGTAAAGTTCGGGTTTTTCGGTTCATTAATACTTATGGTTGTTGTCGTCTTGTTGATACTTATTCTACTTACCCAAACACTCGGGTTCGACGCAAATACTCAAATCACTCGGGTCATTCTGCCACTGATATAAAGCAGAGCGCAGTAGAGCGTAGCAGTGAGAATGAATGAGTTTTTTTGTATTTGCTTTGTGCTTCTTTTTCCTGAGCACTTAGTTAGAAACAGAAAAACACGCGTTCGTCTTGTGTTGTTTTTTCTTTTTGTTTATGCAATGCTATGTGTTGTTTTTTGTATGTATCTAACGAAACCATTAACAACGAAACACTAACACTAACAACGAAATAAAATATCAACAACAAATTTGCAGCATAAAACTCAAACAAAATATGCGAGCGTTAGCTTTTACTTATTGTCGCTTAGAGACGTTGGCAGAGAAAAAGCAGTACTCAGAGTACACTCAAAATATACCCGAAAATACTCGGATATAGCGCCTTTTCAAGACTCTAACTCGACGCACTCATTAAAAACGAGTCTGAGTGCTTCGGGTCACGCCGCGCTCGGGTATAAGTATATACTTATACCCGAAAATATGCTAATGAGTGGAATGTGTATAAGTATTGTACATATTTTATTGAGTACGGATAGGGTAGAGAACAACAAGTAACTCGAGTATGATTCGAGTATCCGATTTCTATCGGATACTCATTGCAGTTCTCTGGTGTGTAGGTGTGTGGTATAAATAAAATTCAAATACGGGAAAAAAACTAGTTGTAAGGAAAACATTTGATTTATCCACGTAAATATTTAAATAAAATTTATACTGAGGCGTGGATAATGCTAATATGCGTTATTTCCCTTAGTGTAGGACTTTCCTTTACGTTTGGAGCATCTTAAACATATTTCACTAGATTGGCGCTATCTTATCTATCACCCCATTTCGAAACAAGGCAGACTTGGCTGAATCGGTATAACACCTGAAATCCTTGATTCAAAGCTAAACAAAATAGAAAATTTAAACTTTCACCATTAGTAAACGTTGAGTTGTGTCATGAACAATGCATTCTTCAATATGTGTGTAAACTTTAAAATAATTCTTTAATCCTTTTTCATAAAAATACTTACTCATTATTAATTTTTTTTTTCAGAGTTCCTTCCTATGCCGGCACGACGCTCACAAAGTTGACCGACAAAAACAACTTCCAATTCGACAAATTAACAAGTGACGGATTGAATCAACATTAATAATTTTAACAAATTATATAATAAATATATAATAAAGTTTATATAATAAATATTTATTCATAGATATCCTTTTGATTTGTATTATATTTTATTTATTTTATTTTTCTTAAATATCCTTTCGATATGAATTTTATGATATAATCCAGCAAGACTTGTCCTATCATCATAATCCTTGCTTTTGCATCAGTCTTTTGCTAAACATTTTTGTACTATTTCCTATTTGATTTGGAGCGGCGTACAGTAATGGTCATCGGGCAATGCCAATGTAATAATTTTCCACCCTTCTAAAACACATAACATCTTACAATATTGTACAGCACACAACATGTTCTCTATGTGGATGTCCATGATGATGGTGATGATGTCGGCCGTGATGATAACTTGAATGTGCGGAAGATTGTAGCATTCCATGGTGGTGATGATGACTTAGGAAGCCACCATGATGTCCATTATGATGATGGGGTCCGCCATGGTAATGTCCTCCATGATGATGATGTCCACCATGATGATGATGATGTAAATCATGATGATAGTTTCCACCATGATGATGCCCGTGAACCATTTTTTATGAAATTTATGCGATTTTGTCAAAGTAAAGAATAGAGTATATCACCGATAAACGATTTTTACTCTCGGAAGTTTCTCTGTTAACTACTTGTTGGCTTTATTACGTCTACCTTATATATGTATGAATATTTGAATGAAACCAATCGTTAAACTCAAAATATAGTAAATGTAGATGTATTTCTGTGCCTCTATCTTATCTATAGATAATGGTACTAAGCAGTTCTCATAAATAAAAAAGTACCGTTTTCACATAGATTTGCAGATAAAAATACTTGATGAAAAATTATTGTAAAAAATGTCTTAAGTAGCTCATGTACTACTCGTATTGTTCGAATAAGTGACTCATGGAAAAATTTATTAAAACATACATGAGACCCCTTTTACATTGGTGAAGAATTAAAAGCAATTTTTTTGACGTTCTCTTTTGAACCTAAAAATTTGACGGTACCGTCAATTTTCCCCTCTTTCTGCTCAGCCAATTCGTCACAATTTGCTTGCAAATTCGAAAAATTGCTTTCAATTCATGACCAATACTGTTGTTTTTTTTTATTTTACATTGAGCAGACGACATTGTTATATTCTCTGGCTCCCAAAGATATTTACCTCCGGCTGCGTAGATATATTCCTTGTTTTTCGAAATTTTAAATATCCAATACGTTTGAGATCCTGTGATAAAATAATACTTTATTACACTTAAATACACATTTTTAGTGTAATTAAAATTGATATTTTTATCACTTCATCAAAATCTTTTCTTTTCATATATCTTGTTTAGAAAGGGGGAAAACAAAATAAAAAGCGTGACGATTTGTTTTTATTTTATTACTTTGTTTCCTGCTTATAGTCTTGAAGTCTTAAACTTTGATCAAACCCTCGAATTTCTTATCTAGTGTTTGCAAACACTTTAATCATGTTTGACGATATAACGAACTTTTAGATCTTATCTTGGCATTAGTTCAATAATAATCGTGTGAATATTTCACATAACAATTGCTCGTTTATTGATACAAAATACAAAAGATTTACAGTAGGTCAGAACCGACAATGGCATCAATTTAAAATTATTTTAATATTTAAAGTTAAAGTTCAATATTTAGCACTATATATGATGAGATATATTTGTATAAAATATCTTCTTTTAAATAAAGCCTTTTTAAATGTCTCTTCCATTTTAGTGAAATACGACTATTATAAATGTTGGGGTTAAATCGAAGTACATTCTTACAATGTTCCCTCTAACGAAATGTTTCTCTAAAAACATGCGTTGCATGGAATTGTTACTCACTGAGTATAGGCTTAAGGAAAAAGTATGATATGACAGAAAACGTTAAAATTTTTGATCTCTTGACAAAAATAAAACAAAAAAGAAAATATGACACAATTCGGAAGCGAAGGGAGCTGCCCCATTAACGATACTGAAAATTTGTTACTTAGAATTATAACCCGCTGTGTATAGGTGATATGGTAAAAAATATCCCCAAACTTTCTCAATAACATGTCACGACTTAAATGCAAAACTAAATGATGCGCACAAAACTCAAATCAAAGTAACGGGATCACTCAATTATTTGTAATTTTGTTTTATTTTGTTTTATTTTGTTACTATAAAGACGAATGTAGATTTATGGTGTTCGTTTTTTGTTAGAACATCTGAGTGTAAGCTTTGCTCGCTTAATATAAAATCGTATTCACGCACTGGTTCGGCCCTGCATTACCGATCGCTTGCAAAGTAACTACTTATCGTGTAGCTACTGAAAAAGCTAGCGTAAAGGAGTTAATTGACACTCAGCGAACTATACAGCAGTAAAGGCTTTCTCATGAAAAAATGGACGACCAATTTTAAATGTCATGAGGTCAAGGAGAGAGCAACTACAAGATCGAAAGTGCATCATTTATGGAACGTAAAGGCTGTCTCATGAAAATATGAACAGCCAATTTATGACGTCATGAGGTTAAGAAGAGAGCAGCTACAAGATCGAAAGTGCATCATTTATGTAACGGCGTTGCATGAAATTATTATCCGGTGAGTAAATGCGACACGGTAAGTATTTTAAAACATATATTAAGGATTTATACTAGGCCCTACGAACAAAAATTAAAAAAAAAAGAAGACGTCGTCAGGGCGCCCAGGTAGCATTATATGCAACAAAAATGCAATATTGTTGCTGAATAGAAGTGATTTTTAAATTTTATTTTACGACAGCAAAAAATGGTTCTTTGACTTCATAAAGCCCCTATGATACTTCATTAAATTGCCAATTTTTTTGTCATTAAAAATGAAAATAGAGCAGTTAAAATAGTACTAATGCATATATTCAATTGGTGTGAGTGAGTACGCATATAGTATGAATTGGAGGAAAAATTGTGGGACGGACTGCATTTTTAATGCATTGTTTTTAACGTTTCTCTCAATTCGCTCGTCATTAAGTTTCGATCAAATATTTGCTGTCAACTTCTTGTTTCAGCGCAACTTCACCCAAAAAAACTTGTTGGTATTATTAACAATATCAGTGCTGTTAAATTTATTTTAGAAAATGCTTTTAATAAAAAAATGCTTCTCTTTATAGCAACCATATAATAGTTCGAAAAATACTCAAATCAAGATGTCTTTATGGTTGTTTATCAACAAGATTCTTGTTTAGTTAAAAACAATTTTATTGTAATATACCAGAAGTTTTTTTGTTAGTGTAGCTCCTTGCGAGAAAAAAAAAATCAGCAACAACTAGCAACCAGTGTCGCCAGATGAAATTACCATCAAAATTCTCTTTTTCTCACACTTAATTCCCACAAATTACCACACTCGCTAAAATACCTCAAAATACCATAAAATACCTCAAATTACCATAAAATATCACAATACCTCAAATTACCAGGTAATAATTGAGGTATTTTATGGTATTTTGAGGTATTTTGTGGTAATTTGAGGTATTTCTTTTCCCACGCGTGGTAAATATCTCACATGTGGTATTTTTTCCCACGCGAGAGATTTTTACCACAAAATACCATGGGAATCAAAAGAAAATTTGAGGGATTTTGTGGTATTTTGTGGTAATTTGAGGTATTGTGATATTTTGTGGTAATTTGAGGTATTTTATGGTTTTTTGAGGTGTTTTGTGGTAATTTGAGGTATTTCTTTTCCCACGCGTGGTAAATATCTCACATGTGGTATTTTTTTTCCCACGCGAGAGATTTTTACCACAAAATACCATGGGAATCAAAAGAAAATTTGAGGGATTTTGTGGTATTTTGTGGTAATTTGAGGTATTGTGATATTTTGTGGTAATTTGAGGTATTTTATGGTATTTTGAGGTATTTTGTGGTAATTTGAAGTATTTCTTTTCCCACGCGTGGTAAATATCTCACATGTGGTATTTTTTTTCCCACGCGAGAGATTTTTACCACAAAATACCATGGGAATTACCACATCTCACAATCGTTGAAAAATACCATAATTACTATGAATAGTCAAAATTGGTTCTTGCCACTGAATATGTTTCTATCCTATTCTCGCACAATAGACAAGAATATTGTTGTCTTGCCCACCCGCCACTTGTTTTCAGATTTTAAAATTGGACAAAAAAATGAAGTATCATACGGGCTTAACAAAAATAAAAAAGAAATATTGTGGAGAAATACCGCCTAATGCAGTAAAAATGCAACACAAATAAAAATCGTTGCATGGAATTATAACTCCGTGACTAATGGAGCTACGGCAAATTTTATGGAACGACAGTTAAGCTGAGGTTTTTGATTATAAAAAAAAAATAAAAATAAGGACCTATTAGGGAATCTCTAAAAGTAACCAAACACAAAAGCAAAGACAAAAGAAAAATAAAAACAAAATAATTAAAATTATATATAACAAAATAATAAAATAAAATAAGGGCAAGTATTAGGACAAGCATTTGGATAAGGATTACGAGAAGGATTGCGAAAGGTTGAGTGTAAGGATTTGGACCAGGAATAACATAAAGAATAGGACAAAGATTTGGACGATAAGAGCATGGTATTGTACAAGGATTAAGACAAGAACTCAGACAGGGATTGGAAAAAGGGCCATGTCAAGGTTTGGGACAAGGATTGGGACTAAGATTTAGACATAAAGGTAAAAAGATTTGGTCAAGAAATGGAAGAAAGCTTTGGTTACACTAAACACAAGGGTAGAACAAGATTTTGGACAAAGATCGGTACAAGAAATGAAAAAACTATTAGGAAAGGAATTCGAAAACGGATAAGGTCAGGAATTTGTCCTTAGATATACACAATAGTATGAACAAGAAGTATGATCGGCGAATTATTAGATCAAAATTAAGAATAAGGATAAGGTTAATGAGAAATTTGAAAACAAATGAAAGGATACTAATAATAATAAGGACAAGGAAAACAATATTCTATAACCAAAACTTTTTTTTTCAATTTAATTTCTTTGAAAAAAGATAATTTTCATGAAGAAAACGCTACACGGAGAGAAAAAAATATTCTTATAATAGCAAATATTTTACTAGATCTCAGAAAATTTAAAGTTAAGTCTCATTTGTTCAAATCAAGCAAAAAAAAAAAAGCTAAAATTAAGAAAAAAAGAAATTATAATGAGCATTTATTTCTAAAACTTAATAAAATAAATCATTGGTTGAAACAAAAATAAAAAATTTGATTCTGAAAAAAAGACTTGAATCAAGAAAATATTTTTTTAATGTAAGCAAACGCAGAGTTGGTTTTCTATCTTCTATATTTATAAAAAAGACCGAGCTTATGTTTGTAAGACCGCAATAGACTCCTAAACTACTCATCCGATTAGCATAAAATTTGTGTATAGAAGTTTTTTGGTACGGTGCGTGTTTGTGGGATATCAATTTTAATCCACCTTGAACACCAGAGGGCGCTGTAGTACACATTTTTTACAAAACTGCTTAAAACTCACAAACCGCTTATGCGATTAGAATGAAAAGTGGTATACAGTGGGTTTCATGTACGTTGAGTGTTTTGCTGCTATCTTTTTTGACCTATCTTGAACACCAGAGGGCGCTATAGTACAAATTTTTTGCAAAACCACCTAAAACTCCCAAACCGCTCATGCGATGAGAATGAAATTGGTATATAGTAGTTTTTAGCTACGATGAGTTTTTTCAGCACTATCTTCTTTGAACCACCTTGGACACCAGATGGTGCTGTCGTACAAATTTTTTACAAAATCGCATATTTTTAGTTGTTTTCTTAGGTTACATGTGCAAATATTTACAAAATATAAAATATTTCTCAAATTTAGTAAAATTAATATAATTTCCGTTATTTTGACATCAAAAACATGAACATATCTTGAAAACTATGAAAAATTTTACTACAACGATATATTTAATGCAACATCGTTGCTCAAAAAGGAGAAAAAAACAATCAGAAATTTAATTTTGAAACTTTCGAGTCAAATATCTCCGCTGCTTTTGTATACATTTTGTTAAATTTTTTTTTGTCTTAAAGCTTCATCAAAGTACTATGAAAACCTTATTGCAAAAATACCGTTAGTTGAGTATATATATTTTAAATATTTTTTTCAAAAAAGGTCTGAAATTTTGGAGTTTTCCTAACAAAAAGGCTCAAAATTTGTTTTTGTTGTAAAAATAATATAAATTCAAATTCGCAAATTTACTTTAAATTATACAACTCTATTTAAAAGCTTTAACATTTGTAAACAAAAGTTATTTAAATTTTACGCAAAAATTAAAAATCATTTTTGTGATTCCAAAAACAACTACCCCTTGATTTTTTCGAAGAAAATTTTTTTCCAATATTGTGGTTTTATATTTTTGAAAAAATATACAAGCAAAAAAATTTATTTGTTAGAAAAAATTATCTAAGTATCTGAATTTGAATTTGAATTTGAATTTGAATTTATTTAATGATTACTATTACAATTAAATTTAAAAATCATAGTTTGAATATAACTTAATAAAAGTACAGTACATCTCTTACCAATCAAAAGTTATAGCTAATAGTCTATATATACAAAAAGCAAAACGCTGTCTGTGTGATGGCTGGAAACTTCAAAAATACTTAGCCGATAGAGCTGAAATTTTGGCAGTATATTTTTTTCAAGTACGAGATGGCTTAAATTTCTGTCAACCCCCTTTATCCGCCCACAAATCAATAAAAATGCTATATTTCCTACGGTTTTCGTCGATTGGGCTACATTTTGGTAATTTAGTCTGTATGCTTACTGTCGGCAACTGTACTAAAACGAGGTAATGTCCATCTACTAGAAAACTGGGATGAGCATTATATAAGAGGGTGTGGCTCCGCCCATACAGTTAAAATTTGTATTATCGAATAGCTTTGAAAGAAAAAGTAGCAATACTTTCATACAAACTCAAAATGGAGTTACTATTTGGTGATCTCCTGCCACTGGGAAACTGTAACGGGTAGTGGAAAATAACAGTGGTGTCAAACTATGAGTCTAAGAAAAGTTTTGTATACACCTATTATGTTCCCATATAGTTGCAGGGTGCAGCAACGCGCGCCGGGAAAAGGCTAGTAAAATTATAAAAATGCAACAGAATGTTTTTACTTATAAAACTACAGAATATATGAATTTAATAGGCTTAGATGGAAAAAAACTAGAACTGTTACCCCCCCCCCCGCCCCCCATTTATATCGCTTAAGGTATTTAAGCTAACCCAGGTACATATAGAAAAAAGTATGCACACAAAAATAAGTAGATATGTTTAGTAATCTTTCTATGAACGAGAACTTTCCATGGGGTAAAGTTACTATATTTCATCCCGTCACTCAAAACGCGATGATTATAAGAGTATGCGTCAACATATACTATATAAATCCCTGACTTGTTTGTGCTTGCATAGATTACAATAGTTCGAACACTTGATAGTAAATTTTACGAGCTGCCATTAAATCTCCTGATTAGATAAAATATACACAAGCCTTTGGTTAGTACGCAGTTTTTATAAAATACAATACAAAATTTTTAATATTGGTTTGCGTTATGAATTGACAAAATTTAGTGTATAATCAGGAACTCCTTAATGGCAAAGCTTCAAACTAACAGTTTAGTGTAACAGCTCGTATAGACGTAACCTACTTTTAGAGTTTAAATAGAATTTATAAAAAAAAACAAATATATTAAAAAAAATGCCACACGGACACGGCGGAGGATATAATGATGGTCATCATGGCGGCGGTTATCATGGTGGACCTCATGGAGGACATCATCATGGACATGGCCCGCCTCCACATCATCATCATCATGGACATCATGGGCCACCAAGAAGAGTGGTTTGCTGCTGTACTATACAATAGAATTTATGCAATATATATTAAGGATTAACTGATATGTTCAAAATAGTAATATGTATAATAAAAAACTTGTGTCGAATATCAAATTCGTGTTCTAAAAAGTCGTAATGTTTTTTTGAAAAAAATTGCAATGAAAGTCTTGTAAACAATTGAGTCTTGTTATAGATGCTCATGATGGTTGCTTAAAATATAAAATTGAAATCAAGCTGAAAATTAAGAAAAGAAAAAGATATACAGTAGGGTGGAGTGAAAAATGTCAAAATTTTTTTTTCGGAAACGGGTACCCTTCAATGACTGTGTATGAGAGCCAGTAACAATTCTGTAAAATATTTAATTTTTACGACGTCATCTTGAGTCTGCACATTTGACTTTTAGTTTGAAAATTTTTGAAATTTTTGACATTTTTACAAATTTTTGTTTTATATGCTTGAAAAAAAAAAACAATACGGGTAGTCACTAAATTGTTGAACTAGGCCTTAAACATAGACAGGATTTTTTAAAACATTTTTGGGTCGTGGTTTCAGTGTGCGCATTAGGCCTAAAATTCGCCCAATATTCGTAAATTCCTGATATTTTTAACGTTTTATAATATCTGATATCCTCTTATAATGTTATAAATACTGGTTTATATAGCTTTCGTTAATAAACTTTGCATTGTGCAACTCTTCGCTAGTTCATATTAAACTACCCAGGACTCAACACGGGGAGGTGCATGCACTTTGATAAAAGTAAAGTAAATACATAAAAAAAGTACACAAAATGGTGTAAAGTGAAGGCTGTGAAGATATCAAATGGCGTGTGGGAACAATATTACAGGAACATTTGTCGATGAGAAAGCTGCTTTCCAAATGGGTGCCGAGTTTTCTCACATGGACCAAAAACAACAACGTGTCGATGATTCGGAGAGCTGTTTGGCACTGTTTATGTATGTGACAATGGATAAAACATAGATCCACCATTACACACCGGAATCAAAACGGTTGTCAGCTGAGCGGAGAGCAACCGCTGAAAGCAGGCCAAAGCGAACAAAAACACAACAGTCGGCTGGAATGGTTAAGGCATCTGTATTTTAGGATGCGCATGGAATTTTGTTCATCGACTATCTCGAAAAGGGAAAAACAATCAACAGCGATTATTATATAGAGTTGTTGGAGCGTTTGAAGGATGAAATCGCGAAAAATCGGACCCATTTGAAGAAAAAAAAAATTATTTTTCCAGAAGACAATGCACCGTATCAAAAATCGATAAAAACGATGGCGAAAATCCACGAATTGGGCTTCGAATTGCTTTCTCATCCCCCGTATTCGCCCGATTTGGCCCCAAGCGACTATTGGCTCTTTGCTGACCTCAAAAAATGCTTGCCGGCAAGAGATTTGGCTCCAATGAAGAGGTGATGGCTGAAACTGAAGCGTATTTTGTAGCGAAGCACAAACCGTTATACAAAACCGGTATTGAAAAGTAAGAAAAGCGGTGGAATGAATGTATTGCTCTTGAAGCAACCTATGTCGATGAATAAAGAAGAATATTTGCAAAAAAAAAGTTTTTTTATTACTTAGTCTCGGAACTTATTGGAACATGTGTTAAACTTGTGGGAAACCATAAAGGGTTTACCTATCTGAGGAAAATCGGAAAATTGTCCACAAATATATCCAAGGCAATATATACTTTGCTCACCATGAAAACATGCTCATAGCTATGTTGGTTGATAAGAGAGATCATATAAAGAAACTGGCTTTAAGACGTATCATCAAGGCTCGATTTAGAGAACAAGCTAGTCAACCACTAAGACGGTTTGAAATCCCGAAAATAAATTTAGGAACATCAGAGTATGTCTATATGATTATTTCGAATGATGTGGAAGTGACAGAACTACCTCTCACAAGTCATTTGACAAATCAGGATTTGCAAAGGTAACTAGAAACCGAGAGTGTAAACAGAGCTTCTGAGTGCATTTTTTTTGTTGCTCTCATGGTTGGGTGGTTGGGAGGGCATGGGTGGGACTCGAAGCGCAAGCACCACCCCGTAGTAAGTCCTGGGTAGTTTAATATGAACTAGCGAAGAGTTGCACAATGCAAAGTTTATTAACGAAAGCTATATAAACCAGTATTTATAACATTATAAGAGGATATCAGATATTATAAAACGTTAAAAATATCAGGAATTTACGAATATTGGGCGAATTTTAGGCCTAATGCGCATACTGAAACCACGACCTAAAAATGTTTTAAAAAATCCTGTCTATATTTAAGGCCAAGTTCAACAATTTAGTGACTACCCATATTGTTTTTTTTTTATTTTTCAAGTACTTAAAAAAAATTTGTAAAAATGTCAAAACTTTCAAAAATTTTCAAACTTAAAGTCAAATGTGCAGACTCAAGATGACGTCGTAAAAATTAAATATTTTACAGAATTAGTACTAGGTCTCATACACAGTCATTGAAGGGTACCCGTTTACGAAAAAACAATTTTGACATTTTTCACTCCACCCTAATATACAGTGATAACTTCACATTTGTGAAGAGCACTTACGTTTTCGAGTTAAATATTCTTAAAAAATAAATTTTGTAGCTTATGAGGTAAGAAGTTAAGAAGGGTAAAAAATATGAAATACATACTTTCGCATTTAATTTTTAACAAAAAAAAAAAAGTTTTTTTTTAATCTTAATATTTGTATACGGCCTTTTCATTATTTATATTGAAAACAAATTTTTCGAGCTCTAGGTCAAGCATGTTTACAACAAGACAACATGAATAACAAAGAAGGCAACAACCAACAACGTTGTTTTCAATAAAAAAAAATATAACCTTAAAAGTAATATTTCGAGTATTTTCAATTTTTTAAAATAAGTGTTCTTTGGTATTGAAAAATTCAATAAATTTTTAAGTGTTGGTAACTCAATTTCAGATCTAACCTCCTTTATTTTGAGTTTAAGTTCCGTGATTAAGGAAATTTCAGTTTTGTGACTTTGACCCAGATACCAAATAGGTTCTCAATAGGGTTCATGCCTGTTTTGCAAACTGGCCATTTAAGGAGAGGTTTATTGTCATGGCTAAGCCACTCCAAAAATGTTTAGATACATAGATTGATGCATTATCTTGCTTAAAAATACAGTTATCATACATTTTTTTCTATGCCATTCATCAGTACATATTACAACATTTAAGTGTATATTCCAGTCCTTTTTGTTGGAAATAAACATATTTCAGCTTTTCCTTCTGCAGAGAATACTGTCCAGACCCTGATTCTTCAGTCTCCAAAATTCCTTATGGACATACGACGTAGATCGTACCAATAACAACTCATGGAGTCAGGACCAAACAAATTGCATTTCTTCTCATAAAAAAATACAATATTGGTCCATTCCATCTCCCGTTTACAGGCAAATTCCAGTCTTTGGCTTATGTGATGTAATGGAAGAGAGTCTTTGTATTGAGGCTTCTTCCATTAAATATAATGCCATGTCTACACAGAGAATTACGGTTAAGTTTCTAGTACAAAGTTGAGCTTTGCCATTGAACGCAAAATAAACTCTTGAGTTCTCCAGTACAATTTTGCAGGATGAAACTCAACTAAACTCAACTTTATTTCTGTGTTTATCAAAACTCAATTTGAGAAATCCTTAAAAGTAATCCTTAAATGTACGAAAAAATGCAACTTGTACAATTTTGTGATGAGAAATGTCACAAACAGCTGTTTTAAAATTGTGAAATTTACTATTTGCAAAAAATGAACAAAAAAAGTGAAAAAAAGAACTTGGGCAAGTGTAGAAGATAAGGCCTTCCTTTAGTATGGGCCGATAAAACTTCCAAATTGCACAGAAATAGCTGCAGCCTTTTCCTCAAGTGGAGTTGATGTCACGGTGATGGATGTGCAGAAAAAATATGAGAACAGAAAAGTAAAAAAGAAATATCACACTAAACACAATTCTGCCGCCTCTCTCTCTGTGTGATCAGCTATGGTTGAACTCAAACTAAACTCAAACTAAACTCTCTGTGTAGATATGGCAAAAGATGTTGATCACACGATTTGAAAAACAAGTTTTGATGTGACCACATTACTTTTTATCGTGCAGGTTTCTAAAAAGGTTAGACCTTAGCCCTCATTACAAAAATAAACAAAATTCATAACGTCATGAGGCCGCGGAGAGAGCCGCTACAAGAACGAAAATGCAACAGTTATGCAACGGCGTTGCATGGAATTATTCACGTTTATATTTAGCATTGAAGCATGAAGAAATGAAGCTTTTATACAGTGAACCAAAAAAAAAAAGCAAATTGTACAGTAAACGTTTCCATCTGCAAAGTTGAATATCCACGTAGCTATTAAAGCTTTAAAGTTAAAACCAAAAATAATAAAATGACAAATACATCTTCTTTCTATTAAGAACTAAGATTTATTTCAATTTCAATTCAGTTTAACACAAAAATTACTGACTTAAAATAAGTCGATTTATTAGAACCAAAAACTTTAGAGCAAACATGCCCACGTAGTGGCCCATATGGCCCTTCATACAAATTTTTACCTATCTTTATTTTGTCTTTGCGATGAGCCAAAATTAAAGAACACCTCCAAAAAACAACAACACACACCGCACTCGTTCAGTGTTCAGCACATTTTCCAGCAAACTTTACAAAAACAAATGCATGCAAAGCCAAAATAAAAAACTACACACTCGATGATTTCGATGCTGAAGCTGATTGTCCCGTTACTTGTGTGTCGAGTATTTTTTCATGCAAGTATTGTTATTGTAATAGAAATTAAGACTTGTAGAAGTGCACTGGCAGTGTACTTTATAATATGTAATTCTATTGCGTTGTAATTTTTTTTTTTTTTTTGTTTGATTTTTTGTCAAAAGCAACGATGAGTAACATTTTGTGTTTGTTTTGTTTTTTTAGGCATTGGCCCGCTCTTAAAATTTCTCAGGCCCAACTGCTTTAAAGCATGATTTTAACTTAAAAGCTTTGAAAGCAACGTAGATATTTAATTTGAAAGATGGAATCGTTACTGTACTTGGCCTTATGACAGAAATTAAAAAAAAAATAATTATGACGTAGTTAGGTCGTTTAGGACCAGAAATGGGACAAGGAATAAAACACAGACTTGGACACACTAAGAACAAGATTTAAGACAATTATTGGAGAAAAGAAGTAGGACAAGGATTAGGAAATTAATTCTAAAAGGGATAAGGTCAGGAATTTGGACATGAATTATAACAAGATTTTGCGCAAGAAGTAGGACAATTATTACGACAAATACAAGTGCGAGCACAAGTTTGGGAACAAAGGAAAGGATATGGACAAGAATAAGCATTGATATACCCTGTCTCGTCAAAACTTAGGGTTGTGTTCACGATGCAGCCAACTTAAATATTTTATTATTTTTGTTTTTTAATAGAGGTTTTCAACAGTTTATTGATTCGGTGAAGAAAAACAAAATATATGGGTAATGTTTTATATAAAGCTTCGATATTAATTTCTCTAAATTTATAAAATTTGTTGAATTTGAGTTGCTTTGTAAGTACCAGAAAATAGATCAAGTGCATTCAACTTCAAAATTAAATTGTATTTTTATTTAACACATGGTCCAATAAGTCCCGAGACTAAGCAATAAAAATACTTTTTTTTTCAAATATTCTTCTTTATTCATCAACATAGGTTCCTTCAAGAGCAATACATTCATTCCACCGCTTTTCTAACTTTTCAATACCGGTTTTGTAGAACGATTTGTGCTTCGCCTCAAAATACGCTTCAGTTTCAGCCATCACCTCTTCATTGGAGCCAAATCTCTTGTCGGCAAGCATTTCTTTGAGGTCAGCAAAGAACCAGTGGTCATACGGTGGATGAGGAAGCAATTCGTGGATTTTCGCCATCGTTTTTATCGATTTTTAACACGGTGCATTGTCTTGGTGAAAAATAATTTTTTTCTTCTTCAATTGGGGCCGATTTTTCGCGATTTCATCCTTCAAACGCTCTAACAACGCTATATAATAATCGCTGTTGATTGTTTTCACCTTTTTGAGATAGTCAATAAACAAAATTCCATGCGCATCCCAAAATACAAATGCCATAACCTTTTCAGCCGACTGTTGTGTTTTTGGTCATTTTGGCCTGCTTTCATCGGTTGCTCCCCACTCAGCTGAGGACAGTTTTGATTCAGTTGTGTAATGGTGTATACATGTTTCATCCATTGTCACATACCGACGCAAAAATTCATGTTTATTCTTTGTAATCAGTGCCAAACAGCTCTTCGTATCATCGACACGTTGTTGTTTTTGGTCCAGTGTGAAAAAACGCGGCACCCATTTGGAAAGCAGCTTTCTCATCGAGAAATGTTCCTGTAATATTGTTCCCACACTGCCTTTCAATATCTTCAGAGCCTCAGCTAGCTCGCGTACCTTCACTTTAAGGTCGGCCAATACCATTTTGTGTACTTTTCTTATGTTTTGTGGAACAACTGCCTCATTTGGGCGTCTATAGATTTATTAAATAACAAAGAAAGTGGTTGACACAAAATTGAACCGCATTGAGTTAACACTGCGGCAGGAATTCCATCAGGTCCAGTGCTAAAATCTTCATCGATCGAACTAATATATTTTCAAATATCCTCTGAGGTAAAGGATAAAGAGTCCAAAGAAACTCTGGGTGTAGAATTCATATATTCCAAATACCCCCCATCAGGATCAAAAGAATCCGAACAAAATGAATCTTTAAAAAGATTTGCAAACAAACCACAAATAATGACGGGATCATCAGTAATTCCATCAACAGTTTTGAATGATGAAGGGAATCCATCGGATTTCTTCTTTGTATTTATGAATCCCCAAAACTTCTTTGGATCAGACAGTATTCTCAGCTTGATATTGTCTAAATATTCATTATATAATGCAGCTGAGCTATTTTCAAATTCCAGAAACAAACGTTTGTAGGTTTCCAGGTCATTTGAGTCTAAACTACAGACATATTTCTTCCATGCCCTATTCCTGTTGTTGCGAAGAGTTTTTAAAACTTTAGTGTACCAAGGGTACGCACAGTTTTTCGCAAATTTGAGGCTATATGGTACGGACTGAGAGAACACTGTAAAGAGCTCCGTATAAAAAAAATTTATGGAATTATCAAGGTTATTTCCATTTAAGTACTCTAAAATAACATTTAGTTTGTTATGAAGTAAATGATTCAACTTCAAAAAGTCAGCTTTTTTAAAATTGAATTCATAAACCTTATCGATTGAACTCGAATTTACTATGTCCTCCCTGTTTGATTTATACCAAATGCTCAATGGTGGATGGTATTCATCAACATTAGTCAGAGTATGAAAGGCCCTCTTAACAATTACATTGTTACTGTCTGTAGTTAAGACCAGGTCAAGAAGTCTTTCAAGACTATTATAAATACAACTTACTTGTTGTAAGTCAGAACATATATTGTCAACAAATATATGTTCTTGGCGAGTCTTCGAATTTGATGCACAAAAATATGTATCATCGTCGGAAGAATGCCATTTTAAGTCAGGCAGATTGAAATCGCCCAACAGTAAAATGTCGTCATTAACGTCAAGTAGACTTATTATATAGTCTATGCAATCCGCAAGGCTTGCATATTGCGCAAGAATGCATTTTGACTATATAATAGGTCTGTTCCCGTACTTTTTGGGCTAAAAATGGTAAAAGTGTCAAAAACGTGAGAGTAAGGAAATTTCTCTCAAAAATATTGAAAAACACAAAAAAGTACGGGAACGCTTTTGGACTAAAACTGTGTAAACTGTCAAATAAAATCGTTTGTTTGATGTGGAGCATTGGCAGTGCAGACGACATGCTAAAGATTTTGAACAATATAAAAATTAATTCTCAAATAAAGATTTATATTTAGTTTTTATATAAATTAACCATGTTTTTAGTTTCCGTTCCAACAGTTTTTTATTTATTTCAAAGAACTTTTATTGTTTTGCAATTTCTTTGCTAACATGTATGTAAACATATGATTTTAAGCAGTTTGACACTTTTACCATTTTTGCCAGAAGAAATTTCTCGGACTCAAACTTGCAGCTTTTGACAGGGAGGGGAAATTTTTTACTCTCCCGATTGCACTCCCTTTTACCATTTTTTCGAGTACGGGAACGCTTCTCGGACTAAAACCTGTAAAAATGGTAAATTGGACTAAAACTTTAGAGTACGGGAACAGACCTAATATATTTTGTTTGACAAACGTCATTACATTTTCAGTTGTTGTGGCGGGTTGAAGACGTGAAATGAATAAGAGTTTTCGCCTCGACACTGCCCTTAAACTAATTATTGGGTTATTGGGCTCAGTTGAAATCAAATTTGGACTATAAGTCAATGGAGGAGTAAAAGATGAAGGTGAAGAAATAACTGTGTTATTATTTTCTGCAGGCATAGCAGTGGTCTGCTTAGCCTAAGGAGTGTTTGCAGACGTCTTGCGACGCTTATTATTTTTCCTCTTCTTTTTTGAGCTATTTTGGTCTTTTTCGGATTGAATGTTAGTTTGAGTCCCGGAAGATATAGTCTGAGACAAGGAAGGCAAAATGTTTTCCGGAGAAGAACATTCATCATATACGCTAATACTGGGCGTCCTGAACGTTCAGCATCATTTGTGTCTACGACCAAGTTTAAACTCAGCATACCATCGGCAAATGGTTGCTTTTGATGGAGTAGAGTCCGAATAAAACTTTCAAAGCCATTTCTCAGCTTGGACGGTATTTTTTCCCATAAAAAAACAGTGATAAATCAAAGAATACAAAACTAAATCGCAGATCACTTTGGTTTTTTATTTTTATTGCCATGCTGCTCAACAAATATACACTCAAAAATATTCAACACATTTCTATGCTTTGCTTCCATTTAAAAAAGCATGCAAATGTCGTGTAGATACAACACATGGTATAATAATACAAGGTAGCAATGACAACTGCTTATTTTCTCTTCTACAAGAAAACATCTCCTGTCAAAAACAACTGTTTGTGCAAATGCATCAGCAGCTGCTGAAGTTGTCGTTTTTTTTTCACTTCAACGTTTTCAACATTGTATGTGTTTTTAATGGCGGATAGTGAGCGCTCTCTTTTTGAGTATATTTTTTGACAGCAGATGTTTTCCCAAGCAACTGTCAATGCTACCTTGTATTATTTTACAATGGATACAACAGAGAAAACAACAAAATAATACGAAACGAACGAGAGTATCATCTGTTGCCTCACCACTTCGTGAGCAATTCATGAATAAATGAGGACTCAATGAGCGACAAGTGAAGCAATGATGAAGAGGTGAGTAACAACAGTTTCTTCAAATGAAGAAAAAATATTCTTCTTCACCAACTGTTTTGCTCTTCTTCAATTCATGAACAAAAAAAATCTGCCCAGCTCTTCACGCAAATGAAAATGAGCAGATTTATTTTTAGAACAAAAAATTCCCTCATATTCATGAGGTTTCATGAGTGAGCAAGTACGAACCCTGCTTACCACTGCTAGTTTATCTAAGTGCTCATGGTATCTATTCACTGGGAAATATTCGACATAATAGAAGTCCAAACCACTGTTGCCAGATTGAGGTAAATTTTCCTAATTGAGGTAATTTTTGACTCATTTTTTGGGCAGAGGTAAAAAATGTAATTTTTGATCAAAAGTGGTAAATTTGCGGAAATAATAATTTTTTTAGACTTGTTAATTTTTCGAGTTATTGGCAGTACTGTTATCTCACTGAACATTTTCACAAATAGTTTAATATTCTTGTGAATCATTCTAAAGGGTGATTTTTTTGAGGTTATGATTTTCATGCATTAGTATTTGACAGATCACGTGGGATTTCAGACATGGTGTCAAAGAGAAAGATGCTCAGTATGCTTTGACATTTCATCATGAATAGACTTACTAACGAGCAACGCTTGCAAATCATTGAATTTTATTACCAAAATCAGTGTTCGGTTCGAAATGTGTTTCGCGCTTTACGTCCGATTTATGGTCTACATAATCGACCAAGTGAGCAAACAATTAATGCGATTGTGACCAAGTTTCGCACTCAGTTTACTTTATTGGACATTAAACCAACCACACGAATGCGTACAGTGCGTACAGAAGAGAATATTGCGTCTGTTTCTGAGAGTGTTGCTGAAGACCGTGAAATGTCGATTCGTCGCCGTTCGCAGCAATTGGGTTTGTGTTATTCGACCACATGGAAGGTTTTACGCAAAGATCTTGGTGTAAAACCGTATAAAATACAGCTCGTGCAAGAACTGAAGCCGAACGATCTGCCACAACGTCGAATTTTCAGTGAATGGGCCCTAGAAAAGTTGGCAGAAAATCCGCTTTTTTATCGACAAATTTTGTTCAGCGATGAGGCTCATTTCTGGTTGAATGGCTACGTAAATAAGCAAAATTGCCGCATTTGGAGTGAAGAGCAACCAGAAGCCGTTCAAGAACTGGCCATGCATCCCGAAAAATGCACTGTTTGGTGTGGTTTGTACGCTGGTGAAATCATTGGACCGTATTTTTTCAAAGATGCTGTTGGACGCAACGTTACGGTGAATGGTGATCGCTATCGTTCGATGCTAACAAACTTTTTGTTGCCAAAAATGGAAGAACTGAACTTGGTTGACATGTGGTTTCAACAAGATGGCGCTACATGCCACACATCTCGCGATTCTATGGCCATTTTGAGGGAAAACTTCGGAGAACAATTAATCTCAAGAAATGGACCGGTAAGTTGGCCACCAAGATCATGCGATTTGACGCCTTTAGACTATTTTTTGTGGGGCTACGTCAAGTCTAAAGTCTACAGAAATAAGCCAGCAACTATTCCAGCTTTGGAAGACAACATTTCCGAAGAAATTCGGGCTATTCCGGCCGAAATGCTCGAAAAAGTTGCCCAAAATTGGACTTTCCGAATGGACCACCTAAGACGCAGCCGCGGTCAACATTTAAATGAAATTATCTTCAAAAAGTAAATGTCATGGACCAATCTAACGTTTCAAATAAAGAACCGATGAGATTTTGCAAATTTTATGCGTTTTTTTTAAAAAAAAAGTTATCAGGCACTTAAAAAATCACTCTTTATGTAACAAAAAAAGAAAATCTGAATTATCCATCTTTAGTTGCTGAACAAAGACCCCTTTTACATTGGTCAATAATTGAAAGCAATTTTTCGAGTTTGTAGGCTAATTGCGGCGGATTGGCTGAGAAGAAAGGGGGGGAAAATTGACGGTGCGCTTGTGTTGTATCGTCAATTTTTTGGGTTCAAAAGACAACCAATGTAAAAGGGGTAATAGCAACAAGTGAATTAAATTCAAAAATAGCGAAACAAAAAGTTTATACAAGTCAAGAGTTGACAGTAAGCTTGTTGATGAGAGATAAATATATGTATACTAACAAAAAAATTATAACGGTTGTTAATCATTACAAAATTTTTTATTTTATTTTTTATTTTTTGAAAAGGTAAATTTCCTCCGAAAGTGGTAAATTTTTTCCCAAATAGTGGTAAATTTCAGTTCGTCTCTCTGGCAACATTGGTCCAAACACAAAACTACCATCAGAAAAATATAAAGAATTTAAAAAAAGGGGTGGGAGGAACTATGATGTGAGTATACTGGAAGATGGAGATGGAGTATACTGGAAGAGTATATTTTGTGGAAAGATACAAAAAACGTGGGTCTAGCTTCTACTTACGTTAGAGTAAAATCATTCTTAACAGATAATTCAGCTACTCAACCATCGAAAGTAGCACGGTATGATAGAAAAAACAAGTGGACAAAACAAGTTATTTCGAAGTGGACTGCCCACACATAATTCGTGAATACAATACGCGCATAGGTGGAGTAGATTTCTTAGATGGTTTGATTGGTCGCTATCATATTCGATTGAGGACGCAAAATGTAATGACTCCTTTAATTTATCACCTTATTGATATGGCTGTGGTTAATTCGCACATTTTGTATAAACGAGTTAATTTAGAACTACAACAAAAAGACAGTGAACTTTCTCATAAAAAAATGCTAACTTTGACTGAATTTCCTGAAGAAATAGCTACTTCTCTTTGCAGCATCAAAGAAAAACAACCAGTTGAAAGACCTGCTGTAAATGCTGACCCTACCTATTCTGCTATTGGAAAGAAAACCAAATATCCAGTGGATGATGTCCGATTCGATAAATTCGATAATTTTCGAAACAAAATGTAAATGCACAAAATCCGATTTACATTTACGAGTATGCTGCTCCACGATAAGAAATTGTTTTTGAGTTTCATAATAAAAAATAAATCAGTTTGTTAAAAATACGACTTTATAGCTATTGTATTTTTTGGCACCTTCTATAAACTTACTCTTATTTTTCTTTTTTATATATAGAATACCTTATAAATGAATAAAAATCAACTTTTTTTTATACTAAAAAAAACCAAATACTCTATTTCTTCTTGGTAATCCGATAAGCCGGCTTTAATGCCGTCTTTTTTTTAATTGCATCTGGCGACTTTCGTATGTGAAATATTGCCATAAAAGCATCAAATTCGTGTTTCTCGAACCAAAACTAACTTAAAACACAAATTTCTGAGTCATTAACTTCTTTTTTACTAATTTGGTGGATTAAGGGTTAATTATTTGTTTGTAAACAGTTAGAGTATAAGGCTCAAGCTAGTTTCATCAAAGTTTTTAAGTTCGGCCACCAAATATTGAAGAAAAGGTAATGCTAACGTTAACGTAGCACAGAGGTAGGTCAGTATCGTTGAGCGGTTGGCAAGTAAGACTCCATAGGCGGAGACGGAAATGCAACTTATTTTGGAATGTAACGATATCCATTGTAGCTTGGAAAATAAATTTTATTCAAATAAAATAATTGAAAATGACATCTTTTAATAATACATACCTCATGTTCTAATACAAGCATGCGTCGAGCATCTTGAATACGCTTTCTTTTGTAAGCATATCTGGCCAAATGCAGTTCAATGTCCAGCAGTTGTGCTTGAAAACGTTGTCGCTCCATATGAAGCATATCCGCCGCATACGATATGTTGCAAATCTCCGAAAATTCTGAGATTATGAAAGGTAGTGAAAATAGATCACTTTTGCAGCGATTTTCTGTACTCAGATGTGTTGCGAAGATATAACATCTCAGACCTTTGTATATTTCAGCGCAACTCAATAACAAACGACTGTAAATACAGACCAAAACTGGAGCAGCACATTCGGATATTTTAAAATGAAGCTTTTGAATCAGGTGTTCAATTTCTATCAATTTGAGTGGAAATTTTGGTGGCTTTCCAGGTGCTCTTACAAGCAATCTTAAATAATCACAGAGAGAAGTATTCAGAGCTCTATAAAAATGCGTTATGGCAACAATACATAACAAGTGGGCGTGGTAGCAAAGTTCATAGCTAATCATATAAAAATTAATCGGTATAAAGAAATCAGTAGTTAAAGAAAATTTTAGCAGGTTTGAAGTCATTGAGGTGAAAATAATGAATAGCCAACGCAAGGAGATAAGGTTAATTTGTGTCCTATTCAAATAATAACTGCAATAACACAATTGTCTTATATTTGCCTCAATCCTGCGGAATTCAATAATGATGATTTTAATGCGCTCTTGATTTCTCCTCAGAGTCTTCAATATAATTAGATTTGAGGAAAATACCACAATAAGATAAAGTTTATGGATAATTATATCCTGGGCAAGAAAAGATTTATTGCTTTTAGAGGACAATTGTTGAGCACCTTGTATAATAACAAGAATAAAAATAAACCAAGTGTAATAGTAGGTAAATTGTAGCATTAAAAAAGAATATGCTTTAAGAAATTTTTCAAATTTTGTCCGATTCCTTCTTTTCTTTAGTTTAGATTTCAATCGAAAATTAATACATCCGCGAAATTGTGCTATATAGTAAATTATATACCATATAACCAATGATGTGTGCTGCAGTTTTAGATGTTTACTCACTGTAGCAAACATTCTTTTTGTGGGGGTATTATTCTGTTCTGCAAAAATAAATGGAAGAAAAATGTACATATTAAGTTTATTTACACTAAGGTAAATCTAGATATTTTTGGAAACGGGCTTACCTTTACACTTTCTTACAATCGAGATAGGCTCGTATGGTGTTATTCTTCAAATTTAATGTTTTGGATTCAGTTACAAAAAGTTCACCACAACCAGCACATTGCCAGAGTTCAGCGACAATTATTTTTCAGAATTTTGGTTCTTATACCAGACGTCGAAAATGTGTAAACAAGAAGTGGAGTGGCAGGGGAAGGGGTAGCAAAAACTTGATGCATTACAGAAATGAAATGTTGTAGCATTATGTTTATTACCTAAGCAATTAAATTATAATGCAATAGTACTTTCAGTTATCGTGCTATAAGTTTAACCCTGGAGTTGCGTGTATTGTCAAGTGAGTAAAATACTTGACGAATTAGTGTAATTTTTAAGTATATTGAAAATGTTACAAATTTTGTTTTGAATGTATTAATATTGACAAATATTTCGCGTTACAAACCTCTACTGCACGCATTATGATTCGGCTAAAAAAAAAATATTTTGTTTTTGGATTTATATTTTAAATGGAATAATTAGATACGTAAAGAAAATTATTTTCAGAAAAGTAGGTCCATTTTCTAAAAAAAAAAAAAAAAAACAAATTTGCCATACATGCAAATGCATTTGTATATATGGTGCCTTTATTAATTTTAAACTTATAGTTTGCTGTTGATATAACCTCTGGCCGTTCCCAAAAATGGTAAGTTGCCTTCCTTGTACACAACAAGTTCGGTTTCCTTCCAGCTACAAACTAACAACGCCCATAATAAAAATGATAAACTAAGCTGATATTTCCTTTGCAGCTGTGCAAAATAAAGTGACAACAATATTCGCCACTTGTGATTAGTCTACTAATGCATTTTAATAACTGTTCTTTTTCGTAACTGCTAATATCCGTTGGAAATTCGAAATTAAAAATGAAAAGCCATATCGGTGATTCCATGTCAAAACACCCACGTTTCTGGCATCACTATTTTTGAAAATTTTCAAACTCTCTGAGTTGATAGTGCTCCTGAAAAGTATTATATCTACATACTTCTTAAATTTCTTTTTTATTACTCTTTAAAAGATATATACTGAAAAAAATTTGAGAACATCGTAAAAAATACAATTAGTGCATGTATTCAAACAGCTGCAACTTCGAAACCCTAAGCTCTACAGAAAAAATCTGAGACATATCTTAAAGACCCTTAATGAACCGATCTTGTGCTGTACTTTTTTCGGATTCTTTTTATGAAATTTGTTTAAATTTTGTAGCCTGAAGTTTTGTGTCAGAGTTATCATGGTGATCGCAGTAAATTGTTCACCTTTTGAACGTAGAGTCGTTATAATACATTAGTTCTTAAGGCTTATACAAAATTTTAGCTTGGGATTCCAACAATTGCTATTTTTAACGAATTTTTTAAAAAATGCCTACAAAAGATTTCTTACTTTTTTACCGAAAATTTTAATATCTTATCTTATCTTACTTCTTACTATTATATAAAAATGAAACTTCAAATATTGCTTTTTTGGCGTTGATGCAAGTAAACTCAAGAACGGCTGAACGGATTTAAATGAAATTTTCACTATTCAAATTGTAATTAATTGTAGATTGACACCGTATACTTAAAATTTAGAAAAATATTTTTAGGCTTAGAAGTTATTGGCTAAGAAACTGGCAAAATTCGGTATTTTTGGAAAAATTTGGCGCTTTTTTCCATTTTCTGATTAAACCGTAAAAGATAAGTGAATATGATGTATGGACAAATGAATGATCTTGCCGATTTCAACAAAAAAGTACATGGTAACGTGCATCTAAGATCAATAGTTTGGTCGTAAAATTCATATTTTATTGAAAAATTAAATCATTTCTTGCAAGCATTGATTTGTTCAATGGCTTCGACGCTGTCATTGCTTGCAGCTAGCAGAATGTTGTTTTGGTTTCGCTACATGGTATAATAATACATGGTAGCATTGACAACTGCTTATTTTCTCTTCAACAGAAAAACATAAACTGTCAAAAACAGCTTTTTGTGCAAATACATCAGCAGCTGCTGTGGTTGTTGTTTTTTTTTCACTTCAACGTTTTCAACATTGTTTGTGTTTTCAATGGCGGATTGTGAGCGCTCTCTTTTTGAGTATATTTTTTGACAGTATATGATTTCCCAAGCAACTGTCAATGCTACCTTGTATTATTATACCATGGTTTCGCTACAAAATGCTGCTCAATGCTCGGAAAAGAGATTCTCTGCATGGAAGCAGAGAGAGATAGCTCTTTATTCGTGAACAGCAGAATGAAAAATTTAAAGCATTTTCTCCAAGCGCGTCGTTTGTTGCTGCTGCTTCAATCGCTTTGAAGCTGCGCATTGGTATGGGTTGAATGGGTTTTTTAGCATGTTTTTACGGTATTACATAGGGTAAGTGTATAATTTCGTCACTGAAATAAGACCTATGAAAAAACTTTAACTTAATTTTATTTTATTTATTGAAGTGATAAGAAAGTATTTTTAATTCATTCCATAAACATAAATTTACATTTGAAAAGGTATGGACTTATTAAAACCAATATCTTTCCAAAACAATTCACGTTAACGAATACGAGTTTTATATAATTGAGCTACAAATTGTGTTTATTAGCCGAAGTGCATTGCATAAAATGTATTTTCATACCATTTAATAATATGGTTAAATAAGTAGGGGAATATCTCCGTTTAAGAGCCATGTTTCCTTAAATCGGCATAAAATTGTCTGTGCTTAATATTTTTTCATGGTTTTTATGTCAATTGAAAGTTAATTATTTAAGCTTACTTTTTCCCAAAGAGACCCTATCGATTTAGTTACAAGAAAACAAATTATGAACGATTGCCTAAAACTATATTTTTTTTGCTTAAACAAAATTTGACAACGGTTATGAGCCACCCCAGTCAGTTGGAAATCAAAAAACTTTATGTGAGATCGACACAAATGTTAAGACTATGAATGAATTTTATTTTTTTACGAGAAAGCTGCTTTTCCCATAGGCAGTTATATGTTGGTCTTTCTAGCATAGGAAATCCATCAAACTAATTTATTCTTACGAATAACACAAACATATCAAAAAACATTGTTTATACTGAAATTCTTAAATGATTGCAATTAATATGTCATGGAAAAAAAAACCTATTGAAACGATAATAAGACAAATTTTTTTCGAAAAAATGTGTAACTTTATTTTAAGATACATCGAGGGCATCGAGGCCCCGCGGAGGGTTGCTAGTTTACATATAAAACTCTTCTGTACATGGCTTTGTCACTGAACTCCTCCTAAACGGCTGGATTGATTTTGATGAAATTTGATTGTGTGAGCGACTGGATCTTTTGATGGTTTATGTCTAAATTTAACTCGGTAGGTGGAGCTGCTGTTGCTGTGGTAGTGTTTAAAGGGGTATTTGAGAGTATAACTTAAGAACGAATTGAGAAATTGACATGTTTCTTTCACTGCACCATTACTTTTTATGCAAAAAAAATTTTACAAATACAATATGCATAAAAATAAACAAAATAAACAAAAGTCTTATTAAATAAATATCAAAATTTAAAATGTTTTCGCCCGAGTAAAACCTGGTATATCATCTTGATATGAAATGTAAAGATAATGTTAAGTCACTTTTACCGTACTTATGTGGAACATGTCTCTCTCATCAAATGTGAACATAAGAATATCCTACTGTTAAGCATATTAGAATTGAACAAAAAGAACAGTCTCAGTTATGCTTCGTATTGTTTAATTCCGGACATTTCACATCTAGTTGTAACATTCGACTACTGCTTAGTGTTGCTCCAGCACAACTTTATTTTGAAGAATCATGTCAATTTCTCAATTGGTTTCGGAGTTATACTCTCAAATAGGCCTTTAAACACTGCCACAGCAACAACAGTTCCATCTACCGAGTCAAACTCTAAACCAAAACCATCTACAGACCCAGCTGCACACACTCATGCCAAATTTCATCAAAATCGGCCCAGCCGTTCAGGAGGAGTTCAGTTATAAAACCATGTACAGAAGAGTTTTATATCTAAACTAGCGATACCGGCGCGCGTTGCTGCACCCGGCAAGTATATTGGAAATAATAAGTAAATTCAAAACTTTTATTAGTCCCTTAGTCTGACACCACGCTCATGTTCTACTGCCCGTTACAGTTTCCCAGTAGCAGAACATCACTCCCAGGTGACAATTCCATTATGAGTTTCAATGTCCTGTGATCTTAGCTTCCATAGCTATTCTGTATAGAGAATCGGGCCACACCCCCTTTGCCAATGCACATATCAGTTTTCCAGTAAAAAGACTTTGGCAATTAGTAACTCCATGCTGAGTTTTATTGTCAGGCGACGTTTAGTTCCAAAGCTATTCAATATCAAAAATTTGACTTGTATGGTCGAAGCCATAACCCCTTTTCCTATGCCCGTTCTAGTTATCTTGTTTATTTAAAAAAAAAACTTATTGAATCACACAATGTCAATTCTAAAAAGTAAAAAGTCACCCCTTCCTTTTGTTCATTTATAAATTACAGGAAAACCACCGCCAAAACATGTGTAGAAAAGTTGCATGCAGCGAAACAAATAAACATACGTACATACAAACATACATACATCAAGTCGGATTGAATCGCATTCTCATCAAAAAAATCCTCAACATGCAAAAGGAGGTCAGTGAATCCCCTTTTAACAAAACTGTGTTATATTAATTCTCCACATCAAAACTACTTTGAACATATTAGAATGTACTTCGAGCTTTATGGCTGAATTACAATACTGCGTTAGGTCGGTCGGCCTTTGACAGCTCGACTAGAAACAATGGGTTCTTATGAAGCAACACAAAATATCACCTCATGCATTGCGTCGACCTCATCCCGTAAATATGAATTTGAGGGGGTGACGTACGATCAACGCTATGAGTAGCGACATGCTCAAGCTAGGTCGTGCTTTTGACATTCCATATTAACGCTGGGTTGCATTTTCGTTGAGCAATGCTAAAATGTGGGTATTCTTGGATTCCGATGGAAAACTCAGATTTTCATAGGATTATCGTGGGAATTTATATTTTGATGCGAGTTTTTTTTAAATTGATCAAATTTTTTAAATTAACATGCTGCTTAAGTAGTATAAAAATTATTTTGATGAATTTAGCATGATATTAATATTATTCAATTGTATTTCATATTAAAATTTATGCATTATTCAGTATATTATAAATAATATTATAAGGGTATTCATGCAAAATGGCAAACTTATATATTGGTCAATTAGATATTTTAATGAGGTTGGTTGAGGACGAATACCCTTAATATCATTGTTTGAATAATATAACACACAAAGGAATGTTGCGTTAAGGTAGATTGGCAAATGCAGTTCACTTTGTTTTTGTAAAGTTGTACCCAAGTACTCACTAATTACAAGTGATTCAGCTAGCATTGTACAAGGGGGCGTGGCAGCTCGAATCTGCAATATCGAATAACTTTGGAATTATAGGTCGCACAACATTGGAATTAGGTGTTCGGCCTCGATTTACATGTGCCGTTCCACTGGCAAAATTTTATGGGCTTTGGGAAAAGGGTGTGGCACTTTTTCGGCTTCCCAAATTGTGGGTATAACTTTCGAACTATTAGTCACACATCAATGAAACTCGGTAAGAATGTACTATTTAGTCTTGTTCTTTGACTGGAAAAATTGAGTGAGCATTGGACAAGGGGGCATGGCACCGCCCATGTAAGTCAAACTTATGGTATCAAATAGCTTTGGAGTTAAATGCCGCATAATAATGAAACTCGGTACGGAGTTGCCACTTGGTAATGTCCATCTACTAGAAAACCGAGACGGGCATTGTACAAGGGGGTGTGTCTCCGCCCATACAATTACAATTTTTTATATCGAATAGCCTATGAAAGTAAGTCACAAAACGTTGAATTTTAGAATAGAACTACTATTTGGTGATGCATTTCTTCTAAAAAATTTTGGCAGGCATTGTACAAGGAGCCACACCCCGCCCATACATGCCAAAGTTTTGATATCGAATAGCTATGGAAATTAAAGTCGCATTACATTAAAACTCACAATGGAGTTCCACTTGGTGATATCCTTCTACGCCTCTGGTACTTGTAAATTTGTACTACAGCACCAACTGGTGTCTAAGTTGGATCAAAGAAGATAGCGACAAAATACTCACCGTACCTCAAAATCATAATATACCAATTTTCATTCTAATCGCATAAATAATTGTACTACAGCGCCCTCTGGTGTTCAATACAGGTCAAAAAAGATAACAGCAAAACACTCAGCGTACATGAAAACCACTACATACCGATTTTCTTTAAATTTGTACTTAAGCGCCCTCTGGTGTTCAAGGTGGATAAAAATTGATTGAAATTGCCCGAAAACACGCACCGTACCAAAAAACTTCCATACACAAATTTACATGAATATTTCCATACGTATTTCCAACTTGCTTTCGTTGACGAAATTTCCTACATTTTGCTCTCAAAATTTGCAAAAGCTCGGCAAAAATTAACAGTAATAATAATAATAAATAGCAGTAATTTTGACAAAAACAAGAAAAATAATGACATCAAGTAATCACATTTTATAAAAAAAACAATATACATATATATACATATATATATATATAACAATATCGATCAATCAAAGAATTTTTTTTTGCCATAAAAACTGAAATGTGTTTCCAGAAATTCCATTTTAAATTTTAATTTAATTTCACATTTTATCATTAAATTGGAAAGCGTTCATTTATTTTGAAGCTTCTAGTCCGAATTTTCACGTTCATATGTGACATTTTTCATTATTTCGCAGATTATATTACACTTAATAAAAAGATCTTAGCTTTCTAAAGTAGGTTTTATGGTTCTTAATGATTTTGTGACAATATATTTTAATTTTTTATTGATTAAAATTATAATTCCATGATTTCGGAAAAAGGGACGTTTTGTGGGATTTTTAGCATAGCTGCTCTTATTGGCATCACCAAAATGATAGACGCACGATCTGTCAACGCAACATTTAGTTTTGCAAAGTTTGAGGTCGTCCGTTTTGACAGCTTATATCGTAAAGTTTTTACAACGGAGACCAAAGTACGGTCAAAGGCCGACCGACCTAACGCAGTATTGTAATTCAGCTATTAAGCGCAGCAAAGTATGTATGAATATGTATTTGTTTGTTTGTTTTGTGCTTGCTGAGAACCATGGTATAATAATACATGGTAGCATTGACAACTGCTTTTTTTCTCTTCAACAGGAAAACATAAATTGTCAAAAACAGCTTTTTGTGGAAATACATCAGCAGCTGCTGTGGTTGTTGTTTTTTTTTACTTCAACGTTTTCAACATTGCTTGTGTTTTCAATGGCGGATTGTGAGCGCTCTCTTTTTGAGTATATTTTTTGACAGTATATGATTTCCCAAGCAACTGTCAATGCTACCATGTATTATTATACCATGGCTGAGAACAAAAAGAGTATAGTAGAGAGCAACATGCAGTTTATTGAGGCCCTCGCAGCACAAACGCATGAAAAGCCAACGATCAAGCAATGCATGGCATTGTGGATGATTTTTTAAAAAACTTAACACTTTAATTAAAGATACTTATTATTGAAATTTCGAAAAGCAAATAACCAATGAACCTTTTGTAGCACAAATGAGGTATTTTAAAAGTTATTTAAAAAAAATCGAACCAGTACTTTTGGAATTTTGCGGACACAAAAAATGTTCACTTTCATTTTATATAATCGTATAGATATAGATATAGATATAGATATAGATAGATATAGATATAGATATATGAAATTTTCGGTAAAAAGGTAAGAAATCTTTTGTAGGCATTTTTTTAAAAATTCGTTAAAAATAGCAATTGTTGGAATATGAAGCGAAAATTTTGTATAAGGCTTACAAATTAATGTATATATTATAATGGCATTATGTTCAAAAAGTGAAAAATCTGCGATCACTATGAAAAGTGTGACACAAAACTCCAGGTTGAGAAAATTAAAAAACATTTTATAAAAAGAGGTCAAAAAAAGTACAGCACAAGAACGGCTCATTCAAGGTTTTTAAGATATATCGGATATTTTTCTGTACAACTTATGGTTTCGAAGCTACAGCTGTTTGAATACATGCACTTATTGTATTTTTTACGATATTTTCAAATTTTTTACAGTGTATATAATAATCGCTGTTGATTGTTTTTCCCTTTTCGAGATAGTCGATGAACAAAATTCCATGCGCATCACAAAATTAAGATGTCATAACCTTTCCAGCCGACTGTTGTGGTTTTGGTCACTTTGGTCTGCTTTCATCGGTTGCTCTCCACTCAGCTGACGACCGTTTCGATTCCGGTGTGTAATGGTGGATACATGTTTCATTGATTGTCACATACCGACGCAAACATTCATGTTTATTCTTTGTAAACAGTGCCAAACAGCTCTCCGAATCATCGACACGTTGTTGTTTTTGGTCCGGTGTGAAAAAACGCCGCACCCATTTGGAAAGTAGCTTTCTCATCGACAAATGTTCCTGCAATATTGTTCCCGATATATCGATAGGCAGTGTTATCGATTAAAGGGCTGCCCAAATGCATTTGCTTCTTTGCTTGCACCAAGCACTTTAAGTAAAGCACATCACTTGTAGAATAATTCAGCAAAGAGATAGCGTAAGTGCGTTAGTTGTTGCTCAGAGAACAAGTAATATTTCAACTCTCTCTCTCGGATCAAATGCATATGCAACTTGCTTTCGTCGATTATAAAAGTTTCCGGCCGCTATCACGGCAAATGAAAAAATAACTATATAGTTCTAGCTTGTACTCCAAATACTTGCGTATGTTGAAATCAAAAGGCAATATCAGTTTCCTTAATCAGTTACAATTATCAGTATTATCAGCTTAAATAGAGGGTCGGAGAGGGTTATTATGTATGACGGACCCCCATACTTTTGCAATAGGAACATTTTTCCCTTTGGGACTTGTCTACTGCGACCCCTCTTTAGGTGTGATCCCATACAAATTCGATGATTTTTGTATATTTATAACCTACACTTACACTTGAACAGGGTCCCAAAGGGAAAAAAATGTTCCTCTTGCAAAAGTAATGGGGGTTGGTCATACATATCAACGCTCTCCGGCCCTCCCTTATAGCCATACATGCAATGAAAATTTATCTTCTATACTCAAGTACTTATAGTACTTGCTTACTTGTACTCCTCTTGCAAGTTCTTTTTATTTACATAGTGAATGAGTGAGAGTCAATAACTCATTTGTTTTGCCTTCAACTAGTTGTTTATTTACGCATACTACCAAGTATTTGTGCTCACTCCAACGCTATCAGCAAATGAGAGTAAAAGAGCGAAAGTAATTGCGCAACACACAAATGATTTATAAAGGGCGATGTTATGTAGACGGTCACGGGCACGGCACGGGCACGAATTGTTGTTGTTTCAATGTAAAAGGGAAATTTGAGAGAGTGAGCGAGGGAATAAATTTTGCCCACCGCGGTCACCAAATGATTCGGCTATCGATACCAAATCACTGGATCAAAACAGTGTTGCGTTGTGGAAATATTCACAATATTTGTATTTTTACATGCAAATAGTACACTTTTAGTACGAAATCTATCAAAGCAGTAATGAAACCTACATAATAGCAACACTCACCATACTAATACTCGTCATACTATTTTGCATAAAGTATTAAAAGTAACAAAAAGTATGCTAGTGATCATAGATCAAATGACCGCCAGCATAACATACTTTGGGCACGACATTCATCAAACGGAAAAAGAGAGTAAAAACTCGTGCCCGTGCCGTGCCCGTGACCGTCTACATAACATCGCCCAAAGCGATTCAAATGCATTTGTGCAGCCCTTTATTATCGATATCTTCTGAACTAAATGTTAGATTGCCATAAAATTTCTACACGTATTGTTTGAAGGTTGCAACTATTGAAATATTATATCGATATTTAGTTAGAGGTGCCACCTGGTAGTTAGTCTCGGTACTTATCGGACCATGTGTTAAGTTTTGATTAAAAATTAATTTAAGAAAAAAATATTTTTATAATATAAAATAATAAATAATAAATAATTAAAATTGTGAAATAAATAGATAGGTATCAAATTTAGATCTTTTTTATTAATTACAACGTAGGTTGGAATAAATAATGTTAAACTTCTTAAACCGATAAACTTTCAACAATTTATTTCTTTTAATCTTTATTTTTAAAATAATTTTGTTTACTCTTGTTTCTAGATTTTAGTTTGTTTGTCTGGTTTTTTTTTTTTTCTTTTTTTGCTTTACTGTCACAAAACTTTCTACTGGCAATACCGATCGCTCCGCAGCAGAGTAAAAAAAAACAAGAAACTAAGAGAAAACAAACAATAAAAAGAGGAAAGCTCTGCTAGACAACGGTAAGAAAGTATATAAACAATAAAAATGCATGCAGCAACAGACACTCGAATTTTAAGTGAATCATTCGAATACCTTCAATGTTTGGATGCTGCCTTCGTATCGATTCGCAATCATGATCGAGCTTTACAGCAATACATTGTTTACGAACCCAAGCGATATGCATGAATAATTTTTATGTACGATTGTGGCTGACGACGAATTTTATTCGAGTAGCAAAAAATGACGAATGGTCTCATGCAAATCTTTGGTGGATACAAAGCTTTTAAGACTTAGTTACCTTTTTGATGGGAATAGTTTCGGAGAATAGCTTGGTCCTAATATTGTGAAGACCTAAATGATTTAAGTATTTTATGCATTTTTCTTGATTGTTATGAAAAAATTCTAAAAAAAACATATTTTTCCAAAAATAACATTTACAATAAGTTTAATTTTTTTATTTAATTACTCAATATATAAGTGTTTTCACTTCATATCACAATTAGTTTTTTTCTTTTTCATTAATAACCTTAATAATTAATTTTAAAATTTAAGTTCTAACTTTTTTTTTAGTTTTGCCTTGTAAAATTTTAACAATGGTGATGATGGTGCGGTGGCCCATGATGGTGGTGTCCATGATGATGCGAATCATGATGATGATGATGATGATGTTCATGATGATGGGGATCATAAACTTGTGCTGGTATATGATGTAGAGACCCACAATGTGGTGGTCCATGATGTGGAGGCCCATGATGTGGTGGGCCGAGATGGGGCGGACAATATTGTGGTGGTCCATGATGTGGTGGTCCATGATGTGGCGGTCCATGGTGTCCCGTTCCGCAGTGTGGTGGTCCTGGATGTGGCATTTTTTTAAACTTTATTTTTGTTTTTTTTACTGTTTCCTTCAACACTCTCTACAAAACTGTGAAGTTCTAAATCCTACTTATTGCTATTTAACTAAAATTTTATCACTTTTTGATGATGTTATCGCTTGTCATAAGTTCTTATCTTATCGCAGCTTAGAACACAATGCATTTAATTTAGTTATACAGAACAATATAACCTCCAATAATTAGTCGTAAACTAAAAATGTATGCTTACTAAGTGCAAATTTGTGTTGTAGATATATAAAATTGGCAATTTATTGAGACAATGACAACGACTCTTTGAAATGTAAACAAAACCCCAAAAGTGGGAATTTTCTAAATCTAATCTCTTTATTCTTATCGGTAGATATTGCATTTTGAGATAGTGCTGCTTGTTCTAAACTTTACTATTGTATTTTGTATAGCTATTAACTTTGGACTTATCTCTTAGGGGGGAAAAAAATGTATGTTCTCATGACTCACAGTCTGAAATCTATTAAAATTCTATAACCAAATGTTGATGCTTCTCAATATAAAAAGATTTATAAATATGAGTCATTTGCGCTGTAAACATAAGAGAGTCACTTCATTTCTGATAATATAAAGATAGAAAATTGTTTGTTTCGAAAATTGTTTATTTTTGTCAGCAACGATTTCCATTTCCGATGCTTATATAAAGTTTGAAAAAAAAACAAAAAAAATTGGATAGAAGCATTTATTAGGAAATTAAATTAATGTTTACAAAAAGGACACTTTTAAATTTTAAATGCTGCACAAGCATAACGAAAATAACTTGCAAGCCATCTGTCATGATTTCAAGCACTTCTTCTCTTCCGCAGTCGCATTTCAAAACAAAGAGTGTATTAAGGAGATATGCATTCAAATACTGCAAAAAAACAACAAAAATAAAAAATAATAAAGAAACAAAACCAGGCATTTTTAAAATTATCTACTTTTTGACGATTTTCATCTCTGGAAAAAAAAGGACAGAAAGATAAATTCGCAAAGAATGGTGATAAAAGAAAAAATTAAGGAACTTATATTTTTAATTATCGAATAGGAATCTGCAGTTGTAATTTCAGACAAATCTAAAGAAGTCCAATTAGACTGGACACAGGCTTGGAATGTAAAAACTTTAGAATGACCATTCTAAAAAGGATGGTTCTTACGGTCTGTTTTTTTTCGCACACAGCTTTAATCAAATCAAACAAAAATAAAATAGAACTAAAAATTAGAATCCAAGAAGATAAATTTAACAAAAAGGAGACTATCAAAGAGGCTCAGGTAAATTTTCTCCGAATCAAACTTCCACTTTCTAAAAATATAAGTTGCAATAATTTTCTTTTCTGCTACTGATATTTATTTAAAAAAAAAAACGTGGCTGATATTTATTTAAAAAAAAAAGATTGGGTTGTCTCATCGACACACCCGTAGGTTTTGACGTAACTGTGTTTCTTATTGTTGTTGATGTTGATCTTGATATTGATGTTGATGCTGATGTTGATGTTGATGTTGATGTTGATCTTGATATTGATGTTGATGCTGATGTTGATGTTGATGTTGATGTTGATGTTGACGTTGATGTTGATGTTGATGTTGATGTTCATGTTCATGTTGATGTTGATGTTCATGTTCATGTTGATGTTGATGTTGATGTTAATGTTGATGTTGATGTTGATGTTGATGTTGATGTTGATGTTGACGTTGATGTTGATGTTGATGTTGATGTTGATGTTGATGTTGATGTTGATGTTGATGTAGATGTTGATGTTGATGTTGATGTTGATGTTGATGTTGATGTTGATGTTGATGTTGATGTTGATGTTGATGTTGATGTTGATCTTGATATTGATGTTGATGCTGATGTTGATGTTGATGTTGATGTAGATGTTGATTTTAATGTTGATGTTGATGTTGATGTTGATGTTGATGTTGATGTTGATGTTGATGTTGATGTTGATGTAGATGTTGATGTTGATGTTGGTGTTGATGTTGATGTTGTAGTTGATGTTGATGTTGATGTTGATGATGTTGATGTTGATGTTGATGTTGATATTGATGTTGATGTTAATGTTGATGTTGATGTTGGTGTTGATGTTGATGTTGATGTTGATGTTGATGTTGATGTTGATGTTGATGTTGATGTTGATGTTGATGTTGATGTTGATGTTGATGTTGATGTTGATATTGATGTTGTTGTTGATGTTGATGTTGATGTTGATGTTGATGTTGATGTTGATGTTGATGTTGATGTTGATGTTGATGTTGATGTTGATGTTGATGTTGGTGTTGATGTTAATGTTGATTTTGATGTTGATGTTGATGTTGATGTTGATGTTGATGTTGATGTTGATGTTGATGTTGATGTTGATGTTGATGTTGATGTTGATGTTGATGTTGATGTTGATGTTGATGTTGATGTTGATGTTGATTTTGATGTTGATGTTGATGTTGATGTTGATGTTGATGTTGATGTTGATGTTGATGTTGATGTTGATGTTGATGTTGATGTTGATGTTGATGTTGATGTTGATGTTGATGTTGATGTTGATGTTGATGTTGATGTTGATGTTGATGTTGATGTTGATGTTGATGTTGATGTTGATGTTGATGTTGATGTTGATGTTGATGTTGATGTTGATGTTGATGTTGATGTTGATGTTGATGTTGATGGTGATATTGATGTTGATGTTGATGTTGATGTTGATGTTGATGTTGATGTTGATGTTGATGTTGATGTCGTTGATGAGGTTTATGTAAATGTTGGTGTTGGTGTGGGTTTTGGTGTTGTTTTTGCTTTTTTTTTTATTTGCTTCTCCATTGCAATTAATCCAGCTAAAGCTATGCATATGCTTACATTAGGCGGTTACCTGAGGGCCTTATGACGCCCTTAATTTTTTTTTTATTTTTATCATATGCCCGAAGTCCTCACCTTCATTTCCGTCCCTTAAAATTTACAGTTACGCCAGTAGTCATAGAGTTAAAATTCCATGCAACGTTTTTTCATGGTTGTAGCATTTTTACCTCATTTTGTGGTTGCCACCCTGAAATCATGACGATAGGAATTTATTTCGTAATTTAGTTCTGAGGCGTAATAATACATCTATGCTGTCGTAAAACAAAATTTACCGCAGCACGAGTTCTGAGTGAGTAATAAAAGCATGCAACGATATTACATATCTGTTACATATGCTGCTGTATTCACGACCTGGTGACGACAGAATTTTTTTTTTTTTATTATTTTTGTCGTAAGGCTAAGTATAAATCCTTCATTTTCCTTTTCAAACATTTATCGTAGCTTATATACTCACCAAGTAAAAATTCAATGCAACGGCGCTGCATGAATTTTGCATTTTCAATCTTTGAGAGGCTCTCTCTGTGTCCTCATGATGTCAGAAATTTTTTGTCTAATTTTGTTGTGAGGGCTTAGAGCAGACCTTTATTGGTGTATCATATTTTTAATCCTAGCAATACTCAGGGGGTAATAATTCCATGTAACAAATTTTCAGTTGGGTTGCTTAAGCAGCTCCCACCGCGTCCCGATGACATTTTGAATATTTTTTTTGTTTTTTAATGAAGTCAAAGAATTAACCTTAACGTTCGTATCATTATTTTATTCATAGCTCTTATACTCAGCGAGCAACAATTAAACGCAACGCCGATGAATTTTGAAAAAATGCATTTTTCAACTTTTTTGGAAAGCTGCGCGGTAAAACGTTAGAACTTGTAAAGTAGCAAGTCAATGCCAACAGTGAACAACTAAAGCTTTCTTGTGGATATTAAAAACATTTTTAAAAAGCTAAGCACAATGTCAACTCTGGAAAAACTGTACATGGTGCCACATGTGCACCTTGCGGTCTCTTTACACTAGAAGTCCTTCAACTTTCTTTGATGTTGTCACAAGAACATCAAGTCAAACGGATTTGCCAAAGGCTTCATGCTATACATATCAAAAAACTTTTATAAGTTAAAAAAAACTATTCATAGAATATAATAAAGGAGCATAGTTGAAAAAGAGAACATGAAGGTAATTTATGTAGTTTCTATTAGAAATGTTTTTAAACATTTTTGAAAATATGACAATTTAAAGGACTTATACGAGTATTTACTATTCTTTAATCCGTAAAGGGCTATTTATTCGACTTTTCGGAACTGACGTTAACTTATACGTTTTCAACGAATTTGTCAAATTGGCATTTTAATTAACTGGAGAGTGTTGAGGTTATATCTTAAGCTAAAATTTAATTTAATAAGTTAAGTAAACAGCAAGCTGACGATTTCGAACTTGATAAGTTAACTTGAGACGTTAAACAATTTCCAAGTTAAGAAAAAATCTCTAGAAAATTTATGGCTTTTGAAAAACATGCTTTCGGATGAAAGAATACCCGCAATTCTTCAATAGCACGAAGGCGGTTCAAGTATTCATCGTTATTAATTTTATTTTCTTCCAAGTAGTCTCCATTGCAAGCAAAGCTTCCTTCAATCTTGAAAACATTTTTCATAGGCTGATTTTGGAATCGCCTTCAGCGCTTTCTGTGAATTGTCCTTTTTGCCTCAATCGTCGCAAGACGCTTTCCGCAAAGTGGTAACTTTAGTCTTGGGAACAGAAATTTCAAAAGTGTTTTATGTAGACACCTGTAGGATTAATTCTGTGTCGATCCATAGCGTGGGATCGAAACATTGTGTCGGTGAAAACCCCTTTGAGGATTCAATGGTACCAAATAAGCTTCATGCTGTGTTGATATGTCGCAACCCTTGGTTTAGATGGAGGGCTATCTAACACCTTTTTAGAACTAAGGGGTACACCAGAGTTGAGAAAGCAACTCCACACTGAGCAAGATAGCTCTACCCACGATATGGGTGGTAAACCACAGCCACCACGATGCTCCCTGAAGGGCCAGGCCAGTTAATCAGTGGTACAAGTTTTCAAGTCCTTGGTCAGACCTCGTAGTAAGTTACTACCAGTTAAACCCATCACAGCTCTGGACCGGTTACCACTAACAAGAAACACAAATTACAGCTCCTCATACACACACCAAACAAAAAATTCATTGTAAAGGATCACCACACACAAAGCACACCCTCTAACTCAAAGCACACAAATACTGCAACTAGTTCAGCCTTGTTAGGCACCTTTCAATCACCTAACCAGCAAATCGATTTAATTCAGCAATTAGTTCGCTTGACGCGAGCGAAATCGAAATTCATACCCATTGTACGCAAATCACGAATATTTTCGTAAAAAAATAACACTCACGAAGTACATGCAACACCACAATCACAGCTCTCAATCACACTCAAGTTTCCTTCATGTAAAAATGCCCAGTTCAGCTCAAGCTGAAACCAAAGTCTGGATAACCATTCACAAACATAACATCACGTATAAACTTATGCGTGCCCTTCCATACTCATACTCACCCCATCTAGACCGCACACACTGTTTCAGCAAAGCCTTCCAATCACTGTCATTCATACGTCTTTCATACGTCTTACATCCGTATGAGAGATCCAGTCAAACAAAAAGGACGACACACCCTTAAGCACACAAACCTGTATTACCACAAGATCAGGAGATGGCTTATGGTTTCAAGATCAAGAGAAGCAACCTCCAACAACACTTGTAAGGCATTAGTAGATACTGTACGACACACCGGCATGTACCCAATCAGAATGACTCTCTGATAGTATATTACATAAACCCACATAAAACCTGACTACATCAATCCATACATATAGGAGAGCCATAAGTCGCATAAGCATCAAATAAGGCGCACAGCCTGCCTACTGAGACCCCATTCACTCCTTAGCAAATGACGCACTTGCCAAACAATCGTCAATAGACTGAGGGTCCGTCTACAAAATAAACTGAAAAGTTCATTCTATCCGACATAGTTAAGGTAACTTCAGTCACACACCTGAGGATAACTCTATTCACACGGACACATAGAAATCGACTAGATGCTAATCTGCCTTTCAGCAGCATTATCACAGTCTTATCCATGGCCACACTCACACCAACACGGACACCCCAATCACGCGTTAAGCCCATGGCCACACGTACCTCAGCCTCCAGTTTAGCACGAGACTGGCCTTCAACTGGCCTTTACAGTTGATGAAGCTGGCTTAACAAAAGATCAATTTTGGATTTCCTCGAACAACATACATCCACACACATTGATTAAGACCAATGACATTGACAATGATAATGACAAACCGTCTGAGTCGGTGTACAGACGCAGCAATGGTCCTGGCAAGTTCAATTCAAATCGACGTCCTCATAGAAATAACGGTGTTTACCACCAGTAGCACTAACGTGGTTAATTAACCGCTCGTAAACAATTCGCTAGAGAAAGAACCATGCTCAAGTGGCAAGACCGCTGGAATAGATTAGTGAAGGGTCGATGGACGCATCAGCTTATCCCAAACCTGTCCAATTGGTGTGGCAGAAGTCATGGCTCTGTGAACTTCTACATCACGCAGATTTTCAGTGGCTGGCCACTAGAGTGTGCCTTATGTTGCGATTTTTGGAAATGTCAAGGGGCTGAAAGGTTTTTTTATGCGTTTTTATATTCTAAGAACGAAACTAAAAAAATTTTTTTTTACGATAACGTTTACCCGTGCCAATCGGGCCCGAAAGTTTCGAAAAAATGCGCATATTAGACCATATTTGCACAAATTAAAAAAAAATCTTTTCTCTGCTTTTTATAAATGTTTTACATTTTTTGGAACACATACATAAGAAATATGATATCTACAAAGTTTTTTTATGGTGGGCGTGGTTACCGCCCCTGCTGCGTCGAAATTTCTCCCGCAGTCTTTTCCCACTTTTTCATGAAATTAGTGCAATTTAGGTATTAATATCAACAATAAATAAATACATTTTTATTATAGTTAAAGTATGATTACATTTCATTAAATTCACAATATGATTCTGACGAATCCTGCACAAATATAAGCACGCCGCGACCCCTACTGCTTTCACTGCCCAAAATATAGTAGAAGACGCGAACCATGTCCTCTTCGAGTGTCCAAAGTTCCGCAATGAGATAGAACAGGATTCGGCGAGCTTCGGCGAAACGATGAAGTGGCAAAACTTAATCACCCTTATGTTGGTAAACGAAACGAACTGGTCAGTAGTCAACGCCCTAGCAAGATTATCGATGAACTCCGAAGGGTTGAGCGCTCACAAAATAGGTGATACAGAAGTTTTAGGCTATCCCATAACGACTTCCCAGACAGAAGACGAACACAAGTCGAACAGATTTCAGCTAAGTGCTATTCCCATGCCCCGTAAAGTGATGCTTTACGATGGTTCCACGGGGTGTAATTATGGACGATTTTTCAATGCGGAGGTTCAGGTTTAGTGCGTAAGAATCGCACACTGCCATCTGCACCTTTTGAAGGTTCCCCCTTCGCGAATATAATGAAAAAAAAAACACCAATGACACATGCACGCCTGTCAAAAAAGTAACTCCTTCAAAACTTACCTTCCCCACACCCTACCTCATGTAATCTTTCAAGTACTCTATCCCAGTAAAGATAATCGAAAGTGCCCTTAAAGTCGATAAATAGTCCCAAGACGTACTTAGAACTACTTACTTCCACAGCATTCTTCACAAGCATCAATGACACTCTTGCCCTTGCGAAAACCCAATTAATTATCACAAAAGCCCGCTCTCTCACATTCCAGAAGCCGTTCCACCATTAGCCTTTCCAGCAATTTGCAAAGCACCGGAAGAAGGCTGATGCCCCGGTAAGACCGAGGCTCCTTAGCCTGTCAGGTGACTTCAAAAGTACAATCACCCTCGCTTCCTTCCACACGGTGAGAAAATAGCTCTCAGTCACACACTTTGCATACATAGCCACAAGAAGTCGTGGGAACAGAAAAAGGTAAAGGTGGCTTTTGTAGTCGAGAAGATATCATACTATCTGCCACCCTATAGGTACCATTTTCAAATCCCGGCCAGTTCATGGTCCTACGCTTTAACCTTTCTGCATGCTTAATGCCAGTGGTGTTCACACGCATACTTCTACAATTTTCGACTTTTGTGCTTGTTTTTGTATCTCTCCCTCTCTCTCTCTCTCTCTCTCTCTCTGCTTTGACAAAAATTGTTGTGCAGTTATTAGGTAAGAATTGTGTTGTATTTACCCAGCAGGAAACTGAGCGCTTCATTAGCGCATTTGAAGCGCTCCCAAAAAGCAGTAGAGCGCTTTGTTCTCCTTATGGATAGAGCCTTTTTTAACATTGGCATGTCATCAGATGTAGGCACTTCGCTCTCATTATAGTAAATAACAAAACGTACCGAGAGCTGAGCACTTGGATTAAAAACGAATCGACAAAATTTTATTTTTTGTCGCATGCGGGATTGAACTCGGACTGCTGGCATTACAGTCAAATGTCTTAACGCTCTGCAATTTCCTTGCTTGATTACTTGTGAACAAAACGTATATAAAAATATGAGCTCCACAACTCTCAACTCTGAAAAGCGCATCCTCAAGCGCACCAAAAATGGAGCGCTTTTTATTTTCCCACTGGGTATTATTATCATCATCATTATCATTATCAGTATTATTATCATTATCACTATCATTATCATTGTCACTAGCATTATCATTATTATTATTATTATTCTGGAAATAACGCATTTTCATATGTCTCAAATATTTCGTGCAGTGCAAAACACACGACCAAGCGTGAAGTTTCAGCGCCAACTGATTGAGAGAACTTTGTGCATTGGACGGTGTACGTGCTTCGATTCTCGAATAAAGCTTTCGAGTCTCACCACGCGTGGTACTACGTGAACATCACTGCTTTATGCTCATTCTTAACAACCAACAAGTTTAGAACATCCACCACATTTCGAACAAAGGCAGACTTGACAGAATAGGATTTACACTTGAAATCCTTAAGTAAATAAAATAAATTGTTTTTAATAATTAAAAAACTCCCACAGCTAAATAACTCTCAAGCCAAAAACTTTGTAGGAAAATCAGCCCTGATGTCTTTTTAATAAATCAACGTAAGCCGAAGAAATTTTTTTTAATTTCTCAGTATTTCTTGGATGTATTAGGAACTTTAATAAAACAATTCGAAAATTTGTACGAAAATATTTACAAAATCATTTATTTAGTAACTGATTTTGTAAATATTTTAGTGCAACTTTTGCACTTGTTTCATAAATATTTATGTAAAATATGACAGCTGTTAGTGCATCAAAATGTTTCTGCGGCACTTTTTTAAAAACATGGCACATAACATACATAAATAAGAACTGAACCCTCTGGTGTAAAGTGCCCACTTAACTAAAAACATACTTAAAACATTGAAAAAACACCAACTCCGCAGTTGTGAAAACTTACGAAAAACTATATTAATTTACAAAGGATCCTTTTAAACTACAATAACAACATGTGCCATATATATTTTAACAGGAACTCATTATTTTTCCTGTCAGCATTTTTCGTAGTATGTAGAGCAGAAGTAAAAAAGAAAAACAACATAAGAAAAAAACACGGCACACAAGAATGAAGAAACAACACAATGTTGACAAGATTGAAACAGTAGCAGTTGATGAACAACAAGGATGACGATGACGGCGACGACGACATTGCGGGAACCTACCAGCGCACCTTAAGCTAAAACGTACCCTATACTTTACGAACCATATTTACACGATGCCAGAAAAACACGCTGGTGAGTACGTAATCGCACATGAGGCTGTAACAAAGCTGCACCACGAAGATGAAAACAAAAAAATGGAAAGAACTGAGGGTCGTGAAAGAGTAACAAAGTAGTTGGAGACAGGCAATTAGTGTTGTCAAATATTCGACAAAATGTAGAAACGGGTTTCTTGATTTGCCCGAGAATGAAGATTTTTGAGTACCCGGTTTATCGAATTTTTGACTTCAATTCAATTATTAATTTAATGTAAATCATTATCCCGTGAACCTTCTTCTGAGTTTGGTCGCTGAAGGCCATATCTGAAGAATACGTTGAACGAGGAAGCAATTCCAATGCGCAATGAGATGAATTCTGTCAATGTTTTCAATGACTTACGAGTCATTGAAATATGAGTCATGAAATAACTTTTTCTTCTTTAAATGTGGTCGTTTTTCCTTGAGGGTATACGGTTCCATAAAATCCCCAACGGTTCTATAAATCTGTATAAAATTTGCCGTTCAAATATTTCGTTTAAACGTGCACATGCCATTCAATTAATCTGATAACTAATATGCCGTGAGGTTCCCAAAAAGACACTTCTCAGAACCTTTTCGGTCGATTGTTGTGACCTTTTATTCTATTGAATATTTGTGCAGTTATATTTCGAGTTAGAGTTCAAATTACAACTAGATTTTAAATCAAAATTATGGTTAAACTTATAGTTCCTGGTGGAATTTTATTTCAGGTGACTACTGGCTGAGAAGAAAGTACATTAGCAGTTCTGTTTTACCTGTCTTTCCAGTCAATTAATCAAATGATTCTCACGTTGATAACATCGCCTAAGGGATATTGGATATTCACGAATATTCGACGGGAATACTGACTTTGGAACATCCACGAATATTTGACTGGAATACTGATTTTTCCGCTTCTGAATCTTTTGGAGCCATTTCCAGAGGCTTTCGGTGGTTTTCAGAGGTTTTCGGAGATCAGCATGCTTAATTTCCTCATAAAAAATTTGGCAACCCAAGATTCGTCGGCACGTGAGAGAGTGAGTTTTATGAAAAGCACTTGTTTATTATTTGGGTTTATTGGAGACCCAGGTTCGAACCCCAGCAGCGACATAAAATTATTTGAATTAAAATGATTTTTCTGTACGGCCGCCACCTCTCTGCAGACAATGGCAAACCTCAGAGAGTAATAAAAATGCCATGTAAAGCTTCTTGAGAATAAGAACATTCCGTTCATCGCCGTTCGGAGTCGGCATTAAGCCTGTAGGTCCATTTCTCGGTCAATTGTGTACAAACTTAATAACACGCACAACACAATAGATCATAAGAAGCTAGGTCAAAGTCCTTTCAAGGGCTGAAATGGCCAGTTATTTATTTATTTTTTTTTTGCTTGTTTATTAAGTTGATTCCTTTTTTCAAACTTTCGATTCTGTTTTGTCCATACCAAAGGATTCCATGACGTCCCAACTTTTTTAGAAGATGATACGCCAATATCTTCGAGTTCAGAAATTATGGAAAGAATTATTAATAGCTCGTCACTTACATCAGTACTTTTTTGGAACAAGAATTCCCGAAGAAGATCTGGCTGCTGGTGTGTTGAATCAGTAGTTTGGACGATAATTGCAAGAACATCAATATCATACCGTAAATGTGTAGTGTTCTCTTTAAAATACTTGAGTGAGTTCTGTTTTTAAGCGATTCTTGACACCTGACAATTGACACTTGACAGTTGACCGTTGATACTTAACACTTGAAGCTTGACACTTGGCACTTGACATTTTACACTTGATATTTGACACTCGATACTTCACACTTGACAGTTGACACTTGAAATTTGACATTTTACATTTGACACTGGATATTTAACACTCGATACTTCACACTTTACACTTTACACTTGATACTTGACACTTTACACTTTAAACTTTAAACTTTATACTTTACACTTTACACTTCACACTTTACACTTTACGCTTTACACTTTACAATTGATACTTAACACTTGAAACCTTACACTTTACTCTTGACACTTGACACTTCACACTTTACACTTTAAACTTTACACTTTACACTTTACACTTTACACTTTACACTTTACACTTTACACTTTTAACTTTACACTTTACACTTTACTCTTTACACTTTACACTTTACACTACAGTAGTGTAGTAAAGTGAAATTTGACACTTGACATTTTACATTTGACACTGGATACTTGACACTCGATACTTTACACTTGACACTTGACACTTCACACTTTACACTTTAAACTTTACACTTTACACTTTACACTTTACACTTTACACTTTACACTTTACACTTTACACTTTTAACTTTACACTTTACACTTTACTCTTTACACTTTACACTTTACACTACAGTAGTGTAGTAAAGTGAAATTTGACACTTGACATTTTACATTTGACACTGGATACTTGACACTCGATACTTTACACTTGACACTTGACACTTGGTACTTGACACTTTACACTTTACACTTTACACTTTACATTTAACGCCTTACACTTTACACTTTACATTTTACACTTGATACTTGACACTTGACACTTGACAAATTAGCAAGGTTTTTACACACTTTCACTTGAAGTTATTCAATTACATGGATATGTGCTCAAATTGCAATTTGTATTCAGCTTTAAAATAATTCAAAGTGTCACCTGCAATTTTAACAACGTCTGTAAACTTCGTCAGTTGTTTTGACTTTTTTTTTAAAATCATCTTATGGAGTTGTGAGATTCTGGTAATCTTTTCCTCATGAAAGTAATAAGCAGCATAACTGCAGATATTATGGTGGCCAGATGAATTTTGACATGTCTGCACTATTATTATATATATAAAATAAAAGTGAACATTTTTTGTTACCACTAAACTTCAAAACTACTGGTCCGATTTTTATGAAATAAGTTTAAAAATATCACATTTATGCTTCAAAAGGATATAGGGATATTTTCTTTACAAAATTTTAATAATAAGTGTCTTTAATTAAAGTGTAAAGTTTTTAAAAAATCATCCACAATTCCATGTAACATGTTAATTCGTTTCGCGGACTTTTCTACACATGTTTTGACAGTGGTTTCCTGTAATTTATAAATGAGCAAGAAGAACAAACGGCTGAATTTTCAACATTTATAGGAGTGGCATTGTGTAATTCAATAGGTTTTTTTATAAATTGATAAAAATAAACTATTGATAAAGAGAAAACGTCCGTGGCGAAGCCGCAGACCACTGTGGCCTGCTAGTATTAAATAAAGCAAGTAGTGGTGCACAATCTAAATGATTCATTAATATATCACGCGAAAGTATAACCAGAAAATACTTCCGTCTAAGCGCTAAGGTTTTTAATCCCAAAAGTGCACAACGAGAGATGTTAGTTGGCTTCAGAGCTGCCAGGTTGAGGGATTTTTCCCCTTTTTCGGGATTTTTCGTACCAAACGGGGAGGCGGGGAAAACATTGATAAAAACGGGGAAAATTAAAAATGAAATAGCGAGTGCAAAAATATATCGGTTATTAGAAAAACCAACTACAATGTTTTATTTTTTGTTTGCCATTTTTTACAAAGCTGAATGTGTCATATATGGATAAAATAGAACTAACTTTGAAGACTTTTGTTGATTGTTTCATGTAAAAGGAATACATTAATGTAGTCATAATAGTATTTTTGATGTAGACTTAAACGATTTCGATACTTTTTTTAAGGAGCTATATAAAGGGCCACTCATAGATAGTAAAAATGAAAAATAAAACTTTAAGCTTAAAAATAATATTTTCACACGTTATTTCGTATCTATCTGAGTGGAATGATTTCGACCAAGAATATAGATCGTTAATAAATATAAATTTTTCAAATATATCATCAGAAATTATCCAGGAATTCTGGAAAGAAGTTATATTTTTTATTGATTCAGATATTTAAAAAAAAAAAAAATAGTGTCGTTTATTTTTTGCTTTCCTTATAGCGGGGCAAGTGCTGAAAGTTCTTTTCAGCTAATAATTTAAATAAAACAAAACTAAGGAACTTTCTTGACAATACCTCTCAATGCAGAACTCTCCGCAGTAAATCTTTAATGAAATATAAAAATTGCTTTGAATTGAAATAAATTCAGAACTTTTAACTTTTTATAATAGAAATAATACACATACTCTTGTTTACTTGGTTTGATAATATGTATAACAATATGTATATTTCAAATAATTTCTAACAATTTTTTATAATCTCAAAAACGTAACGTTCGAGTCAAAATACAATATACCTTAAAATTTTCATTTTTATTTTTATTTATCTTATAGATACGTACGTTTTTCCTGTATTTACTTATTTTAGTATTGTATATATTTTAGTTTAAGTAAAGTGAATTAATGAACTTATTATTTCTTTAAATTGCTTTTTATTAAACAATTTAAAACCGGGGAAAAAACGGGGAAACTCGAAGTTAAAAATGGGGAAAAAAATTCATTTGTATGCAAAAATAGGGATTTTTTTCGCTGAAACCTGGCAGCACTGGTTGGCTTAGACCCAGCGAAGTTTTTTTAGCGTTAGCCGAGTAAAACATCTTTTAATATTTTCAATTTTAGAAATACGGATTGCATATCGTGGATCCCAAACCACACAACAATACTCCAAGCTTGATCTAACCAAAGAGAAGAAAATAGACTTAAGAGTAAAGGGATCTGAGAACTCCTTTGTGGTTTTGCATTAGTTTTAGAAATAATAACATTAGGGGTATTCTCTATGTCTAGGATATGCCGTTGCACGGTGCAAGAATAGGAAATGTATAATATCTGCAATTGAGAAACAACAATGGTGGATTGTATATTTACAGTTTACAGAAAGTAAGTTTTTTGTCAGACATGACACCCAAATCCATTTTGAAATCAACTCTTAGGAGGCTTTCGGTGTTTAAATCATAATAACCTGCAATCAACTGTTGTTTCATGGTGAATGACATAATATTACATTTAGCCACATTAAAATATAATTTATTAATATCACACCACTTGTACAAGTCGTCGAAGTCCTGTTGAATATGTTGACAATCGATTAAGGTGTTAACATTCTTAAATATCTTTACGTCATCAGCGTACATTAGGTATTTTGAAAATTTAATATAGTTCGGTAGGTCGTTAAAAAACAAAACAACCAAAAACGGGCCAAGGTGACTACCTTGCGGTATACCAGAAAAATTATCAATATGTTTTATAGAGTTATTTCTTATCCAGACCTTAGCTGGTCTGCAAGGATGAATGAAACCCCAATTTGCTAAGTGTATTTATTAAAACTGAGTGCTGGACTCTATCGAATGCTTTCCAAAAATCTGTAAAAATTACATCAATTTGTTGGTCTCTTTCCATTTCTATTGCTATGATGTGAGTAAACAGAGTAAGATTAGTTGAAGTAAATTTACCAGAAACAAAATCATGTTGGTTTTCAGAAATACCGCCTTTAATGCAGGTATAAATTTTCCTTTTTACCATGGACTCGAATAATTTTGGAGTGGGTGACAATTTGGATATAGATCGATACTTTGCAATATTTTGCCTCGATACTGATTTAAAACTTGGAGTTATCGTGAATAATTTCCATGCATCTAAAATTCTCCCTTTTGTAACGATTCATTAAAAAGAAAAGTAAGAGGTTGGAAAAGTGCCATTGCACAAGATTTTTAGTAATATTATCAGGACCACATTTCTTCTTCACATCCAAGCTAATTAATTCACTATTAATTGATTGGTTATAGCATACATAATTCAACTGAAAATAGACTGCAAAAAGATCGCATATTTCTTGACTATTTATTGTCAGAATTTCTGTCTTGCAAAAACATGTTTTTTGGGAGACCCATAGAATTCTTCTTGTTATTCAAATAAGATCACAATGCTTTTGCGTATATCTTGGAGAATATTTTTAAAAACAATAAAAGCATTTCATTGATTAAGTATTGTTTTTGAAGTGAATCTTCTTTGGCGGCGAGTGAAATTTCAAGGTCTCTTATTCGTGACAATGTGTAACGTTTAAATTTATATCACCATTTTCAAGGTCGCTTTATTCGTGAAGCTTATAACAATGTTAAAAGCAAATATTTTTATAAAAATTTTTGCCACAAGCAGGCATTGAACCTTGGACTGTTGCAAGCATCGGATAAGAATTGGACGTTCTAGCAATATCCTACACTGATGCTTTCAAACGAGTAAACACTATGCAATTGATATTGCATGCGTCCTACTCCGTTTCAATGTAGTATATCACAGACACAAACCAATGCCTTTCAAACATTTCCTTTTCAGCCTGAAAGCATGCATTTTGAAAGAGCATATCATAAGGTCTGTTTCCGAACGCGTTCAAGTAACTTGAAGCACGAGAGAGAAGAAGGTCAATCAAAATGTCACACTCATTACTCGAACTTTACTTGAAAAATTTCTTTGAGCACGAATATCGAGCTTCAAACAGCTGATTGTCAAAATGATAAAATTAAATTGTTGTGAGAAAAATTTATGAAATTAGTTAGACAATTAATAAAAATAAAGTTAAAATATGAAAAATGAACGCAAATGGAAGTAATAGTCAAGATTGCCGATAAGTTTTTGCCATGCCAAAGAAAATAACGACACCCATGAAGTCGAGAAGTAAAGAAACTAATGGTAAGAGTCGATTAGAACAGGCGATTAGAACATCTTCTCAACAAAATTTTGAAAACAACCAAGGTGATAAGCATAACAATCAGCGTTCGCTACTTTACGAGGGCCTCACTCAACATAGCAACTATGATGATAAGGAAGCCCTTCGCTTTCGGAAGCTCCGTTAAACAGTACTGTGCAAATGCAACCTAATATTGAAGAAGTGACCAAGTTGAGGAGGCCTTTCAAAACGGATAAATCACCCGCTAAATGTTTTAACACTAATAAAAAACGGAGTGGAGGCAATCATGGACAATTTGCCGCTCAAGTTAATGCACATCATTGCGTGGCAGTTGAAACAGCTTTTCAAGAAAATATGGGCATCCAAATTAATAAGAGTAAAAAAAAAATATTCCCTGCTTTACGAGACCCTCACTCAACAAAGCAGCTATGATGATCAGGAAGCAGGAGGCAATAATCAACAAGATTTGCCTCTGCTTTCGGAGGCTCCGTCAACCATGATACAATTATACAAGGTAGGAGTGACAGTTCTTTCGTCTTGCGCTAACTGTCAAAAGTAGTATAAATTAGAGAACGAAAAAAGAAGAAAAGAAAATAGAAAACAAAATATACAGGCAATTGACAATCGGTGCAAGGTACTGGTGAGAAAAAAGTAAGTTGTCACTCCTACCTTGTATAATTGTATCATGCCGTCAACGAGTACTATGCAAATGCAATCTAGCATTCAAAAAGTGACAAACTTAAGGAGACATTCGAAAACTACTTTAACACTAGCTGAACGTTCTCACGCTTATAGAAAACGCTTTTCAAAAGTTCAGTGAACATTGCCAAAAATTAGAAAATTTCCTTTTTCAATTCCGGTCGAAATTTTACTCATAATAGTGCTGAATTTTATCCATTTTGTATTGCATTTCTTTTTAGATACTTCTGCTCTCTATTTTACACAAAAATTTCTGTTATTCTTGACTTTTTAAGAAGTTTCACTTCTGTCACGTGTACACTAAGAGAAAATATATTAAATTTATCCAAAAACTTTTTTAATTTATCCAAAAAGCGAGTGAATTTTACACCAATAACGCATTTGCTTAAATAAATCGGCTCCGTATATATTTAAAATTTATTTAAATACTTTTTTAACTAAATGAATGTTTAAACAGAATTAATAAAAAATATATTAAAATTATGCACGAATTTTTTTAAAATATCTTTCAAATATTTAATATTTGAAAATAAAAATATCACATTTATATAAAAATGTGAAAATAAAATTTATATAAAAATATTGAATTTAAAAAACAACAAATTCAAATTCAATAAGAATTAGAATTCATAAGAAGCAAAATATGCAGGTAAATGACAACCGTTGCAAGACATCCGTGAGAAAATATCGAGTTGTCACTCTACCCTACATAAGTTCATCAAGCGACCACCCATCGCACTCACAACTCATATTGGCCAAACATCCAGGCTATATTACCCTTGCAACAAAAACTAAACAAGAACTATAAGAAACCAGCAACTGCAAGAAACAAACTGGAGGAACAGAGTGCGATGCTGTTGCTGCTTGTCGGCTATTTCAGCGGTATGAGATATGTGTGTAGGTGTGTGGTATAAATAAAATATTTAAAAACGGGAAAAAAACGAGTTGTAAAGAAAATATTTGACTTTTCCACGTAAATATTTAAATAAAATTTATACTCAGGCGTGGATAATGTTAATATGCGTTATTTTCCTTATTTTCCTTAGTGTAGGTTGCTACACGCGAGATTTTTTTTTTTTTATTTTTACACGCAAGGCTAGTAAGATACAATTTTATAGATATAAAGAAAAAAAAAACTAAAGTAAAATGAAATATAAAATATTCGAAATTTTCGAATGACCTGACCCGTCATTAATTTTTTTATTTTGAATTAACTGAATTTGTCGTTTTTAAGAAAATCGAAACCGGGAAAGTCGAAAATTACCAACAAACCGGTTTCTCCGGGTTTTACAACTCTACAGGCAATGCTTTCAAGCAACAGCAGCATCAGCAAAAAACACGAATGCAGCTCGTTATGCCGGGAGTAACTAATTCTTCAAACTTGGTTTAACAAGGACATGAGCAAGAGTTCGCTGTTGTTCATCAAAACAAAATTTATAAGTATTTGAATTTTTGGAAAAAAAAAACTTTTTATTTAATTAAAATTAAAAAGCTTTTTCGCGCAAGAAAATTTATTTTTATAATTTAAAAAAAAAAAGTTTTAAAATTGCCAAAATATATGAGCAGCACATGTGAAGTCTGGAAAATTATAAAAATACAAAATTACAAAATAGTTTTAATGAACTTTTTCTAAAAACTGATCAAGTGGTATTTTCTTGAGTGAAACTTTTCTCCGACTTAGTCCTTGATCAAAAAATTAAACAAAAATAAGTTGCCGTCTAATGGCAGTAGCATAATTAAAGTTTAATAAGAAAGCTATTCGAGAGATAAGACAACTGGCAGTGCTGCCAACTTTTGCCAGCAGTGCTACTGCCACTGTGCATGCATGCTTGCAACATACATGTTCTATGTACAAAGTGTCGCAAGTCATGCGTGGCTTGGCAGCAGTAGCAGCAGCAACGCCGCTACGTGGCTCTATCTAACTGACTGTTTCAGTGTAATTTTATTTTCTCTATACAAGCTGATTACAAGTATTTCACATCTTGTTATTGTTGTTCTTCTATCCTGCTCGGTGTGAGAGGAGGGTGCTGAGATAACGCCTGTTAGGTGCCAAGTAATTGGAGAATTACACACCCAAGAAAAACAAGCATATAAAAGTGCGCCAAACTGTTTTGTTTTATTTTGTGTCGCAAAAGTTTATGCGTTACGCATACTTTTTTTTTTAATAAAATAGAATTAAGTAATAATAAAGTGATACGTGAGAAAATTAGGATGAAGTAATTGTTATGTTGTGCACACAAAAAAACCAAAAACAAAAACACACACACAAAAGAAATTTACAACCAAAAAGTTACCCATTGGCATAGAAGTTAATGATCATTATGGTGCATGATAGCTTTGCCGTTGATTAAAGGTACATAAGGAACATTGTTAGGAGATTCTTTTTCAAAAAATTTTTTTTTAATACATTTATTAAACATATTTTTTCCTAATTTTAATGCGTGAAATTAAAATGGAATTAAACTTGATCAGACAATTTTGGAAAATTGGCCTGTTGAGATTGCATGTGTCACTGAAACTTGGTTCCAGAATTATATGCCCGATTATTTTTATGATTTAAAGGATTAAATCCTAGCCAAAATAACGAATGTGGAAGAAGAAAAGGGCAGTGGTGTGCTATTTATTATAAGTCCATAAATAGGATGCATCTGAGTATCTTAATGTTTATTTTTAGTGGTCCTCATAAAAGCTCGCAATATCGGATACTCGAATTTGCTCAAATTTGTATACACCTTTTCATGAACACACCGTGCAGGTGACGAGTGTGTAAATCTGCTTTTGTAAATTCGTACCAGTAGCTCGTTTCTGTAACTTTTGCGACAAATAGTCACTTTTTCTGACGTCACACTGTTTCGTTCCAAAATACTCACTTTTGCGAAAGCTACTGTTTCTGTAACTGATGAGTGAGTAAATAGTAGTCCGTGATAAGAAATACACACAAATGAAAGGGAATATATGATATTGCAACAAGTTACAGAGGACTCTGTATGAAATTGAACGTGGTTCCTCTACTTACTGATGTTGATATTAAATACACAAACCTTATCCACTCATTGATCCGAGTATTCTATTAATGCGGCTGATTATATTATGATACAAATCTTATCATGGAATAAATCTCATTATGAAATATTTCAGTTCATATATTCAAAAATATGTTCAATGTAATACATATAATATTGTGTTAATAAATTGGTTGGTTAAATGGTGGAAAGGTTCATTTATTGAAAATAATAAAAGTATAAATTTATTCATCCGAACCAAAATTGTCGCCTTCAAAGTAGTCCCCGTCGGCTGCAACGCTTTTATGCCAGTGCTTGATCCAGACACGGAGACCTTTCTGGAACACGGTTTTTGGTATGGCCTTCAGAGCGTGTACCGATTTTTCCATGACCTTTTTTTTGCTGGTGAAACGCGTTCCTCGAAGCGGTTTTTTGACTCGATCGAACAGGAAAAAATCACACGGAGCCAGGTCAGGTGAATTTGCCGACTGTTGTATGGTTATCGTGTTGTTTTTGGCTAAAGAGTCACGAATAAGATGAGGATTGTGCGATGGTTCATTATAGTGGTGCAAAATCCATGATTTGTTTTGCCACAACTGCGGTCTTTTTTGGCGAATTGCTTCACGTAAACGTCTCATAACGCCCAAATAATACTTTTTATTAACCGTTTGACCATCTGGCAAAAATTTATGGTGAACTACACCATTGTAGTCCATGAAAACAGTGAGCATCGCCATCTTTTTTAACTGAAAACGACGTGGTTTCTTCGGTCTCAGTTCGTCTGGCGACCGCCATTCACTCGCCTGATGGCTGGTTTGCGTGTCATACTCGTATACCAATGTCTCATCAACAGTAATGAATGATTCGTCGTTTTCGACCATTTCCAGCATGTCTTTCGCGATAGCAACTCGGTCTCTTTTTTGCATGAAATTGAGTTCTTTCGGTACCAACTTCGCAGCGACACGTCTCAAGCCCAATTCATTCTTCAAAATGTTCTGAACGGATGCAATTGAAATGCCGACGTCCTCTACTATCTCTCTAATCGTCAATTTGCGATTTTTGACTAACATTTCTTTGAGTTTTTCAACGTTTTCTTCGGTAGTCGAACACAATGGCCACTCGGTACGAAGGTCGTCTTCTACTTCGTCTTGGCCACTCACAAATCGGTTAAGGTATAATATACAACCAAAAACAGGAGCTGTTTTTAAAAAATTTTGTTTAGATATAAGAAGTTATTATTTTTTTTTTAAATTTATACAGGTTATTGTATATAAAAAATACTTTATTAAAATATTTTTATTTTTTTTATTTACAGTTCTGGCTATTATATAGAGGGCGCTGAAAATGGCATTGAAAAAAAAAACATCCAAAACGGTTCGATGGATATGGCCTTTCTCATGTATCGAAAACAAAAAAAATCAAATGACATTTTAAAGCATATACTATATATTAAGCATCCCCCTTACGCAAGACCCCCGGGGTTTTTTTAACGTAGAATACGTTATACGGGGGTGTTGATCTGGAGCACAAAATTTTGAGAAAATGTTTGTCACTTTCATTATAAGTTTTTAATACTTTATGCATGCATTGAAGAAAATTCAAGTATGGTCGTAACATATTTAATATGTCTTCTTTTGATTTGCATTTAAATAATCATATTGCTACATATAATTTTTTTGATTCTATAAGTAAATTAAAATTTAACTCCTTCAAATTTTGTATTAATTTTCATATGCTTTGTATTTTATGTATTATAACATTGTTATAAATATTTAATTTGTTATTTACTACTTTATTCAAATTACCACCTTTACGAACGTGCCTCCTCGGTGCAACCCTGGCGGTGTTAATGTCACTAGATAAGTTCATTTTATTTCCTTTAATTTTTGCATACCGAAAATAGCCAGCGAAGTTGCAAGCCGAGGGAGGCACACTAAAGTGAAATAAAACGCATAGAAAGGAACAAATGCGTTCTTATTAAATCCCCCAGGCGGCTGAAGCAACTTCAACAACTTTTATTTCACTTTAAAGTTGAACGTGGCAAGAGGCCTGGCAAGAGACTTGCGCCGAACGCTAGCTAGCTATTGCTAGCAAACACACAACCATACAGTGAAACATTTTTTCGTTTTTTTGATGTTCGACACGAGCGCAGAAGCAAAGCAAACTGGACTGTTGTTCTAATTAAGGCACAAGCTGTAATTTGGAAAGAACTGCCAGCGGAGCACCTCTAATCTACGCACGAGCTGTATTCTAAAGAACGGCCAGCGGAGCACCACATAAAAGGTCGGCACAAAAGGCGCAACCATAGTAGTCGGAGTGAAGGGTAAGTCTGTATTCTGTTAGATTTGATTGGTATTGAGTCGTTTAGTTGGATTGGTATGGCGGAATAAAGAAAAATTTGTATTTATAAAACTTGAAAATTCCACCATGTTGTAATCGCCTAACCTCGAAAAATACGCCATCTTTTGAAAAAAAAATACGTCATCTTTTAAAACATACTCCATCTTATGAAAAATAAATACGCCGTTTTATATTCGAAAAAATACGCCATTTTACATTGCAGAAAAATAAATTCGCCATTTTCATAAATTATTATAGCTTAAGGAAAGAAAACAGGGGTCTGTATTTTAATCAGGGATAGAAAATAACGGTTATTTTTTAATTTTTACATCAAAAGATCATATACAAAAAGATGTCGTAGAATAATTTTAAATGTAGCAATATGAAGCTAGTGGGTCAGAGATTCCGTTTTTGGCAAGATTTATTTTTTCTTGATTTCTAAGATAGAAATCATCTTAAATCAATTATTTGTGATCGATTCTTTTTTCGATCATATATAGCAATTATTTTTGATCGTTATATTTTCGATCAGAAATAAAAATTATGTTTTGATCGTTTTTTTTTCAATCAGAAATAAAAGTTATTATTTGATTGTTATTTTTTCGATCGAAAATAAAAATCATTTGTGATCGTTATTTTTTTCGATCAAAAGTAAAATTTATTTCTTGATCGATTTTTTTCAAGCAGATATAAAAATCATTTTGTGATCGCTATTTTTTTCGATCAAAAATAAAAGTTATTTTTGATCGTTATTTTTTTCGATCAGAAATAAAAATCATTTTGCGATCGTTATTTTTTCGATCAGAAATACAAATCATTTTGTGATTGTTATTTTTTCGATCATATGTATATAACAATTATTTTTGATCGTTATTTTTTCGATCAGAAACAGAAATTAATCATTGATCTATATTTTTCCGATCAGAAATAAATGTTATTTTTTTATTGAAATAATATTGATTAAGATTAAATCAAATGAATATTTACAAAAAAAAACTGTTTAAGTTAAAATAAAGAAGTTATTGTTTCGAACCTGGGTTACCAAGTTAGGAAGTCGCCTTTGATAAGGATTTGAACAACGATTTTGACGAAGATAAGGACAATATCTAAGACATGGATTTGGATTAGTACTTGGACAAAGGTTAGGTAAGGCTAGGATTTTTTTTTTTTATTTTTTTTATTTCAGATTTAAATAGGTGTACAATAAGACAAATCTTTTATAGTACATCAAGAGAGGAAATTCAAGGTTGTAACCTTGTTATGTAACTTTTACATACAAAAATTAATTTAAAATAAAATAAAATAATTTTTAAAAACAAAAAAAAATGTCTATTTCTGATCGAAAAAATAACGATCAAAAATAATTGTTATATATGATCGAAAAAATAATAATCACAAAATGATTTGTATTTCTGATCTAAAAAATAACGATCGCAAAATGATTTTTATTTCTGATCGAAAAAAATAACGATCAAAAATAACTTTTATTTCTGATCGAAAAAAATAGCGATCACAAAATGATTTTTATTTCTGATGCAAAAAATAACGATCACGAAATGATTTTTATATATGCTTAAAAAAAAATCGATCAAGAAATAAATTTTACTTTTGATCGAAAAAAATAACGATCACAAATGATTTTTATTTTCGATCGAAAAAATAACAATCAAATAATAACTTTTATTTCTGATTGAAAAAAAAACGATCAAAACATAATTTTTATTTCTGATCAAAAAAATAACGATGAAAAAATAATTGTTATTGTTTGATCACCCTGCATATAACGCTGCAGTTTACGCACATTCTCATTCGTCATAATATAACACATTTTTTTTGTATTCTCATTCGTCATAATATAACACATTTTTTGTATTATCATTTGTCATAATATAACACATTTCTTCATATTTCTTCCTATTCTTGCTTTAACATATACATACGTATGTACATACTCATAGCTTAAGAAATTGGCAAACAATAAATGAGTTACAATCGAACCATCGAAGTCATCGCACGCGTTGCCAGTATTTTAATATCTACCCAAACTTAAATTTTTTATGATTTATAGTAGAAAACTCTTTACTATACATTTTTTGGCGCCCAACGTGGGGCATGATATTAATTTATCAATTAATTGTGCAACAACTTTGCTCATAAAAAAAAAAAACAAATCCAAGCGCCCATCGCTTTGAGGTGCCGTCGTCAACTCTGCCTTCGTAAAGGCTGCCATCGCTTAGCTGCGTCGTCATCATCGCTTCCAAGCGCCCATCGCTTTGAGGCGCCCTCGTCAACTCTGCCTTCGTAAAGGCTGCCATCGCTTACCTGCGTCGTCATCATCGCTTCCAAGCGCCCATCGCTTAGAGGCGCCGTCGTCATCTCTGCCTTCGTAAAGGCTGCCATCGCTTAGCTGCGCCGTCATCATCGCTAACAAGCGCCCATCGCTTAGAGGCGCCGTCGTCATCTCTGCCTTCGTAAAGGCTGCCATCGCTTAGAGGCGCCGTCGTCGTCTCTGCCTTCGTAAAGGCTGCCATCGCTTAGCTGCGCCGTCATCATCGCTAACAAGCGCCCATCGCTTATAGGCGCCGTCGCCATCTCTACCTTCGTAAAGGCTGCTTAGCTCCACAGTTATAATAATCACCACTGTTACCTCGTTGTCAAATTTCCGTCAATATATTTATTAACTTTTATTCATTGCAGTCAACACTCGTCAAGTTTGCTCCACATTCATATTCAGTTGTCTTGGTTTGTTGCTGATCTGATTACATTCGGTAATCGCTATTTGGACTTGTTTACATTCTTCACACTTCAGCAACAAATTCACATACCATGACATTAGAAACATTAAGGAAGCAAAGGTCAAGCGTGAAAAAGAACATTTCACGTATCAAAAACATAGTTGAAAGCAGTGCTACAAAGGAAAGGAAGACTTTGTGTGCAGCAGAACTAAAATGCCGCTTAGGCATTCTGGAGTCATACTTCAAACAAGCTCTAACAATTCAATCCAACATTGAAGAACTTGATGAAGCAGACAATTGTCGTAGTGAGTTGGAAGACATATACATTACAGCAAAACTTTCTATTCAATCGCAGTTGGGGGAGGATGCCCTCAATACAACAATGTCAACATCATCATGTTCAATGCCAGTGCTGAATTCAAAATTGCCAACGTTGAAATTGCCTACATTCAGCGGCAAGTATTCTGAGTATCGAAACTTCATTGTATCGTTCAACCAAATAATTGATCGAGAAATAAATCTAACGAATCTCGAAAAATTTAATCACTTGATCAATTGTCTCCACGGCCAAGCACTTGAAACGGTAAGAGCATTCCAGGTAACGCATGAGAATTATCCGAAGGCTTTAGCGCGGTTAAAGGTACGTTACGACAATTCGACACTAATTTTCTTGGAAAATATTTCGGCTCTTTTTGATTTACCTGTAATGTCTCAATCCAACAGCACGCAACTGAGAAGTCTTTTGGATAACGCCTCTGCCCTTTATGGATCGCTGTTGTCATTAGGCAACGAAGCGCAAGTGGCGCAGGCTATGCTCATTCATATAGTGATGCAAAAATGTGATGATGAGTCCAACCGCAAATGGAAGGAATCATTGGATTTTCAAACATTGCCAAAATGGGATGCTTGCACCATTGTGATGGACAGACATTGCCAGTATTTGGAGTCACTGAATGCTACACAACCCAACATTGCAGAAATTCAAAATAACTCATCTAAAGGAAAGAAATCAAAGGGATATTCATTCAGCTTGACTAAATCGTCGTGTCATTTGTGCACAAGCCCAAATCACAAAATTTACGCTTGTGATCGCTTCAAGTCAATGGACGCAACTCGTCGTTTTGAAACTGTAAAGCGGCTTAGTCTTTGCATTAATTGTTTGTCGAAGGGGCATCAACAGTCAAATTGCCCATCTCACTCTCGTTGCAAAATCTGCTCTCAACCCCATAACAGCCTGCTTCATCGCAACAATACATTCAAATCTGATGCTACCTCGTCGAATTCAGGCACTACACAACAAATGTCATCAGCAGTTGCTTCTACAGGTTTACCGCCAAATTTACAGGATGCTGTCACACACACACATATGGACAACTCATCAATGGATCGTGTTATTCTGGCAACTGCTATGGTAATGGTTCGAGATGCATCTGGTCAGTATAAGCTGGGTAGAGCTCTTCTCGATTCATGCTCCCAGGTAAATTTTATCACAGATGAATTTTCACAAAAATTGAAATTGCAGAGGGCCAAACACAACATTGAAATTCAAAGTATCGGAAACTCGTCCACAAATATCAAGTACAAATCTTCAGCTACCATCAAATCTAAGTTCAATGGGTTTGAATTACCTCTCACATTCTGTATAACATCACATATCGCCTACCAGCCAGACGCAAGAATTGACGTCACATCGTGGAACATTCCATCGAATATAGAACTAGCTGATGAACAATTCTATAACTCAAGCCGAGTGGATTTATTATTGGGTACTGAGAGTTTTTTCTCTATTTTGTCTGTGGGTCAGATAAGACTTGGCGAAAACTTACCGATCATACAAAAGACATTGCTCGGATGGGTGGTATCTGGTCGGTACCAAGGGCCCACAAACACACAAACATGCATGCTTACATGTAGCGATTCCTTGGATGAGAAGCTAGAGCATTTGTGGAAATTAGAAGAAGTTTCTATCGCTGCTGATGTGTGGACTCGGGAGCACCACATGTGTGAACATTTGTACACATCAGCAGTTTTGCGTAACCCTGAAGGCAGGGTAATCGTTCGTTTACCATTTAAAGACGACCCTGTATGCCTCGGCACATCGTATACTACAGCATTGAGGAGGTTTGTTTCACAAGAGCACCGTTTATCGCGTTCGCCTGAACTTAAAGCTCAATACGTTGACTTCATGAAGGAATATGAGCAATTGGGACACATGAGCGTAGTGGAAAATCCCAATTTGAATGAGCCACACTACTACATCCCACACCACTGCGTCTTTAAGCCTACATCAACGTCAACTAAGTTGAGGGTCGTTTTCGATGCCTCATGTCGAACTACGTCTCAAAGGTCACTCAATGATATTCAATTTGTGGGTCCAACGCTGCAAAGTGAGCTCTTCATGTTGCTGCTACGTTTCAGACTTTTTCGATTTGCAATCACAGCAGACATTGTTAAAATGTTTAGGCAAATACTGGTTCATAATAATGATCGAAAATTTCAATACGTTCTTTGGAGAAGTTCCCCAAATGAAGATATTCGAACATTTCAACTCAATACGGTGACATATGGTATGGCTGCTTCACCATATTTAGCAGTACGCAGTCTTTTTTATATTGCAGATCAATACGCATCGAGATTCAAAGTTGGCGCCAGTGTTGTTAAATCCTTTTTCTATGTCGATGATATGTTGGGTGGAGCAGATTCTGTTGCCGAACTTGCACGTATACGACACGAGGTGGAGGAATTGCTGAAGTTGGGACATTTCGAACTAGCTAAATGGCATTCAAATCATCACGAGTTCAGAGATGATAAAACAATCAAGAATTTGGATATTGGTGACTCAGTTACCAGTGCTCTGGGGCTAAAATGGGATCAGAATCGAGACTGTTTTTTGTTTTCGTTCGAGAAAAAACCTTATTCTGCTACACGCGTAACAAAACGCTCTATTTTATCGATTGCGTCATCATTATTCGATCCATTAGGACTTTTAGCACCTGTGCTCATAACAGCCAAAATCCTACTTCAAGAATTATGGTTGCTAAAATTGGACTGGGATGAGTCAGTTCCACAGAATCTACATTTGGCGTGGGAAAATCTACTCAGTAGTCTTTCACATTTATCCTCAATCGTCATCCCGAGATATTGTTTGGCACCTGGAGTAAAATCGATTCAACTACATGGGTTTTGCGATTCGTCAATTCGTGCATACGGCTGCGGCATCTACGTTCGTGTTCTGGATCAATCTGGCAACGTTCAAGTCTATCTTCTCACCGCAAAATCCAGAGTTGCCCCAACCAAAAAGCAAACGCTGCCCAAACTAGAACTCTGCGGTGCATGGCTCCTCGCTCGTCTTTATGACAAAATCAAGGTAATATTCTCGAATTACAATACTAACACCTTTCTTTGGACTGATTCACAGATAGTGCTACATTGGCTCAAATTGCATTCGGTCACACTATCTACTTTTGTTGGAAACCGAATATCAGAAATCCAGAGCCTCACAATTGGCGCTCATTGGAGGTATGTGCCAACACACTGCAACCCAGCTGATGTTGTTTCAAGGGGCTGTACTGTGGAAGAACTTGGAACGTCGATTTGGCTCACCGGACCATCATTTTTATATGCAGAGATGCCAAGTTGGCCTGCGAATAAATGTAACAGCATCAACTGGGAAGAAGTCGACAAAGAAAAGCGGAAGTCTGCGTTTCAGGTGACTGTAGCATCGAACTATATACTCGATGTCGTCAACAAGTTCAGCTCACACCTACGCAGTGTGCGTGTCGTCGCTTACCTTTTTAGATTCTGCCACAAATTTATCAAACCCAACGTCGAAAGCGAATTTGGAACGGTCTCACCTTCTCCCCAAGAGCTTCAAAATGCCCTGCATTGTATCGTATGGAATATACAGCAACACTATTTTGCGGATGACATTCGGTTATTAAAGAAAAATTTACCAACAAGTAGCGCACTTAAATTTTTGAATCCGTTTTTGGACGACACTGGCAGATTTACACTGCTCAAGGTAGGTGGTCGACTCGAGCTGACAAACTTGCCAGAATCACGCAAACATCCTGTTCTGCTGCCAAGCAAATGCGATTTCGTGTTCCGGTACGTCCAACATTTGCACCTAAAGAACTATCACGCTGGACCTAAGGCGCTGATAGCACTCATCCGGTTGGAGTTTTGGATTGTCAACGCTAGAAACATTGCTCGGAGCGTTGTCAGAAGCTGCATACACTGTGTCCGCTACAAGCCCAGACTGCTGCAGCAGATTATGGGACACCTGCCTGTTGAACGCTTGACACCATCAAGACCGTTTGCTCGTTGTGGCGTGGACTTTGCTGGTCCGGTGAACATCTACATTCGCATTAGAGGAAAGGCGCCATACAAGGCATACATCGCCCTGTTTATCTGTTTGGCTTCAAAGGCTGTGCACATCGAGCTGGTCTCCGACTTGTCCACCGATGCCTTTCTTTCATCTTTAAGGCGCATGATTGGAAGAAGAGGGTTGCCAACGGACATCTTCTGCGACAACGCTACCAATTTCGTTGGTGCCTGTAACAAGTTGGCCGATCTAAAGACGTTTTTGTTTAACAAATCGAATCAAGATTTGATCATTAATTATTGTAGTAACGAATTCATTAAGTTTCACTTTATTCCCCCCAGGGCACCACATTTCGGTGGCATTTGGGAGGCAGCCGTCAAATCAGCTAAGGGTCATCTGAACCGAAGTTTGATCAACGCCAGACTCACCTTCGAAGAATTGTCTACAGTTTTGATCGAGATAGAGGCAATTCTTAATTCCCGCCCGATAACACCACTCTCATCTGATCCGAGCGACTATGGTGCATTGACTCCGGGTCACTTCCTCGTTGGCAGTTCACTTAAAACCTTGCCAGAACGCGATATACCTACTAGTATTGACCACCTCGAAAAATGGGCACGCGTAAGTGGAATCAAGCAACAGTTCTGGAAGCGATGGGTGCACGACTACGTGAACGAGCTGCAGGTGCGCACGAAATGGATCGATGACCAGGCTAACGTCACCAATGATGCGATGGTGATTATTCATGATGACAATGTGCCACCAATACACTGGCAGCTAGGTCGAATCGTTAACTGTGTTCCCGGAAGAGATGAACGTGTCAGAGTTGTCGATGTACGTACGGCCAAGGGAATTATTCGGCGCCCTATTCGAAAGCTTGCATTATTGCCGGTTTGAAAGTACTTTCAACGGGGCCGGGATGTTTGATCACCCTGCATATAACGCTGCAGTTTACGCACATTCTCATTCGTCATAATATAACACATTTTTTTTGTATTCTCATTCGTCATAATATAACACATTTTTTGTATTATCATTTGTCATAATATAACACATTTCTTCATATTTCTTCCTATTCTTGCTTTAACATATACATACGTATGTACATACTCATAGCTTAAGAAATTGGCAAACAATAAATGAGTTACAATCGAACCATCGAAGTCATCGCACGCGTTGCCAGTATTTTAATATCTACCCAAACTTAAATTTTTTATGATTTATAGTAGAAAACTCTTTACTATACAGTTATTAAATGATTGATTGATAGCGATAATCGTTATTTGCGGTCCCTGATTTTAATATATTGCTAAGCTAACCAATTAGAAAACCTTTTTTGAAAATTTTAAAAAATGCCGACCACCAGATCTCGGTCTGACTCATCTGCCAGTGCACGCGATGAAGGCGATAGCGCCGAAGAACTCAACGCAACGGTCTGCGAGAGCACAGCAACAAAGTCTATGGAAAATAAGCTTGCTGCAATGATGGACGAAATAAAGGCACTTCGGGCTGAGGTAGCTAAATACAGCCAAGGTGCACAAGAGAAACCAACACAATTGCACGAAGATGCTGTTAGAAGATCATCAGTTAATAACCGTGACGAGGAAGCGGGAAATGCTATCACTGCAGCCGTCGAAAACCTTAATCGCACATTGTCTTCAACAAGAACAGAACATGTGCGTAAGCTGTATGACCTGCCTGATTTCGATGGACAACCTGAAGACTGGCCTATGTTCAAGGAGGCGTTCGAGATGACGACAGAAGAGTACGGCTACAGCGATCGCCACAATATGTTGCGACTCCAAAAGGCAATAAAGGGAAGGGCTCGTGAAGTAGTCGAATGTTTGCTTATCCATAGCAGCAACGTTTCAAAGGTTGTGGACACACTGCGAACACGGTTTGGAAGGCCGGAACAATTGGTTAAAAGCCAAATAGCGAAAGTACGCAACTTTCCACAAATCCCTGAAGATAAGCTCGAACTATTGGAGTCATTTGCGACAAAGGTGCAAAATCTCACATCGTTTTTGGAGGCAGCAGATTGCAGTCATCACCTGTGTAACCCCGCGTTAATGGATGAACTTTTAATGAAGCTTCCGGTGCAGCGGCGTCTGGATTGGGCTCGGCGAGCAGTAAAGTTAGGATCCAGAGCAACAGTTATACACTTCAGTGAGTGGTTGCAGGAGCTGTCGAGCATGGTGAGTGTTGCATGTGTTGGCTCAAATGATCAGCGTCGTGAATCACGCAATAAAGATGAGCGGCGTGCCAAGTTTTTTCTTGCAAATGACGTCACTGAACAATCGACGAGTGACAAGTGTAGGGTATGCTCCGGAGGACACAAGGTTAAAAATTGCATGCGGTTTATAAATATGAGCTCCAAAGAAAGGTGGTCCATTGTTCGGCAACGAAGGCTATGCTTCAATTGTCTAGAGTCTGGGCATCGTACAGAAAGCTGTAAACAGCGTCATGAGTGCTATGTAGAGGGATGCACGAAAAGAGTCCATAAGCTGTTGCATAAACAAGATTCAATTAACAATAATGGTTCATTGCAAGAAAAGGAAATACACGCGCAGCAGGCATTTTCAGGTACGACTTTGCAACCTTTTAAAGAAAAGCCACTTTTTAAAATACTACCAGTTAAACTCTATGCTAATGAAAGGGAAGTCGACTGCTTTGCGTTCCTTGATGAAGGATCAGCAATATCGCTCATGAACCAAAGCCTAGCAGATAAACTCGAACTCAGTGGCCCTAAAGAAAATTTGACGCTGCAGTGGTTCGGCAACAATACAGTCACGGAGACCACCAGCCGACATGATTTGAAGATATCGGGCGTTAAAAACAATTGCAAGGTATATGACCTAAAGGGTGTTAGAATAGTACGGAACCTCCAACTACCAACGCAAACGATTGATCTTGCTGATTTGCACTATAAATACCGTCATATTAAAAAGATACCATAATCGAGTTTTAATGCAGCTACACCGGATCTCTTAATTGGTTTGGACAATATACATTTGAGCGTCTCGCGTAGAACGATAGCAAGTGGTTTTAAAGGGCCTGCTGTAGTCTTGACAAAACTTGGATGGGTTGTGTATGGAAGCGACGAAGGTGACTCTGGAGCAAAACGTCATGGCGTATATTTCACACAAGCTGATACCAGTGAAGGTCTTATGAGTTTGGAGCAACAAGTAAAAAGATTAGTTGATGATGATCTGGGCGTACGGCAGGCGGCACCCGTGGAGGCGGCTGAAGTCACACGCGCTAATCGATTACTAAAGTAAACGACCGTACGAAAGGGTATGAGATTTGAGACGGGATTGCTGTGGAAATATGATGACTTAGTTATGCCAGCGAGTCGAGATATGGCGATGAAAAGATTTTTGGGTCTGGAAGCGAAGTTTCAACGGGAAGTGAGTTTTGCTCAACAATACGCTTTCATTATGGAAAATTACGAGAAAAAAGGATATTCGAGAAAGTTAAGCGCAGCTGAGCGAGCAATAACAACACCTCGTACCTGGTATCTCTCTCACTTTGGAATTTATAACCGTAATAAACCAGATAAACTACGTCTTGTTTTCGATGCTGCGGCGAAGGTTAATGGCGTTTCATTAAACTCGACCCTACTATGTGGGCCTGATCAAGGACAACCTTTAATAACCAATCTTCTGAAGTTTAGACAAAGAATAGTCGGTGTATGCGCTGATATCGTTGAAATGTTTCACCAAGTCGAAATTCGTGAAGAGGATAGAGCATCACAACGTTTCCTGTGGAGAACTAACCAGAAAGAGCCAATAGAAGAGTATGAGATGAGGGTCATGACCTTTGGAGCAACCTGTTCACCATGTTCTGCACAGTACGTGAAAAACTCGAATGCGCTGGAGTTTCGCGAGATGTTACCGGATGCGGTAGACGCCATAGTAAATAATCATTACGTTGATGATTTTGTGCAGAGTTTTGATGAGGAACAAGAGGCTATGCGAATAACGGAAGAAGTCATCTGGATCCATAAGCAAGGCGGATTTGAGCTAAAGAGATTTGTGTCCAACTCTGAATTTATAAATTGTAAATTGAATAAAGAGAAATCAGAAACGACTATCTTCAATTTAGAAAGAGGCGACGATGTTCACTTCCAGAAGGTTTTAGGAATGCACTGGGACACACAGAAAGACGCTTTGAAGTTTGTACTGTCATTCGGTAGAGTTGATCCGGCAATAATGAAGGAAGAACAGAGTAACAAAACGCGAAGTACTTCGTTTAACGATGTCGGTATTTGATCCATTCGGCATAGCGGCGGAATACGTGCTTTTGGGAAAGCTTTTGTTGCAGTCAATTTGGCGTAAAGGCACAGAATGGGATGAAATTATAGCAGAGGAAGATCACGAAGTATGGAAGCAATGGCTTCGAATTCTAAAAGAAATAACTGACATCAGTGTCCCTCGCTGTTATGGTGCAGAGTTTGCTAAATCACCATTGGAGCTGCATGTGTTTTCTGACGCTAGTGAATCGGCCTATGCAGCTGTTGGTTATTGGAGAGTTCCGGATGGGGACAAAATGCAGCTAGCGTTTGTATGCGGCAAATCCAAGTGTTCTCCAATGAAGCTTACGTCGATTCCTCGCCTGGAACTACAATCAGCCGTTTTAGCCACGCGTCTCCGGCAGCTTATCCTGAATAGTCATAACTTTCAGCCTACACGGATCTTTATGTGGAGCGATTCAAAAACAGTAATTGCATGGATCAGGTCTGATCACCGTCGCTACAAACCATACGTTGGACACAGAATAAACGAAATTCTAGATGGAAGCAATATGCTGGAATGGCGATGGCTACCTAGCGCTCTTAACCCAGCCGACTTTGGAACACGTAGAAAAGACCCGAAACGACAATCATTTTGGATAACTGGACCGCGATTTTTATTAATGCCTGAAGAGCAATGGCCACAAGAAGAACCTTTGTTGAATACCAGTGAGGAGCTCCGGGTTAAGTATACTTGCTTGTTCGTGAAAACTGATCGTAACTTTTATGAAAGATTTTCTTCGTTTCTAAAATTTACCAGAGTCGTAGCATGGATTGGAAGATTTCATGAAAACTGCAGACGAAAAATTGAAGAAAGACAACACGAGTGCCTGAGAGTGCCTGAGATTGAAAGGGCTGAGCTGATGATATGCAGAAGCATACAAATGTCTGTCTATGCTGAGGAGTACGAGTCGCTTAAGAAAAACAAGCAAGTCGATCGTAGCAGCAAACTCTGGTCACTGACACCGTATCTAGATCACCAAGGTGTAATCCGAGTAAGCGGAAGGATCGATGGAGCAATCGCACTACCGCAGTACACAAGAAGACCGATCATCATGCCACCGAAGAACCACATTACTAATCTTATTATTGACTTCTATCACAGTTTATGGAGGCACCAAAACCAAGATACTATCTTGGCTGAAGTTCGTCGGAAATATTGGATTCCGCACCTTAGGGCAGAGGTTCGACGAGCTACCGGAAGATGTCAAAAATGTAAAAACACGCAAGCGTCACCGGTAAATCCACAGATGGGACAGCTGCCGCGGGATAGGACGACGCCGTTCGTAAGGCCGTTCTCCTATGTTGCCCTAGACTACATGGGACCGTTTCAAGTGGTCGTTGGTAGAAGAACCGAAAAACGATGGATCGCACTTTTTACATGTTTGACTATCCGCGCAATACATCTGGAGGTAGCTCGTGATCTCACAACAGATACCTGTCTTATGTGTATACGGAATTTTATTAACAGAAGAGGAACTCCGATAAGAATTCGTTCCGATAATGCCACGAATTTCATAGGAGCGGCGAGGGAGCTGGAACGCCAGCTGAGTGATTGGGAAAATAATAAAATTGCTAATGCTCTCGTCAACCGAAAGGTGGAATGGTTTTTTAACTGTCCGTTGAATCCGAGTGCCGGAGGTTGTTGGGAACGCTTAGTGCGGAGCGTTAAAAGAGCGATGGGCCACGCGCTATACGACAAAAACTTGCAGGAACATGCGCTTTATAGTTTAATGTGTGAAGCTGAAAACATAGTAAACTCGCGTCCGTTAACTCATATTCCATTAGATACACCAACCAATGAACCTCTCACTCCCAATCATTTCCTTATAGGTACAGCTAACTCAGAACAGACCCCTCACCCCGATGAAGAGATATTGCGAGTGACCAGAAAGCAATGGCGGAAGGTGCAGCAGGCGCAGCAGAGTTTCTGGAAGAGATGGCTTTCAGAATACCTACCCGACTTGTGCAGAAGAACCAAATGGTATCGGGCTGAGAAACCACTATCCCAAGATGACATCGTACTAATTTGCGATAGCAGCATACATCGATCCAAATGGCAGATGGGACGAGTGATAAAGGCGATTCCTGGAAAAGATGGGCAAGTACGAACTGCCGAAGTTCAAACCGAAACGGGAATCCTGCGAAGACCAGCTTGCTTGCTAGCTAAATTGGATGTCGGTGAATCCTAGGATTTGGATTCACGGAGGTCGGGATGTTATAAATATTTAATTTGTTATTTACTACTTTATTCAAATTACCACCTTTACGAACGTGCCTCCTCGGTGCAACCCTGGCGGTGTTAATGTCACTAGATAAGTTCATTTTATTTCCTTTAATTTTTGCATACCGAAAATAGCCAGCGAAGTTGCAAGCCGAGGGAGGCACACTAAAGTGTAAGTAACTTATATATATATTATTGTAACTAATTTTATTTGTAAACTAAAATGTGTAGGAAATAAAACGCATAGAAAGGAACAAATGCGTTCTTATTAAATCCCCCAGGCGGCTGAAGCAACTTCAACAAACATCATGTGTAAGAGCAGTACGATTATCTGTGTGTTCATCACAGAACCAGTGTGAGAAAGAGAAGAAGTATAATGACCAAGTAGCGAACGATGTGTACATACACAACATTGATAAGCGAAGCAGAGAAACAAAATTGTGCTTACCCAGTTGGCCACGTCTTTAAGACATCCTCAATGTCTTACTGCCTTATTCATAAACACATTTTAGAGGCAGCGTAACTTAAAATGGGCTTTAAACAAGAAAACGTTATTCATAAACATTTTTCGTAGTTGTTTAAGAGCTGCGTAACTTAAACGCCGAAATTGGCGTTTAAACGTTACGTAAATACAACCATGATTTTTGTTTGTCTTTTCTTTTAATATCAAAGACATGCTCCATATGCGCCCTTTGCAGCATTTTTTAATGCGGCGGCCATTGTAAATTCATAGGAATTCTTAATTTTTGTAGAGATTTTCTATAGTTCAGACACAAACCTTGCAATCATAAGCAGAAAATGAAAAAATGTTTATGAATAAGAATGTTAGCAAGGTTGCATAGAAGCTGCGTAAAGCCTTAAACAGTGCGTAACTAAACAAGCGTTTAAAGGTTGTTTAAGGAAATCTATTGAATAAGGCTGTTAATGACTAACGTATTCTACGTCTGACCTATGCGCCCGTGTTATCTAACACAGGCTTGACCTTTTTTTTTTAGTTGGCAATTGTTGAGTACGCTGAATGTAGCCAATGTGTTCCATGCATTACTTGTGCAGCTGTTACACACTACGTCATATGCAATATGAACTTTACAAGCTCACCCAAACCAGTATAGTGAGAATGTTTATGTGTACAAAGCTTTTAAAATTATTACCGTGTCACCAAGGCAGCATAGCATCAAATAAAAAAGTTTAAAATAGTGCAGGGAGGGTAAAAGATCATGATTGTGTGTCAAAGAAGATAATCCACATGAAATTATCGAAACGCAGTTACATCCCGATAAATGCGCAGTTAAGTGTGGTCGGAGGTCTGTTGGAGTTATTGGACATATTTTTCACAAAACTGCGGCTAATAAGTGTGTAACAGTCCACGGTGTACGGTCCCGGATAACAATCATCAGATCGAGCCGTCGCAAAGTGGGCTGAAATCCCAAAAAATGGAGATTAGTTTGTCTAGAAGTCAGAGGGAATTTTTGACTTTTGTAGATTAGGTACAAATGAAAAAAAAAAATTCCGTCCGTCCGTCTGTCCGTCTTTCGACATGATTAAAGTCGTAATTTTTGAAGCTATCGTCATTAAATTCAATATTTAAGCTTATATCTAAAATATAAAGATTAAGTTCGAAAATGAGCCAAATCGGATGAAAACCACGCCTACTTCCCATACAAAGTGACTTTATCTTAGAAGTAAAATTTCTTAAAAACATATAAAAACTAAAGAAATGCTTTGAAATTTTGCACGTAAGTTTTTATCTTCAATATAAATCCTAATTATGAAATTCGGTAAAATCAGATAAAAACCACACCATCAAAATGACGTCATCTAAATAGTAAAACCTTTATATATTCCTCAAAAATTAATTCAAATATAAATCATTGTAATAGTTAAATTGTATTCTGAATTTGAAATTCGGAGAAGTTGGAAGTAAACCACTATCTAACCTATCGTCCATATAAAGTAACGTCATCAATATAATAAAAAGTTCAAAACTTCGGCCCAGTCTATTATTTAAGTGACTATTATCACGATTTATGTAATAAAAATGATTCGCGTAAAAACGCGCAACTTTTTATTACTAAATATGGAAGCAAGATATTCAAGTATGTTGACAACAAGACAACATGAAGACAAATAAGGTAACAAGCAACAACAACAACAACAACGCCTCTGTATAGAGCAAATCACACAGCTTGTCTATACAGACTGTTTCGTTAGCCGCTACACCAACTCATCAGTTGTCTTGTATGACTTTTTATGATCATGATTACTTTTCATGTATGATTACGAACATGATCGTAAAAATGGGTGATTTGAGAAACTAGGGGTAGTTTGGAATGGGAGAAAAAATTCAGAATCGTATAAAATTTAAATTTAAATGACGCGTAAGGTTTCTCTAATGATCAGAAATGACAGATCAAGGTTCAATTAATCCAATTCGGAATCACACATCGCACAAATTCAAAAATTTTAGGTCATATTGGCGCATTTGAGATGCACTTCACGTTTGCACTACATGCATTCGATCGGATTTAATTGTTTCTTTTCTTTTTTTTTGCATTGGTTTCAAATAAACAATGCAAAAATCGTTGACCGTTTGTGATAATGACAACTGTGATGATGATGATGATGATCCTTTATCAGAAACGGATTCACAAAAGCAAAGAGAAATTAAAGCCTAACTTTCTACCATCAACTGAAACGTAATAAAAAATGATTTTCCGGACAGAAGAAACATATTGCACCGGTTGACTATCTTTTTTCACTGTTTTAATAGCTGTAACCAAATTCGGCACATCCATGGGCGTAACAGCGGGTTTTAGTTACGGGCTAGCGTAGCATATATATTTATCGTGTACAAATTTAATGCAACGCCATTGTATAGTTGTTGAATTTTCGAACTAGACGCAGCTTTCTTTTTGGAAACCCACGAGGTAAAATGTAACGTTGTCATATCAGAAATCAGAAATCTTGGACCAATAGAGCTTGGATCAAATAGAGGTCGAGTTTATCAAAAACAAGTTTCACAACATAGAGCATATTCCTTGTTTTAAAAAATGGCAACTAATAATTATGTAAATTAGTTTTTGCCAGCCATAACCTTAAATTATAAAAAATAATATGCACCGAATTGAGTTAATGAAAATAAGATTTTTTCTCAATTTTATCAACACATTTTCCCCATTACAGCAGAAGCAGCAGATAATATTTTCCTACTTTTTTCATTTCGTATTTTTTTTTTTTACACTAATAACAAAACAAACAGGGAAAATAAGGAACACATTAAAGTGCTGCCTGCCAACATGAGAAAATTTATGAAAATTTCGTTATAGGAAAAACACACAGAAAAACAAAAACAAGAGAAAGAAGCAAAAAAAAAAATCCATATATATCCTTAAAGTCACAGCGAGGATAACAGCTGGAAAGAAGTAAGCAAAAAAAAAAAACAACAAAAACAAAAAAGGAACAACAAAAAATTTAAACCATAAAGAGACAAAACGACTGGGTGATGGGTGGGTGTTTGGAACAACTGTAACGAACAAATGAACGAATGCATAATGAAGCAACGAAAGAAAGTCGATGAGGACGATGACAACAACGAGCAACTACGACGTGTTGCCTTCAGACACTCGGTGTTGCAAACGATGACATGTCGTGTCGTTCAAATGTAGTAAACGTAGGAGAGGACTTGCAAGTTGAGGTCGCGTTAAAGGTGAGCGCAGAAAGGCAGTTAAAGGATATGGCAGATAGAGCGTGGTAAAAAGTTTTAGAGGAATCCTGATGAGAGTTTGTTATAGAGAGAGAGAGAGAGAGAGAGAGAGAAAGTGAATGAGGAAATGTGGTTTAGGTTGAGAGTTGACTAATAAGTGATTTGAGCGATTCAGCTGTATATTTGAGTGATATAAAAAAGGACATTCTTTAGAACAATGGAGCGAACTATTTGCGCCGATGGTGCTGCCAAAAATTCCAACTGCGTAAAAAAGTGGAACTAAAAATATCCCTGCCGAGAGAGAGAGGGAGAGAGAAAGTACTCGAATTTCATTAATAAGCTCATTGGAACTTGTCTGAGCGCAATTTTTGACTCTTGAGCTTGTGGGGGAAAAGCCCATATTAAGCAGGAAAAACCCACTCGTTTGGTGACATGAATTTTTCATTACGGCTCGCAAAATTTTCCCAATTGCTTCGTTTGTTAGTGCTACGATGAGCGCTCAAGCGTTTGGCAACGAATTTTATTGTGTTGCTGTTGGTCGTGTAGGACGGTTTTTCCAAAGTCGCTTGGATTTTCCTGCTTAGGCAATAATTACAAAAGTTTTTATGACTCACATACGAGAGCTCAAGCACGCACACACACTCACACAAACAGACACATGCACGGACTAGTGCGCTTGATAAGGCAGTAAATCTTTGCAAGGATTACACAAAATAAAAAAAGGAACTGTTTTGAAAAAACCTGCTCCTCGAAATTAACTTACAACTCAAGCGGGTTCTTAATTTATTTTCTGAGCTTTTTGTGCTTTTTTTTTAGCAAAGCTTTCATTGCTGGCTTGCTTGCTTTAGTTTTTTTTTTTTTTTTTTTTTGTTACTTGTGCTTAGCAGCATCTATTGCTTCATATCCTTAGCAAGGATTTATGAGAGTTCGTTTTGTGTTGAAGTCGGCGAAAAAGCAGGATACGTCGTCATCATTAATCATGCACAGATGACCACAAAACTAATTTAGTTCTACACTTTGTATGGCACACTTTGATACACTGCGTGTGTTCATGTGTGTGTGTGTGTGTGTGAGTATGTGTGTTTATGTGGGTGTATTTGTCAAGTATATATGTCTGTCTTTTGGCTAGTGCTTCCTAGTGTTTGCGTGTGCTACTGTCGTTCTTTGCTTTTTCCCTGAAAATTTTGCTCCTGTCGTTTTTTTGTGTTTTTATTTATTTTTATTTTTTTTTTTATTTCAAGTCCTGTGCATTATTTTGTTCATCCACTGACCTTTTTTATACTCCATATTTCGTATGTCCACAAAATATTTTTGTAAGTATGCAAGTGTGTGTGAATGTGTTGGTTTGTATGCCACCTTGTAGTCCGGTTCTTTTCGTTTTTTCGGGATTTTTATTATTATTGATTTTTATATCGTGCACGGCCGGCAACATCGTTGACGTTTAGGTTTTTTCGACGACCTCCCCCCTTCCCCTTTCCTTCCCCAAAAGCTTTCAACGTATTCGTTTTTCTTTACTTTTCATTTAATAAACAGTGCTTATGAGGAGAGTACGGCGTAGTTGTTTTGGCTCCTTTTGGTTTGGTCCCAGTGGATGTTACTTTTTTTTTTTCATTTGCATTCACTTTGTTTTTGTTGTCACATAATTTCGTTTTTCACCCCTGACGGAATTAGCTCAAGTATTTATGGCTTGTGCCAAATTTTTGTCGTAATATATTCATTATTCTTTTAATTGGCACTTTTTTGGCAATTATTTATTTTTCATTCCATACTGAGAAAAAGGCACTTTTGATATCGTACATACATATTCATGTATATTCATAGAGATATTCATAAAGAATTTCCATTTTGTCTCTTTCTAATAATTAGGGTACATACTGTTATGGAAGCTTACTTTTAATTTCTTTTCCTTATTAACACCTTCTTTTCTATTAATTTGACCTCGTAAATGACAAATAAAGCGATCTTATCAAATACGTTTCCGAGAATTTTTGTCTTCTGCTTTTGTAGCGGATACAATTATGTAATCCTCCAAGGATGTATACTCCACCCACATCATTAAAAACTATCTCTCATCTGCTAATTTATACAGCTGCTATGCAAAGATACCAAATCAGATCTAATCCTGTTTGATCAGAAATCTTTTGAAGTGTGTTGTTCCAAAATTAATATGTTTCTCAATGCAACCAAATGTCGAAGTATGACCTTATCACGCAATAGGAATTATATAATTTTAAATTACAAGATAAAAGATTCTGCTTTGGTTGCCAGTGGACAATTTTTGTCGGGGTTTGCTCACTTTGAAAGAACCAAACAATGGATTGCTGCTTTGTTTTGGGCTCATAAGCGTAGATCCATAATTCATCACCTGTGTTGGTGTCGAACATGTGTTTCGAATCCCCACCCCCGTTGTATTTTTCCAGCTTTTCCTTGCACCAATCGATACGAGTCTTTTTTTTTGAGCAGCCTACAAATTATGGAGTATCCAAAGGGAACAAATCTTCCTGACGCTTTAATGCTCATAAAAAATGGAATATGTCCCACTAATGCACAAGGATCACTTCATCTCATAGTATATCACAAGCCGATCTGCTTCCAACAGTTCACGCACAGCATCAATGTTTTTTGCCACAACAGCCATTCTTTGACGATCTTCACAAAATTCGTTTTGGAGACAACGACGACCACGCTCATTGAACCAGCGTTTAACAGTCACTGGATGGTGTGCTTCATAACCAAAAGTAGAATAAAATTGATCAATGCATTGTGTTTTTGTCAATCCACATCGAAATTCGTAAAAAATCATCACCCAAAAACGTTCACGTGGTAATTCCACTTTTTTTGCTGAAAAAACAATTTTCAAATCACTTTAAACAACATAATAAGCGTACATACACCAAAAAGTTGTGAGAACGTTTTTGCTAGAAAATATTAAATTTTCAAATGAATTTGTCAAAATTCATCTGGCAATGCTTAGTGTTGCCGAGGCGCAAGACTTAAAAGGCAGCTCTCGTAATTTTATTGGTTCTTCTTATAATGGGTTCACCAACAAGAGGTGTAGGGCTTGCTTTTTGAATAACATGAAAGATTAATAAAATGTCTCTTTCATTTTTATTGGATTATTAAGTAGACACATAGAGATTAAGTACTAAATCCAATATCCTTCACTTGTATGGTAGCACTATAATGTTGAAGGTTCAACTCGTCTCTGTTCGTATACTTCATCAGCGAACGAAAAAAAAATTGTCCAACATATCATATCTCTGTAGCGCACTCTAATAACTGTAACGGCTCACCACTGACTATGACATATGGCTATGACAACTCATGACGCCGTAAATTTTTTTATTTTTTGTTATTTTAATCATGTGCCCGAGGTCCTCACCTTCATTGTCGTTCCTTAAAATTTACCGTAACGCCAGTAGTAACAGAGTTAAAATTCCATGCAACGTTTTTTCATGGTTGTAGCATTTTTACTGCATTTTGTGGTCGCCACCCTGAAATCATGACGAAAAAAATTTTTTTGTAATTCAGTTGTGCGGCGTAATAACACATCTATGTTTTCGGAAAACTAAAATTACCGCAGCACGTGTCCTGAGTGAGTAATAATTTCATGCAACGAAATTACATTTCTATTACATAAGCTGCTTTATTCACGACGTGGTGACGTTAGGTTTTTCTTTTTTATTTTTGTCATAAGGCCAAGTATAAATCCATCATTTTCTTAATCAAACATTTATCATAGCTTATATACTCACTGAGTAAAATTCAATGCAACGCTTCTGCATGAATGTTGCATTGTCGATCTATGAGCGGCTATCTCTGTGTCACCATGACGTCAGAAATTGTTTGTCTAATTTTGTTGTGAGGGCTTAGAACAAGACTCAGCAAGAACAAATTCCATGTAACAAATTTTCAGTTGCGTTGCTCAAGGAGCTCGCACCGCGTCCCGATAACGTTTTGAATTTTGGTTTTGTTTTTGTTATTAAGTTAAAGAATTCACCTTTACGGGTGTAGCATATTTTTAATCATAGCTTTTATGCTGAGCGAGTGACAATTCAATGCAACGCCGATGATAAAAAGGGTGATAGATTAGGGTGTGAAAGAAAGAGCAATCAAGTGAAACATGTGTAGAATAGAGCTTCGGCTCAAGACCTGTTTCGAACTACAGTCGTTCACAGAAGTTCGTTCTCTGTTTATTTCGTTTTTTAAAACACGAACTTGAACTACAGGTATTTTTTTTTCACGAACTACACGTGAAGTTGTTAAAGTTCGTACTCACGTGATTTTGCATTCACGTGAATAGTCTTCACGTATTTTAGGCATAAATCATCATAACTTTTATATGATTTTTACTAATGCCAAAGAACAAAAGATTCCTAGGCGATTTGTAACTTTTATAGGCTCCATTGGGACTTTTATAGGTTCCGTGAAAGTTATGAAAGTTTCTCTGCAGAAGGGATTCGACTGGGATTTGGACAACTTCCTTCCCAATGACGCATCTGGGAACAAAAGTTCCAATTATGCACTTAGAACAAATATTTAGGTTTATGTGGACAAAATATTTCACTTAGTTTTGGCCAACTCCCTTCCCAATGACGCATCTGGGAGCTTACCAAGTACCAGTAGAACATTTTGTCAACAAAAACCTTAATTTTTGTCCTTAATATGGACAAAACATATAAAATTCCCAACAACGCATTTGGGACTTGGCCAAATCCCAGTGTAATCCCTTGCCCACAAAGACCTTTATTCCTTTCCGAGAAAACCACAGAAACAATAAAAGTCACAGAGAAGCAGCTGGAAGTCTCCCAAATCCCAAATCAATCTTTACTTCTCAGAAACTCAAAACAAAAAAAAAAAAAAAATATAAAATAAATTTCGCCTAAAATACTTGAATACTATTAACGTGAATGCAAAATTACGTGAATACAAATTTAAACAACTTCACGTGTATTTCGTGAATAAAATACAGCTTCATGTTTTCACTTTTTTAAAAACACATGAACGGGCTTAACACATTTCACGCATTTATAAATGACAACTGTAAACATTTGACAACTATCAAGCGACAGGTGTTAAATAAAACGTCTTTGCAATCCTACATATCTGTTGAAACAGGTCTTTCAGTCATTAAAATGTTTGTGAAAGTGTTCGTGACTGACAGTGGTTTCGATGATCTCTAATTGCCCTGCCTGTATAAAAAATAACAAATTCCGCAAGAGAGAAGCTTATCGAAGAATAAACTTTCTTAGAAATGCTGGATATATCGATACACCAGCAGCCGTGGCCGACATTGTTAAAAAGTACGAGGACAATACGAGTTTTTTTCAATTGAAATTAATTTTTCTGATCGGACGTCATGTCTCTGTAGACAATGGCCAACCTTAGAAAGTGAATTATGCCATGTTAAACTTCTTGAGAACTGGCGTATTAGCCCCTTCGGAGTCTGTATAAAAATACTAGATTCAGTTCTTGCTCCTTTGTGTGCGATGATCCTCCTATGATCGATCTTCATATGAGCGAACTTCTTATGTTCAACGAAATTTGATCATAAGAAGCTCGGTCAAAGCCCTTTGGCTGCAAAAAATTGTCCAAAAATTTGCTAAAGTAAAAGATTATTGTTTTTATTTCTAAATTTGTATAGTTTTTATTTCACCTCTTCCTTTGAAAATTTTGAAAAAAAAAAAACATAAACAACTGTTCTTTTAGATTATTTCTTAATAAAAATTCCAGAATTTTCTTTGAGGTAGCATTGGAAAACACGATAAGCACTATCACAAGCATCAGTACCATTCAAACAGTTGCACTTACTAATCAGTGCTTTGCTAGCTACCGAACCACGGATGGGACACATCTTGGAGAAAATAACACAATCCTGTATTACGCCGTCTACGTAAAAAACCAACCTTCTGAAACATACAGAGGAGGAAGCACTTCTCTGCGGATGTTATGTCAAAGAAATTAAAGCTGATCAACTTAGCGAGTTGCATTGCGCTAATGGTCCCCTCTGCCAAACACTCCGCGGCATACTTATCGAGCATTTCCTTTTGTTCAACCGTGACTGGTGGTTGCTAAAATAGACCGACAAATAGATCGATAAAAAATATTTCAAAGCTCACAAGAATATCAGAATTTTATTCAAATTGAATAAGGTTCGCTATAAAGTACATTAAAAACTTACAATTGCAGAAGTTCCAGCAAGAATTGCAAAAAATACGATGGCAACGAAGAATTTCATTTTGAAAAAATTTAGTTTGTTTTTTTATTAGCTAACGCGAAAGCTGTACTGATGATTATTGCTTGAATTATCTGGGTTTTATTCAAATTCTGCTAGTGCTAAACTATGCAGCAGCTTTTATCTGTTTTTTAAGTAATGATGAATTCAATTATATGAGAAATAGAAATAATAACAAAATTAACTATAGCAGATGTGTAAACAAAAAACAAAATGAGTCCTTCAGTTTCAGAATTTCTACTTGACTTTCTTCTATAGTGGGCATTCACCATGTGGTGTATATGGTTTTGTATTATGTAATTTGTGTTAAATTTTGGTGTTTGTTAAAAAAACATATTTGTCTATGTTCCATAAAGTCTTATTTACAAAACTTTATCAAAAATCCAACGAATAGTTGTATATTTTGGATGCGTGGCAAGCATTTTTTTACACCCAAACAGGCCTTTTAAAACTTGGTTTCGGAGATACCAACTTTATAGTGGCAAAACTGTTCGGAAAATCGGTTCAAATGAATGCTAAAGTGTATTGATCATCAAAAACTGAGATAGTTAAATACTTCAAAGTAATACAATAAATGAATTGTTGTTGTTGTGAATCGAGGAATAGTTTGATTATTCCGTAAAGATTATATTGAAAAAAAA